>JANHMN010000024.1:9655151-9677864 GCA_030674055.1 Rhabdomys pumilio | reverse complement strand
GCCCAGCCTAGAAGTGGACCACAGCAGACAGAGAGCCCAGCCTAGAAATGGACTACTTGCTTTATTGTTAGGCTCAGGCTCCACCCTGTCCCTCTCCTTGCTCTAATATGCTCTTCTAATTGATGCAATATTGGTGTCTTGTTTTTCATGTCCTTCAGCCATTTCTGAAATGATAGAGTATTGATTAGTCAAACAAATGCTTTTCATAGGCTCTTTCTGAGACTGAGACAGACAGAATATGTGCCTGACTCTAACCTGAACCACAACTTACCTGAACCGTGGTGAATCTTTCAAATGTTTTTTAAAAGTCGGTGCTTGCTACCCTCTTCACAGAGTAGGCAGGAGAAGCCACACCAAGTAACAAGGCCACATCACCCAGATGTCCCCTAGTTCTCGCTCATTGGAACCCAGCACCCACTCTCGGTCCTCTGTAAGAAAAGGAGCCAGATCTCCCTGGACAAGGCTGAGACCCTCTCGCCTGTCTATCTGTGAGGAACTCATTGTGTGCCGAAGACAGGGTAGTCTCCTTCTCCCTGCTCTCACTCAGTTATAGCCCCAGTACTTTCCAGGAAAGGCCTTGGCAACCCTGAAGCTCTGCCACCAGGCAGGTGGGTTGTTGGTGAAGGTCTCCAAAAACACATGGACTTTTCAAGTGATTCTGTGGCCATTAACTCAATCCTGTGATTTTCTCCAAAACCATCTTTTGTATCTGAGCAGTTATAGCTGTGGTTGTCTTATGACTTCTGCCCTAAACTGTCTTTGAATTGCCACAGTCTCAACTTGAATTTCTCCAGTGTCTTGGAGATCAGCAGGGGTTGTGGCTCACCTTGGTCCATACAGTCCTGTATATGGGCAGGGAGACCTCAGCTCATTGCCTTCAGCCCCACTAGGCTTAGTCTTGCTAATGTCCTTCTTCAGATAGGTGGGAAGGGGGTAAAATTGGTTCTCTGAGCTGGAGTGAGGTTGTTTGAAGCAAGACAAAGCATTGCACACCTCACAGAGACATGCAGGTCACCTTCCTCCCCAGATGTCATGAACTGGCCGGAACAGGTCTCCCAATTTGCAGGAAGCACTGGAATTTAAGATTCACACAGTCCAGTGTTTGATCCACCTACGTGTTTTTATTCATTTTTGGCCTTCGAGAGGTACATTGTCTTTTCTCTACTGCACACTAGGAATGACACTAAAGAGAAATGGTGGGGAACTGGAGAGAAGACGTGGCAGCTAAGAGTATGTACTACTATTACAGGGGACCCGAATTCTGTTCTTAGTGTCCGTATTGAGCAGTCCACCACCACCCACAACTCTAACTGATGCCTTTTCTGACCTCTAAGAGCACCATTTATATTTATATAAATATAGATTCTTTATATTAAGATAATTTTGATAGGCTGGGCATATGGCTTTATGATAGAGTCCTTACCTAGTATATATTAGGACTCAGTCCCTAGCACATTACTCTCTGCCCTCCAAAAACAAACAATCAGGCAAACAAACAAACAGAGGTATGTCTATGTCAGTTTAGATCTTTTTCTCCTGCCTTATGCAAACAATTAGACTAAAAGGAGCTTAAACAAAACAGAGCCTGACCTATCTTCCCCACTTTTCTTAAAAAAAAGAGAAGACTAAACACAACAACAGGTAGCTTGGAGATGCCAAGGCCAAGATTGTGGTCCTTCCCTTTCCCTTTCCCTTTCCTTATCCCTGGGTGGGATGCCAAGCCTCATGTCCGTGTTTTCACACAGCTTAGCTCCTACTGGATTTCCCTCTTCATTTAAAAAAAAAACAAAAAACAAAAAACAAAACAAAACAAAAAAAAACCACTGCTTACTTCTGTTTGGTAGACTTGTGTCCTGGACTACACAGGAATATTGTATAGACTTCTGTAGCAGAGTCAGGCAAATTGGAAGGGAGACTGTAGTGACTTCGAGGCTGGCCAGCTAACAACTGCTACAGCAGTGAAGAGCCACCCAGCATCCCCATCTGATACTTGGCGTGAACCTAAAAATGCTTTAATGATCATTTTTCTCTCTTTAGGGTAGATTGTTCAGAGTCTTAAACAGGGGACAGTAGTGAGAAGGTGGACTCCATGAGCCCATTCTCTAAACTGTGGTTCATCCACTGAGACACCAGCTTGTCAAGAGATCAGAAAATGTGCCTCAGGGCAAGGTGAGGTAAAAAGGGGACACACTGTCCTCTGTAGGTAATGAGAGCAGTTAGGAGAAGTGTTTTGTCATGGGGTGAGGAAGCTTATTGCTTATATCTCCTAAGGCTAAACCAGAATAACCCTGGCTGTTGTCTGTCTCGGATGACCCTGACCATGGTCTGTTCTTAGATGACCCTGGTTGTTGTTTGTCCTTGTTGCTATTCAGGTTCATCAGCATTCATTATCAAGACCAAGAAAGCAGAGCTAAATTGGTGTAGGAGGAATCTGGACCAACTCCAAAGCAAATTATTTCTGATGGATGAGCACTGGAGTACACTCCTGAGAAAGTCAAGGATTTGCAGGAGCTTGGGAACACCTGAGCTTTAGGCTTCATGTAGCCCCGCCCCACCCAGCATGGGTGTCCTTCTGCAGTGCCCAACCCAGTCCATGCATGCTCCCCTCTGGGGAAGGACCAGCATTTTCACTGTATCTGTCTCCATTAGATTTGGCCCAAGCTATAGGACGGCTCAACATCCAGGAGGACTCCCCAGCTAGTTAGGGTGTGTGAGTTAACCACCCTCCCCACATAACCCCATCTACTGCCAGAGCTATTGGGACTATGTTGCCTATTCCATGGCCTATCCCATGACTCTCTGCCCCAGTCAGCGTAGAATTTGAAGAGTCTGAAGAGAGCATCAAACCCTGCCTCTTCCCAGCATTATGAGCTGTACACAAGACTTTTTTAGATCAAGTATCCACCTTCTTCTACCAATCCTCAGGGGATTCAGCCCTTGCCAGAACAATTTGCTAAAATATTCTATACCTTAAAAGTGAGTACCTGCTACACTCCTAGATACCCAATCCATTGGCTCTTTTCTGGTCTTGCTGTCACTCCACTGCCTTTAAGGTTCTGGTCCTCTTGATCAGAGCCTTTTCAAACTTCATGCCATGGCTGTCGATATCACCCATCCTGTCCTTACCCCTCCATCACAGCTTTCCCTTCTTGGATTCCTGTACTAACCCTTGTGCCATCACCCAAGCCAGAAACTCCAGGATCCTATGCTAGCTTTTGTCTGTAACTTTAAGAGACAGAGTCTATGTCTTAAAGATTAGCTAACAGCACACTTCTGTTGCTAGATTCTGCCTCCTTGTCTCTGAATAGCATAGCAAATAAAATGTGGTTTTATGAGGCCCGTCTCTTTCACCTGGATTTTCTGTTATAGCACAGAGCACCTAACCATCCAGTTGCTGAGTCAGAATTCTAGACTTGACTTCTTCCACCCTCACTATGGTCGGTCATAAGACTGTAGCTTGTCAGTCCTCGCTCATTGGTATCTCCTGGTCCTCCCTAGCCATCCTTCTCTACTCCTCATCACTCTCTCTCAGCCTTTGTTATACCTCCTCTCATTTAGTAGTACCTCTCATCTTGCCTCTGCCTCAGCCCTGTCCCATACCCTTTACTGTCAGGACAACCACATATCTCCCTGGTGGAATTCTCTGTCCCTCCCTGTGTCCTACCTTTTCCAACCTGGCCTTCATTAAGCCAGCAAAAAAAAAAAAAGACGTTTTTAAAATGCACACTGGTCCTGTTTTCCTACTTAAAACTCTTAAGTGACTCTCCATGGCCCTTAAGACTAACTCAAGAGAGTGTAGGAGGAGCTAAGGTGGGAGGAGTAAGGAGAGGAAGAGGAGGAGGAAGAGGAGAAGGGAGAGGGGAACATGGAAGCAGATGTTCACGTGTCTCCCAAAGTCGAAGGTAGTTGGTATATCTACGTTGGGTATTGGATTACACCTCTGATTGTATGGGCATCTTGTTATTGGGCATCACTAAATATATAAAGCCTTTGATTAATATTTAAGCATTAGAGTCTCAATTTTTTACTGGGCCCGCATGGATGGTAGATGGTCAGAGCAATGCCCAGCCTTGTGGAAACAGCGTGGAAGATTGGCAGAGCCATTCCCACGCTGGTGTCTCATGGGTGGCAGGGATGGTGTTTCTGGCTGGCTATTTCTAGCTGCAGCGTGCACATGGCCTCAGGTCATTTTGGTGGCTGAGTTAGGCAGAGCCACTGCAGCTTAGATAATCAGCTTGACCAGTAGCCATTTTTAAATAATTACTGCAACGTGAGAGTCACCTGGGGCCTGGTTAATGTGCAATATTCCAGAGATTTGGGGAGTCTTAGAGTAGTCTGTGCACCACCCTACCCCTACCACTACCACCCAGAAAGTCATCACATATGGGAGAAGGTGGACCTTGGGGGTTAAACTCAAAGACTGTGGAACACCCTAGAAGGCCCATCATGAACTGAGCTCTGTCTAGTTCTCTCACCTCCCTGCCATCTACTCTCCTCTTGTGCCCTAAGCACTAATGGTAAGGAGATGATAGGTGTTCCACAGATGCCTCACAGTCTGAGAGTACCTCGGGGTGTTCTGTCTGATGTGCCCTGTCTCCCTAATAGCCTGCAAGCTCCCTAATGCCAGAACAGTGCCTCGTTTCATCTTTGTGGTCCTAGAACCAACCTCATTGCCAGGAGGATAGTAGCCAGTGGTAGTTTAGCCCAATTGGATGTATGAATAAATGATAATAAGCATCAATGTTCTCTGAAGATGCAGCTTAGACAACACATATTGTTGAAGCCCTTTCATCTTTATCCCCGCAACACATCCTGCCAGGGGGACTCTGGAGTCCTTAGTATGAATCTATTCTGTCACATTCCTAATGCTTTCCTTTGTTCTTTGTACATGCATCACTGTAAACCAGGAGCTAGGTGCAGAGCACTGCATGCAGCATGCCAGAGATGCTCGGTTTGCTGGAGGGGACTCATCACTTTGTGTTGTAGTTTGCTGACAGTAAGTCCTGTTTGGGAAGCTTGGGGTTGCATAGCTTTTTCTGTCAGCTGGATTGGACTGTTAGCCCAGACTGTTTACGGTCAGCTCAAAACCCTTGAATCTTTTCTGTATGAATTGGCAACCAAAGTGAGTCTCCCAACTCTGTTCCTCACCTCCAATCTCCAGCTCTCAGTAGAGGACTCTAACTCTATTAAATCTATCTGCTATATTCAGCAGCCTGTCAAGATCTTGTTAAATATTTATCCCATCATCTGTCTTAGTAGGGAGCCTCCCACTTTTGTTATGAGTAGATTAGGAAGTATGCCATTTAGATGTCGTCCAAGTTAATGAACTCAACTGAGACACAGCCGTAGGGGCAGAACACCAGAAACTCCTTCCAAGCTGGTGTCTGATTAATTAGTGAACTTACGTTAAAACTGGTTTGTCCACCTGGAGATTTACATGGGGTACTAGAGCCATCCTAGAAGGATGGTGTTTATGAGTCCTGGGTGGCCATGGTGGATCCATCCTTTCAACTCTTCTTTCCCAGATGCTAAGGCTGGGCTGGGTCCTTACAAGGGCACCTTATTGGAGACGCTGAGGGTCAGAAGATATCCCATTCTGAGTTTTGTGTTTTTAATGGCTCTTTGCAGACTGTGTGAAGCATTGCTGTCGTTTCTTGACTTCTCAGATAAGAAGGCCAATACAGCCATCGGACTACTCACAGATTTGTCTCTAGAAGAAAGGTAATTGTTTTGTTTGTATAAACTGACAGATCTTCAACCTGTGTTAAACTGTGTGGTCTTTGAAAAATGTCAGCACCTACAAGACTAATCTCCACATGAGCATTACAGGATTGGCTGAGGCAGGGGGCTGATGGGTTCCAGAAGGCTATGGCCACCCACTCTTATCCAAGTCCCTCTAGGTAGAGGGTGACCTAGTCCTCAGTGAACTTGGAAACCATAACACACAGTTACCCCTTGGTTCTATTAATTCTGCATTTGTGGGTCCAATCAGCCACAGATCAAGAGTACTTCTAAAACTACTTCAGTACCAAACATGGACAGACTCTTTTCCTTATCAGTCCCTAAACAATACATACAGTGGTTATTTACATAGCACTTGCATTGCTTTAGTGCCATAACTACAAATGATGAGAGATGGCTCAAAGATCCCTGGAGGGTATCCACAGATTATATGCAAATACTATGTCATTCTATAGAAGGAACTTCAGCATCTGAACAGCTTGGTATTCATAGGTTCCTGGAGCCAATTTCATACAAATTCCAGGGAGGATGATGACTGAAAACACTGCTTCTTGCAGTAAGCATATCATCTGTGGCTCAGGGAAGCTTCCTGTCACTTGGTCAGTGCCTGGGCTAGTGCATAGTAACTGCTGGAAAACCTGAATTGAATGACTGTGGGTGAGCAAGCAGAGAAGGAACCAAGAAATGTTACCTCCTCTTGGGTTGCCAGTAATGCTGAGGAGCTATCTCTTCCTGCCTTGTGTTTTGTTTTTAGCTGATGGGAAGCAGATGGTAAAAATCCTAGATTTTGGAATAATTACAAAGTCCTAAGTCATGTCTTATAAGCATTTAAAATAGTCATTGAGCACGTTGTGAGTCTTGCCTGGAAATAGCCATGGAAGAAAGAGCTACCGTGCTCACAGGTGGGCCAGCTATGGTAGGCTGGGAGCATGGACTGCTGCACCAGTATGTGGTGCTGTGCGTCTGGGCCTTCCCTGAGGCTGTGACAGTGAACATGTGTTCACAGTTTCCCACCTGCACTGGGCACAGGGGACATGCAAACCCAAAGCAGAGAAGAAGGGATGCAGTCAACTCAACAGAAACTAGGGGGATTCCAGCAACTTCTCTGGCCAAAAGCCACTGTGTGAGATCTTCTGTCTGATATCAAAGATTATTCCCTAGGCTTAGAAAAATTAAAGTCATGTGGCAGACCCAGGGACTTTTAACTTTAGGCACACAGAATAAATTGTGAATTTGTACTATAAGTCACATGGGCCCTGTTCGGAGCTCTCTGAGGTGTTACCTGAGATGTCAGCCTTGTGGCATACTTTGTGTCATTTCAAAATTATCCTGACTGATGTTCTCTCAACAGATTCCAACTCTGGTTCCAGGCCAACCTTCCGGATGTCCTCCCTGCTCTCACAGGTGCTCTGGTGAGCAAACCCCCAAGTCTCTCCTCTATAGCAGATACTTCTTTCCAGGACAGGGCTGCTGAAATACAATTTACATCCCAGCACCCTTGTTGTCTCTCAGCTTGATTCGTCATTTACTCACAGCTGGAATTTACACCATTTCCAGTTATTAAAACAACTGCTGACAGGACAAATATAAGTGGCTTATGGACAGTGTTGGGAAACACTGCATGTGGATTGTATCTTACTTGACAGTAGGGAGAGAGAGCCATTCTCCATCAGAGTCCTCCTAGCACAAAGTAATGTCTTCAGGATAGGGTGTGGCTTTGTCCCCTGGATGGAAATCACCCCCATCAAGACAAGGGTAGCAGTGTTAGGGATGGAGCGAGGGCTCTCCCTAGAGAGCATGCTATGTCTGTTGAGCCATGCAAAGATTAGGAGATCTTTAAGGAGCAGTACCACACCCCAACATTATGAAGCTGGTTAGTGAAGGAGCCAAGTGTGTGACTCTATCCTGTTACCAAAGTGATTTCATTGATGTGACGGTGTGGCAGTATGCTAGCTGCCTAGCTCCTAGCCTTTTGATGAGCAAGAGATATTTCTAGAAAAACCTATGACATTGTTTATCCGCTGTCTGAGACATCTCTGAATCCACTTGTAGAAACGAGAGCCCAAGTTAACCAACTCCTCGGCCCTCTGTCAATGCATTGCTTTGATGGGAAACATCAGCACTGAGCCTACAGCCAGAAGACACATGATAGCCTATGAAGAATTTGGGGATGCCTGCTTGGACCTCCTGGTATCACAGCCTTTCTATTCAAAGTCGGCCTCCTGTCCTCTTGTGGGGCACTGGCTTCTAACTGTTTCTTCTGTTCTGTTTCTAGGGCCCCGTTGGCTTATCCCTACTATAGCGATAGGTTTGGGGGATGGTGACCTCCAAAGTCCTCTAGATTAAGACTTGCTGACCTAGGGAGGCTTTTCTGATAGAGCTGATTATCCACTTCCATAGCTCAGATCTCAGTGCAAAACCGGGGTCTGCTAAGCCAGAATGCCATAGCCAAGGTATCTGAGACACCTTCTACTCCTCCTAAGTTAATGCCAGTTCTTAGAGCTGGTGTCTGTACTTCTACCACCATCCCAAGTCCATAAAATTGACAATATGAGGAGTGTGGGTGTCTCAAGACTCTCATCTAAGGGGATGACCATGAAAATCTGCAAGGCAGCAAGATGGTTACCTTGTTTTGTTTCCAGGTCAAGTGTGAAGAGGACATGGACCTATTCAGAGAGGTCACCTATACCCTCCTAGGACTCATCATGAACTTGTGTCTTGAGATCCCCCTCATCTCTGAGGTACAATGCTCTTGTCACCTTCCTTAGATCCCTGGGATGGACTGCCCATATCAAGTTGACTGATTTGTTCACATATTCATAAAGTGACCAGAAGCATGTGGCCCTGAACATTAGCAGCTTGGAGAGATGGAGGGATGGAGGGATATACTGTCACTTTTCTGAGGGCAAGAGTCACTTTCATATCCATTCAGAAAACTGTCCACATGCACAGAACATGCCGAGCCTACTAGGGGCTGCATTTAAGGATCAAATAAAATGTCCCCTGCTAGTCCAGAACTAGAGGAGACAGATATGGAAGCAATACAATAAACCCTTGTGGATATGGGCATGCATGTTGTAGTTCCCCGAGAGTGGGTAGCTATGTTTGATTGCTTGAAAAATACTCTACAGGGGATTCTAACTGTCAGGACTTTAAAATTGCTTTTCCCATATTCCCTTGTTCTTAGATGTGGGCCATGAAGATGAGTCGGAAGTGCTTGTCTCTACTGAACAGCCAAGATGGAGGAATCTTAACAGTAAGTTTCTCCAATAAGTAGACTAATGGTTTCCTGCCCTGGTACAGTTTTCATGTCCACAGGTCTTGTCCATTTGTCGTCATCATCTTTTGAAATCTCCTTGATTCCAAATCCCAGTGTGGGTGGACTCTTCAAAGTGACGCCCACAATCACACAAATGTCAAACTTTGCCTTTAATCTGAGAGCATTTGGTGACCCCTACACATATACATGTGACCCTTGTAGAGTCTAGGAATCCAAATTAAGAATCTCTTGACTGTGAAGTCTAGACTTGAATGAGCTGATGCAATGCAACCTACCTCATTTCTACTATTTCAAGAGATTCTTTGAAGACATATGCTAGAATGACTTTCTGAATTCTGCTTCTGACACTTGGCTATGAAAATGAAGATGGCCCTGTGGTTAGGACAGTGGACATGAAGAAGCTAACACAATTCAAAAGGCCATTGGTCATCACCCTGGGATGCACCCTTCACCTACATCATCAATGCAGGACCTAAAAGACCTAGCCAGACAAGGTGACATCCAGAACAGGTGTCAGAAAACAACCCTTTAAGACCTGCAGGCAGAGGCATTGGCTTCAGACCTTATGTTGTCCTCTGACCTGTCATCCACTTGGGCATTGTGGCACATGCCCCTACACACATACACACATACACACATACACACACACACACACACACACACACACCCTCACACACACACACACCCTCATACACACACACACACTCACATATACACTCTCACATATACATACACACACTCACACACAGACACATTCACATATATACTCTCACATACACACTCACACACCCACACACATATACTCATATA
This sequence comes from Rhabdomys pumilio, assembly GCA_030674055.1. Taxonomy (NCBI): domain Eukaryota; kingdom Metazoa; phylum Chordata; class Mammalia; order Rodentia; family Muridae; genus Rhabdomys; species Rhabdomys pumilio. Next base: position 9,668,032 of record JANHMN010000024.1, on the reverse strand, counting down.
CACACTCACATGCACCCAAACACACATGCTCTCTCACATAGACACATACCAATAATCATAATTATAATTCTAAAAAGTTTTTTTAAATGAAATGAAAACTGGGGAGTAATGCAAATGAAATCTCCCAGAGTCAACCCAAAAAACAGAAATATGGAAAGATAAAAATAAATGAAAATTGAAAACTCCACAGGTCGGTCCTAGAAGTGGAGCATCCTCTAATGAGGAGGACCTGCTGATGCTGAGGTCTGGGAAGCCCCCAGAAAGGACTGACTCTCAGGGTTGAGCCCTGTGTAAAGCTGAACTACACTGGCCTTCTGTGCCAGGAGGCATTATTTCCAGCCCTTTGAGCTGCCTGCCTGTTGGGTTTATTAAAAAAGAACTACGTTCACTAGGTGTTCTTTGTCCATTATATCATTTAAAAAAGGAGGAGTAAATGTTGCTTCCAATCCTAATGATTGCTTTTAATGAAAACTCCCCCTCATTAACTTTGAAAGTCACCAGCGTTTCTGGACAGGGTGTCTAAACTTTCTCGTTGTGTCCCCTCAGAGAGCAGCAGGTGTTCTGAGCCGGACCCTTTCTTCCTCTCAGACCATTGTGGAGGAGGCCCTGACAGCAGGAGTGGTCAAGAAAATGATTAAATTCCTGAGGGTAAAGTAACAGCACCACTCATGACTTCTTAACTGTCCCAAGATCACCTGTTCAACTCAGAAGGCAGGAGGAAGGTGGGCTGTTCGGTTAACATGGCGAGATGTCATCTCTGCTGAAATAGAGAGCCAAGTCTTCCAGCTGTCCACCTTGACAGTGCTCTGAGCAGTAACAACGACCCTTGAATGAATAAGCAAATTGTTCTTCAGTTTACAGTGGTAAAAACCGCTTGCCCTCCAAACCCAGCTAGAAATATGCAGCCTCTGTCCTTGAACAAAGTTCATTGAACAGCTTTTGGCAAGGTCCCTTAAGGCAGTTATTTTGTTCATGGATTCCTGGTGCCTTCCATCCTTATCTGGAGTGGACCAGTTGTAACTCCATTTGTGAGCTTTGGAGGCTGCAGAGTTGTCATGTGACCAGAGGATGCTGGACTTTCCCCGCATGAAGTAGGAACAATGAATTCAAGTGAGGAGCCAGATTCACCTGGGAAAGCACATGGAATTATCCTTCTGTTGTCTCTAGGTCCCACCCGTGCTGCAAGGCCCAATCACTCATGTTACTGCTGCAGCACTATTGCTAAGTGGGACAGGAGCAAGCTCCATGCTGGGGAAGATGCTGCCAGGCTCGGGCAGATGACACGGGGGCAGGATGAAGGGTCTCAGTTAAGACTGACACTTGGTCAGTATCTGCCATTATCCCTACAGTTTTGGCATTACACCGGAGACTGCTAGATGCATCCACACATGTACACATACATCCTAAAGACCCTGGTATTACAGGATATGCTTGCATAATTGTTGCCTCTTATAATGATCTCAGTTGGTGATTCTTCACAGAGGTTATCAACCCTTATTCTCCAAAGCCAAAGGATGGGTGGCAGTGGCTGGCATTTGCTTCCTTATGGGTAAACACCAGCTACTGAACAGCATCACTGCTTTCTAAGCCAGTCTCTAATAAAGTCTTTCAGTGGTGTCAGGTGTACAGGCGACAGGCCTGAGTTCCTACCCTGGGCATGGGCTAGGTAGACAGGTGGACAAGTGACCCTCCATCCTTGCTCACCTATGAAGCACATACCACACTTCACCTAATTCTCTCACAGATGCCATGGAGGCCACTGGTACTGCTCTGATCACTGAGGTACCTAGGCAACAATGGTTATACCCTTGATCTTGCTTTTCTGATTTTGAAACCTTAGGTGGGAGGCCAGACTGCATCACGTTACGCCATAAAGACACTGGCTATCTGCACAAACGGCTATCACGCAGCTCGGGAAGAAGTCATACGACTTGATAAAAGTAAGTGACGGTTTCATTATGGGAGCCCAAGCCTCAGAGAGGGATCCACCCTGGGAGCTGCAGAGAGAATGGAGGCTGAGGAGGGGGCCGGAGAGGCCTAGATAGCACTGCTCGCTCCCTTGTAGTGTTGACACAACAGGATGTCAGTTCACCTCCCATCACAGTGTCTCCTTGGCCTTTGGTCTGTGCTTCGGTAAAATGCCAGGCAGCTCAGAGATCACAGGGCAGAAACTGAACAACTTCCCCCACCCCCAAAGCTAACCTGGACTTGTTTCTATAGTGATGCTGAAACTGGCCGAGCACCGGCTCTCCCCCTTCTTGGATAAAGGGAGGAAACAAAGCACCTTCAAACACAAGAGAACAAAGAGAATTTCAGCATAGAGGCCAACTTAATTCATTAAGATTGATTTATAAATTTAACCCGAAGAGTGTTGGATGTCACTCCATTCATAAGATAGATGTGACGGCTGCAGGGTGACCATGTGACCGAAGAATGCTCTAATTTTCCCACAATCTAACTTAAATCCTAAATCCATTGTAGCTATTCATTGAGGGGGGTGTTCCAATCAGGGGAAGATTCCTAGTGTTCTTCACACCTCCTCCTCACACACTGACTGACTGGATGGGGCCCACAGAGGGCAAGAATCTTCCTTCTGAAAATATAAAAGTCTCTCATGAAGGCTGGCAGGTGATGTAGAGTGGGGCAGGGAGGGTCTTTTGAAAACAGACTTTTCTGACACTCAAAACCATTTTAAAGACAAAGTTTCCAACTTGGGGTTTCATGGCTATGAAGAGACACCATGACCACAGCAATTCTTATAAAGGAAAACATATAACAGTTTTCAGAGGTTTAGTTCATTATCATCAAGAAACATGGCAGGGTGCAGGCAGTCATGGTGCTGGAGTAGAAGCTGAGAGTTCTATATCTCAATCTGCAGGCAACAGAAAGGGAGTGTTTACCCTACTGGGTAAAGCTTGAGCATAGGAGACCTCAAAGCCCTCCCCCACAGCAACACATTTCCTCCAACAAGACCACACCTTCCAATAGCGCCACCCCCTACAGGCCAAGCATTCACACACATGGGTCTATGGGGTCATTCCTATTCAAACCACCATAGTCTCAGATGTAGTTCTAGCAGATCTATAACTTACACAGATCAAACTGGCCTCAAATTCACACAAATCAACCTGTCTCTGCCTCCTGGGTGCTGGGATTAAACCATCATGTCCAACTATGCAAAGCAATTTGTACCACAGTACAAAGCGATGGAGAGAGCACAAATTTACCCAAGTTTCAGGGGAAGCTTGCCATCCCCTCCCCTCCATCAGCCTCCCATGCCCTCCTGTCAGCCTCTTCAGCTTGACCATTGGAATTGCTCCCTTTGCCCATGTTTCCCTATAGAGTTGGATGTTTTGATAATGCTGCTTGCCTCAGAGGATGAAATTCTGGTGGGCAATGCTGCCCTCTGCCTTGGCAACTGCATGGAAGTGCCCAGCGCAGCCTCTTCCTTGCTGAAGACGGACATCGTAAAGGTGCTATTGAAGTTGGCAGGCAGCAACTCACAGGAGACAGCAGTACAACTGAATGCAGGCATCGCTCTGGGAAAACTGTGCACTGCTGAGCCCAGGTCTGTTGTGGTCACCACAGAGCCAGGCCACCCAGGTGGTGGTTACATCTCAGGGTGAGGCAAGCCAAGCACTATGGGAGGAGCCCCATAGAGGTACTTCCTGCCTTGTGTGCAGGTCTCTCTGGGTCCCCGTGAGCTGTGTCTCTAGAAGAAGGGTTCCTTTGGGGGCATGGAGAACCACAGCCTGAGAAAGGAAATGCCTTTGACAGTTTGGTCCCAGTCACATGGTCACTGTCTGATCATCTCATCCCCCTTCAACCAGCTCCATTTTACTTTCTCCTTTCTCTCACACATTCTCATCTCTTCTTCTCCCTTTATGTCCCTGGGACCAAAAACAAAAAAGAAGTCCATTTAAAGAAAGACTTATTTTGGCTGATGATCTCAGGGGCTTCAGCCTCTGGTTACACGTGTCTTTGGGTTTGTAGCAGCACCATGCCTCCATTCATGTCATGGTGACCAAGAAGCCATGAAAGACACACAAAGGGTCAGATTCCTCAACTCCCTTTTGAGAACACCCCAGTGACCTAAATTTCTCCCATTAAGCCCAGCTTACTGAAGGTTCTGTCACCTTTCTGACAGTACCATAGACTAGGAACAAGGCCTCAGCATATGGGCCTTTGAAGGACATTTAATATCCAGTCTCTCTCTGTGTCTCTACCCCTGTCTCTTCTTTGCTCCCCTCCCCTTTCTCAATATTTCTGTCTCCCCTACTTATCTCTCCCTCCCTCCCTTCCTTCCTTCCTTCCTCCCTTCCTTCTTTTCTTTCTTCACTAGTTGGCCTAGAATTTGCTTTATATCTTACATTGATCACAATCTCCCTGCCTCTGCCTCAACAAGACAGAGATTACGGTTATGTACCACCAGGCTTAGCGTCTTCTCTTCTTTACTTTTCTGGACCAGACTTCTATTTTTTAATTTTATTTATTTATTTATTTATTTATTTATTTATTTATTTATTTTTGCTGATTGATTGGCTGGTTTGTGGCTCTAAGCAAACGGAGGACTGTTCAGTGCCAGTAACGGTCTCCTGCTGGAGTGACAAGGCTGCAGAACAGCATGTCTGAGGCCAGACAGCAAGTCAGAGCAAGAGACTTGGTCTTGGACTCTGATCATTGGTTCTCATTTACCTCTGCTTCCTGTGCTGGACCTGTGATCTGCTTAATCACCCCATAGTGGATGTTTCAGGGTGTTTCCCCGTGACTGCGCCATGATCCATCCCATAGAAGTAGGGGAGACCTTGAAAATGAGGTTGAACATGGCTTCTGACTTACAACTGCACACTTCTTTCCTCCCCCTGGAAAATGAGAAGGCTGGTTTGGATGACACTGAAAGCCATTTCAAGTTCTCTCTCATTGATCAAGTGGAAGAAAAAGAGAAAACCTTTCTTCTACAAAAAGGGAAACCCATTAGCTAGGATGAGTTCAAAGCGGCACCCTGCTGTTGTAGGATGGAGGGGTTTCCTAAGAACACAGCTTCCTTTGACCAGCCTGTCACACCTGACACTGAGTGTTCCCACAGAGTCCTACTACTCTCCTTTGATCTTTAGGGCTCTCCAGTGCCACCATCACTTTCCCTTTCCCTCGAGTGATCAGTTCATGGCCAGCATCCATCTGCAGAAGGTAGCTGTGAAGTGTGACATATATTAACCTGGATTTTGCATCCTGACTTTCCACAGGTTTGCCGCCCAGCTGCGAGAGCTTCATGGGATACAAATTCTCAACTCTGCAGTGAAACACTTGAATGATTCTTGAGAGACACAGTGATAGAGTAAAGCCCGTGAGCGCACACACTCACACGTGGGTCAGGGGTCAGTGCTCTGCTAATAAATTGTTTTTAAATATCTAGCTCCCAAATTCGATGTCTGCTGGGTTTTCACTGGGAAGAAGAGAGCAGGTGGCTACCACTGTAGGAACTGCTACAGCTTGCTCTAGCATCCATCTCTCACGTCTCTGACCTGCTCCTTCATTTTCTACTGTGGCTGGAAAACAGCCAATCAAAAGCCTCATTTCCCAGGTGCCCTTGCAGCAACACCACTAGATGAGAACTAGATCCTGAGGGAACCATCAGGGATGTTTAACAGTGGCATCTCAGCATCTGCCTGCAGCTCTCGGCCCTTTAAGAGACTGGTGATACCACGTGGAAGCTGGGTTACAGCCTGCAGCTCTTGGGAGAAGTTTTTCTAGGCCCAGCCTGGAGTTCTCAGCTGCAAGAAAGAAACTCTCTCAAAACGAAAGGGAAATTTTTTATCCAAGGGGAGAAGTCTTAGAATGACGGTCTAAGGAACACAGAGGCGATGGAGCAAGCAGGGTCCCAGACCCGCTGCTTTAGGCAAGCTGACTGAACTAAGTAGCTGAAGCTGGCTGCAAATGACGAGGAGGAGGGGGAGAAGCCTATACCTGCTGGAGTTAACTTACTGTCCTCGAGTTCTGTGGAGAGGTTCTTCATGGGCGCCAGCGGGGGGGATAGGGGGTAGTCTTGGAGCTGGCTTTGCCCACATCCTCCACCAGCTGCAGGGTTGTTAGCTCGCACATAGGCGGGCGTGGGTCCTGTTGGGTTGTTGTGGTTCCCACGTGTCTGCCGCTCCAGTCGGCTGGAACCGTGGCTCTGGGGAGCAGAAGCATGGGAATTTGACTGAGCTCACTCCACGTGGTGCTGCCTGGGCATGGAGAGGCCTCAGCCTGAAGTCCTGCGGGAGCAGGGCTCCTGATTTAGGGGTCTCCGGGCTGATGGCTGACCCAGAGGCTGGTGGTCTCTGTCTTTGGGCCCCCAGACACCGCTGGGAGACGTGGAAGAACTGAGACCTGGGGCATACGGACTCAACCAGTCAGAAGCCAAGAGAGATGAGGGGGAGAGAAGCCATGGCGGCACCCCGCAGCTTGGTTGAATTGGCAGCCTCCTTGGAGGGAACATAGAGGCCCCCTCCATGACAGGCCCCAAAGACACGAGGAAGTCTTAAAGTTTTAAAGGGTTTATTGTCATGGCAGAAAGTAGATGAATCTGGCTGTACCTCCATACCTCCAGGGCGGGGGGGGGGGGCGGGGGGCTTAAGTTAAATACCGTTTGTAAGGAGGAGAGTCTGGGAAGGAACAAGGGGCCCAGGAGCAAAGCCAAACACCTTCCATCCCATTAGAGTATGGGATTTGAGACCTAGTCTCGACCAGGCGCCCAGCTGCCTCTCACAGCCCACCCACCCCACACCAGCATGGCAGCAGCTTCCTGAATCACAGCTGCATCTGTGGCATGTGCTTTTGAATCCAGTGGGTTAAGTGGTGATAGATGGCTACCCTGACAAGGGCGCTCTTTCCACTCCTGGGCCTGGGGGTCAGCATTACCACCTGGCTGCATTTTTACAAGTGCCCCGTGTTAGGTGTAAGATGGTTCTGAACTTACAGTGCTAAGACACAGACTTTTATTTATGGAAACCCAAATCTTGTACATTTATGTCCCTAACCCATCCCACACGCCTGCTTAGCCCATCCTTAAAGGCACTGATCTCTTCTCATTGCCCAAAGCCAGGACCACCAGAGGACTCTCAAATGAAAGGTTTAATTAATACCAGTTCTCTGGCTTCTCAGTTCAATCGTTGATCAAACCATTTCAGGGAAGGAGGCAGCAACTGCACTTGAGCAATGAAACATGAAACTCCAGACCAAAGCTCCCAAGAGGGGCGGCCCCTACTTCCTGCTGTGTTACCGGGTGAGTTGCTTAACCTCTCTGAGCTTAACCCCTCTGCTCCATCAGGAAAACAGAATAATATATACACAACCTACCTATGCTGTGAAGGTTATCTGAAATCTAGAATGTTTCCCCAAAGATCCCTGAGTGAAAGGCTTGGTCCCCAGCTCGGTGTTATTGACAGGTGGTGGAAACTTTGTTAGAACCTAGAGATATTTGGTTCACTGAGAGTATGCACTCAGAAAGGCTTATGGGATCTTGGTCTCTTCTTCTGACAGGCAGTTTGCTTTGCACTCTGTTCTTACCATGAGGTTTGGTTCTCTCTAACAGAAGCTTTAAAGTCACAGACCCGCCTAATCATAACCTAAAACCTTGAAACCTGTGAGCCCAAATAAACCTTTTCACTCTATAAGTTCATTGTTATGGCTACTTGTTACAGTAATAGAAAGCTAGCTGACGTTAGAGCAGAAGGTATATTGGGGAGCTATACAACTGTGCCACTATGACAAGTGCCATCTGAGACTAGAGACCTTGACTGACATCCTCTGTACTAAGGAGTTTATGTTGAGATTTTGGGGGGTGGATAAGCTCATGCCCTTTAAGGTGTTGAAGCCAGATATCATCGGAAACATGCAGGAAAGAAAACACACACACTTTCTCTCTCTCTCTCTCTCTCTCTCTCTCTCTCTCTCTCTCTCTCTCAACATACCCTAAGGAAAATTCTTCACTGACAGAACAGCTCTTGGCTTAAATTTTTTGATTTAAAAATTTTAACTTTGTTCCTAAAAGCAAAATGGATAGTTTCATGTTGGAAGTCTGGATGAAAATCATTAACCCAGAGTCCTCTCTGTGGGACCAGTGCACTGTGGGCCTCTGGTAAAAGCTCGCCAGAGTATTCTCCAGTGGGGCTGTAACTGTTCCTAGGTGCCAGGCAGGTAGCAGGACTCAGCCGAGAAGATGGGACCAGCCCCCTCCGTAGCCTCGTGCAAACAAACCTCCTTCAAGCAGCCAAATTGCAAGGGAGATGTGTGATGCTGAACAGAACAGAGAGGGAAATTAGAGGCTGCAGTATCCGTCACTTTCAGAGAACTCAGCAGGCTTGGAAGATGACTTCAGGGTACAGAATCAACAGGCTGGTCTCCTTTTCAAGGTTCATGTCTCTCTCATTCTGTTACAGTACTCCTCTCTGGCTCTGAAAATGGTTGCTCTAGGTAGAATTCCATCCCCAAAGAGTGGGAAATGTCACATTCTATCGTGCTTGAGAGTTCACACAGAGAGTTGTCATCTTCATGTTGGTGATGGGACAGCTGCACACCCTTGTACAGCTGGAGAGAAATGCCTTACAAACTAGCAATCTCTCAACTCCTAGCCCCACACGGATGCCACGAGGCAGATATTGTCTTCACTAGAGAAGTTAAGAAATCAGGACTTCCATGCCTGGGACCATGGTATTCTGTAAAAGGAGGAATCAGAAGTTAAGGTCAAACTAAAGACTCAAAAGTTTGTTTTGGCCAGGTGGTGGTGGCGCACGCCTTTAATCCCAGCACTTGGGAGGCAGAGGCAGGTGGATTTCTGAGTTCTAGGCCAGCTTGGTCTACAGAGTGAGTTCCAGGACAGCCAGGACTACACAGAGAAACTCTGTCTCGAAAAAAAAAAAAGTTTGTTTTGTTTTAACTTTCTTCTAACGTGAAACATTTCTCTCCTTGTTGAATGTGGCTTGCAAGAAACGTCTAATTATTTTCTGAGTCTCTTTCTTCTCAATAAAATGAGAGTAATGGTTCCATCTGGCCTTCTCCAGTTTGGATATTCACAACAAATCTAGCACAGGGATGGGAGGGTGGAGGGAGGCATAGTGGTCATGATGGGTAGACCAGAAATGGTTTCTCCCCTCCCCTTCCTTCTACCTTTGCCATTCCCCCATCCTATGCCCGGGAAGGTGCACATAGACACCCCTAAACCCCACCTCCAGCCATCAGTGGCCTCCCTGTATAATTCTGAGATAGTCAATTTAAGAACACCAATCCCAGAGGGGCTGGAGTTCTGGGCACTCAGAACTCAGGGATAGAGTATTTATTTGCAGGTTTCTCTGATTGCTCTAGTGCAAGGTGCTGGGGTCAGGTTCTTTCCCAGCAGACACTCCGATTATTTCTCCGTTGACCTAATTTCAAGCTAAAACAAAGCAAAAAAAATTGATCCCAAGAACTGTCACTCCAACCACACTCTCTCATCATTAGCCTCAACCTCTGCATTGCCCTGGAAATGGCGAGGGATGTCTGACCCGCTGACCATCATCCCTTCTCAAGCTCCTGACCACACACCAGCTACAAGGAAGGTAAACACCAGCTGGGTGGCTCATCTTTCTAGCAAGATCTCTAATGTAATCTCAATTTCCAAAAGACAAAACAAAGCGAAAGGCTTTGCCAGGGATGGAGGAGTGGGGAGGCTTTTGCCCTTAGATGGACCGGGCTCTGACTGCTCTTGGACTCAGCTCCAGCAAGATACAGCCTAAAGGGAAATAGCAGAGCAGACAGACACACTGCTGAGAATATTTGCCAGCTACCCCGAAGCCTCAGGACTCCCCAGATGTGGAGCTGGGAGGTCTTCCTAATTCTGAGACTCCTGTTACCAGCCAGTTCCGACAAACTGCTCGCTGTGTATTGGGCTTTCTGCCAGTGAAGATTCCGTTCAGTCTGAGCATCGCTCCACGCTGTCACATGTCCACCCCCAACCTCACATTTGTGCTTTTAGTCTTCAGCATCTCCGTCTGCTCCTTCAGAGCCTCCCTTGCCCTCCAGCTGGAGCACACACATGTGCACGCACACCCGCACAGCTCATCTCCTGAAGCTGAGAGGTGAATTGGATGGGGTGAGCTGAGGTACCACAGAGATTTAGGCTGGATCAAAGGCAGGCTAAGAGGGAGAATTATTGGTATGTACAGCAAGAAAAGTGAGTCCTATGCCCAACCTGACATTTACTTGGGGTTCATCTCTCCCAAGTTCTGATTAGTTGGAATCTTTCTAACTTTATTTGCTTAATGCAAGTCACTGAACCACGATGTCACACCTTCTCATATTACATACAACAAGGAAGATCTGACTCAGAAGGGCCAGGTGAGGAATTTTTAACATTTATCCCTAGGTGTACAATGGTCTGGCCTAAGGATCAAAGAAATATGGGATCAAAAGACCAGGAGACCCTGGGAAGTAGCCCTTCCATGGTCAGACTGCAGGGTCAAAGCTGCTCTGTACCCTTCATGACCTCAGAGCCTTGTTGAGTTAGCATCACCTTTCCTGTGTCTTGTTCATAAAAGGCGGTGCTGTTGGGGATAGGATACTTCACAGCTTTGTCATGAGGATTAACTAGGGTTATTTCTATAAAGCTCTCCACACTGTGCTTTGCTCTGAAGGAGGGGACCTACTTCATTATACTGGCGTAGCTACTCACACAGATGCCCATGCTGGGTAATCCCTGCAGGCTCTTCTCAGGAATTCTGAAACATGAGGATTTTGATCAGGGTTGGATAGATTCCTGTGTGAACCTATCTCAAAGGTGGGATTCAGAGGCATGGACATCCAGATTCAGTGTTGTTCAGATATAGAGGAGCCTGTAGAAGGGAAGGACCGGTAGGAACTCAGATGGGGTGAGGAGTGGGTTGTGTGGTTGGAAAGAGGGGCATCGAGGTGCAGTTGGATGGGAGAGTGCTTGTCTAACATGCCTGAGGCCCTTGACTCAATCCCTGGCATTGCCAAAAAGAAGATGAAAGATTAGTATGTGAAGAAAGGAATGGCAAAGGAGGAACAGAGAGTGGATACCATTACTCCACTTTCTCAACCCAGCTATATCATCTGCCCCAACAGTGTGTGGGAGAAAAGCCCTCCAAACAGCAGAGAAAATGTGCATGATGCAATAAAGGACCAATCAGGGATCAGGACCTTGCATAGCCTTGTGCCTCCAGCCTCTGACCTTTCCCGACTTGCAGACCTGCTTCTGTGCTCTGTGGCTCCCATCATTCTTGATCCAGCGCCTGTATTTCTACACTATCCATGGGCCACTCATCCCATTCTTTATCCTGGGAAACAGAAGAAACCTCAGCAGGTATCCTGTGGAGTCCAAACTATGCCTATAACAGCCCAGAGGAGTGGGAAAGGTTGACATGGGTACCCAGTGACACCGATGCTCTGAAGAAGGTGGGAATAAAGAAACAGACAAGTTTCAGGTTTACTTGAAAAACCTCCTCACAAGGCTTCCCATCCCCCTTCAGATCAACAATGCCCTGTCCTCTGTAGCCACTATCAGTACCCTCCCTCAAGCTTCTACACAATTGATGTGAGTGTGTGTGTGTGTGTGTGTGTGTGTGTGTGTGTGTGTGTGCAATATGTGGAGTATGTGTGGTGGGGTGTGGGCACTAATAAGACCATGGAGAATTTATCATTTTCTCAAGTGCCACTGAGAAGGCTCCAGGTTATTTTCCTTAAACTACCATCAGATGCCTTTGCAGTCCTCACTCGGCATGGAAGAGCTGTGATTCATAAGGCTTAGGTTGAGTATAAAACATGCTCATCTATGATTGTCCCTCAAATTATTTTTCCCTATAAAAATGCTGAGAAAGTCTTATGTTGCTTTTGCAACATAAACCACCCAGTGCAGCCCCATTGAGCCTTAAAATATAGTTTTAGAGTCATGTTCTGGTTCCCACTTAGGCCTATCTTCTAGTTCAACCCTAGGTACAACGTCTTTGGGGTTCACTGCCATGTTCCAACACTTGAAAGAAGCTTGGGCATTATTGGCTGAGTGACAGCTGCCCACTGTGTCCCTCCCCTGCTGCAGGAGCTTTCTATTGCTTGCATGCATACATAGAACTCCCTCACCTTCCACACAGTCTACTCACCCCCGTGCCTCCCACACCTGCTGACCTCTGCTGTCTTCCAAAAGACCTTCTCCTTCTGTAAAACCCACACACCCACAAAGCTTCAGCACAACAAAAGTGACAGATACCTTTTGGCAAAATACTAAGCAAGCATAGCTTCTTTTTAATGATGGGAAGACTGGTGCTAGTCTCTCCCTATTAATGAGGAAACTGAGACACACCAAGGTTAAACACCTGACCCAAGTCACATCCCGTACCTACCTCCCTCATCCCACTACTGTACACAAAACCCTCTTCTGCTAACATTTCCCACCCTCTTGATTTCTTCACTGTGTTGTGCTTTGAAATATTCTTGTTTTCTGTTTGTTTGTTTCCTAAGTTGAATTACATTTATTAAGGTGTGTACATCTTTTTCTTAAGGGGAATCTTAGGGTCTAGACAAAGAGAAATAGACATAGACTAAAAAAGCATTACTGTCTTAGGCTTTCCATTGCTATGAAGACACACCATGACCATGGCAACTCTTAGAACGGACAACATTTAATTGGGTCTGGCTTGCAGGTTCAGAGGTTTAGTCCATTATCATCATGGCAGGAAACCTGACAGCAATCAGGCACTCATCGTTCTGGAGGAGCCGAGAGTTCTACATCTTGATCTGAAGGCAGCCAGGAGAAGATTCTCTTCTGAAGGCAGCTTGGAGTAGGGTTTCATCTGCACTTGGCAAAGCTTGAGCACTAGGAGCCCTCAAAGCCCGCCTACACTGTGACACAC
>JANHMN010000024.1:9632479-9655141 GCA_030674055.1 Rhabdomys pumilio | reverse complement strand
CTCCAACAAGGCCACACTTCCTAATAGTGCCACTTCCCATGGGCCAAGCGTATTCAAACCACCACAATAACCTTGCTGTAAGGACAGGTGATCTGATCAGAGGCCGTGACTTTGTCTTCACCCTGCCCATAGGAATGACAGTTGATTTATCCAATTGATTGAGAGGGGCTTCTTTCTCCATTCTGGAATTGTCCCCGTTGGGTCCCAAAGCCGTGGTTAGATACCACTGGTGGCCCAATTCCTGGTATGTATGTGACTGTTACCAGATTTTCACTCATAAACCTATCTGACAAGTCATGGGTCCCTTTTGCGTTGCCTATGAACAACCGGAGACCTAAGGCCTGGAGTCTAACCATTCAGGTGGAAGGGGGTCCTTTGAAGCAGCCAGGAATGACCTCTAAGAAGATCCTATCCCCTCTGGCCCTTCACTGTTTATCTAGGCACCTTTCCACATTTAAATGCTTTGAGTTTAGTCCTGTAGTCCTGATTGTACTGCCTATCTAGTCTCCTGATCACTAAAACAACAACAAAGAAATATTTCCCTTCTGTTTCTTTCTCACAACTAACGGAATCGTACAAAATTCAGGTCACAGACTGCAGTAGGAGTAGCTCTGAAGCAGACATTTCAAATAGCAGGGCTGCTGCTGTGCTATCATTGAAGCCACTGATAAAAGACAGTCCTCCTTGCAGGGTGATGGGAAATATTCCACGGTGTGGGTGGGTAGAAAAAGGATAGCCCCTGTAGGTTGCTTCTGAAGAGGTTTGGGAACCAGCATGAACACAAACATCAGGGGACCCAGTTCATTCCAAACAAACTGAAGACACCTAACCAGCTTACTGTCTTGGATCTGGGCCAATGAGCGGCTTGATTCTCTTGTTTACAAGGGAATTTCCCCGGTTTGGGTAGTAATGCCATGAGGAACAATGGAAAACCATGGGCAATCATGGGGAACCATGCCTCTTCCATGTTTAAGCCACATGTTTTGGGTGTTGCTGGCTATTTTAGTTCATTTTCTGCTGCTATAACCCAATAGTGCAGATGAAGTCACTTATGAAGAATAATGACTTCTTTTGGTTCATGGTTCTGGAGACTAGATTGCACAAATGCATCTAGTCAGGGCCTTGTACTGAGTCATAACATGGATGGGAAATGTTAAGGCAAGCAGGTACACACTGAGGAGACAGACAAGACAGCTGTCAGGGTTGGAATGTAAATGTCACTCCACTGGCTCATGAACTTGAACACTTGTTCCCCAGTTGGTGGTGCTGTTTTGGGAGGTTTGGACCTTTGAGACATACGGCCTAGCTAGGCTAGCAGAAGTGGTTCACTAAGTGGTAGGCCTTGAAGGTTGGGTCTGCTTCTGGTTTGGGGAAAAACTGTTCCTTCTGGTCTGTATATCCTGTGTTGAGCACTGCCAAGTGCTCCAACAGTCATGGAGCTACGAATGCCTTCTACCATGCCTTTTCTCTTATGAGGCATTGGAATTGCCCTGAAACCAGGAGGCAAAATAAACCTCTCCTGTTTTAGGTTGCTTCTGTCAAGTGTTTTGATCACAGCAAGGAGAAAGAAAGCTTTCTGCACTGCGCATTCAAAACTCATTCCGAGGGCAACCTACTGAGTTCCTTAGAGCAAGCACTCACTCCTGCAAGAGCCTATTCAGTTTCTGTGAGTAGCATTAATCCCTCTAAACAGCTTGATCTCTTCTTAAGGCTCACCTTGCCCCCCACTTCCCAGCACTCAATGTGAGTTTCAGAGGGGATAAATACTAGAAACTCACCCCCAAAACACTCATCTTTTTCACAATGCAAAACACAGCGATTCCAACCCAACAACTCAGATTCTCAGCTTGGTAGTCTGGAGGCCAGCTGTGAGACTGTAAAACCAATAAAAAAAAAAAGCCATTCTCTTTAAAAGTTCAATGACAGAGACCTGAAGAGATCGCTCAGTGGTTAAGAGAGCTTGTTGGCCTTGAAGACAACCAGTGGTTCCCAGCACTCATGTTAAACAGCTTAGAACTTTCTGTAAGCCTACCTTCAGGAAATCAATAGGACACCGGATCACGGCTTCTGTTAGCACTTGTACACTCGTGTACACGTGCACACGTACACATTTTAAAAATAAAGTTCAATGGCAAAACAGGTATAGAGTAAGTATTCCTAATGCAAGGGTGAGACAGGCTGTAGAAAGAGGGAACAGCTCCCCAGACAAGTCCCAAACCCAAGGCAGCAGATATTAAATCTCAAACCTGGAAAACAATCTTTCACTTCAAAGGCACCCTTTTTAGATACACTTAGTGGGTTGGACCTCCAAATATGAGTTACCTGGACACTGTGGTTTGACTTTTCTGAGCTTTATCCTCCAGTGGCTCTGTAGTCTCAAGGTCTCAATGGTAGCCTAGCCACTGCAGCTCTACCACAGTTTAGCCTGCGGACCCTACAGCAGCTCAAGGGCCACATTTCCGCTCAGTGTGGTCCTCCTAGTAGTTCACTTTTGTAGCTTTGTGTCTATGGATGTATCTTTTGAGATCTAGGTGGGAAAAAGCCATGACTTCATGGATCTTGTATTATTTGCCTACAGAAACACTACCATACACATGCCATTTAAACATGCAACTTGCACCTTAATATCGGAGTCAAAATGACATAGCCAGGTTTGAATTAACCAAAGGATGTTATGCCAGATTTAAGGAGCAGAGACCTGAGGTGGTCAGTGGTCTCATCCTACATTTAGGGTGCTAGAGACAACCACAGAGATCTCTGAAATGACCTCATGTTTAACTTTTAATTAAACATTCTGCCTTGAGCTTTGTGCTAGGTTCATTCAAACATGACTTAAGCAGTCCCTTTGTCACCATATGTGACCGAAAGCAGCTTGAAGCAGCGTGAAAGCTTGCTGCTTAGACAGTTTTTCTGCCAGATTTCCTAGTTCATTGCTTCGACTTTGGATCTTGCACAAGCTCCTCGGACCCAGAGAGAATCCAAGCAAATTCTTTGCCGGTTTATAACAAGACAAGCCTTTGTTCTATGGGTTCCTCCGTCTCTACATAAGACCTCATCCATGAGGTTTTACTAGACATATTTCTTCCAGCATATCTATTAGGTGCCTTGAGTGCTATAACAAGCCACTCCACAAAAAATATTTATTTGGGCTCCAGACTTAAGGGTAGAGCCCATCATGTCAGGGAGGCTCTAAGAGCAGGAGTGTTAGGGCAGCTGTCCACATTGTGTACAAGCGAGGAAGCAGAGAGAGGTGAATTCTAAGGCTTAGCTTGTTTTTTCCCCTTAATTTAGTCTAGGACCCCAGCCCATGGGGATTCTACCACCCACATTCAGGTGGGTTTGGTATCTTTGAAAATGAGACATGTCTCAATGCTCGCAGATGTGTCCACCTCCACCGTGGTCAAGACAGGGAACAGTTTCCTTGTAGAGATTTTGCAGCTGCAGCCACACTTCTCTATGTCCCACTGTTGACATCTGTCACCGTTTCCCGTCCCTGTAATTGTGTCATTTCAAGACTATGAATGGGACATACAATATATATACCTTTTTAAACTGGTTTTGAAAACCATTATGATTCCCCAGTTGTGCCTGGCAACAGTCTCTGAGAATTATTCCATATTGTATATCTGCCTCAATGTGTTTAACCTTTCACCTGCTCAGCTCTTCCACACGTTTTTGATATTCCATAGGAATCTACAACTCACAGTCGTGTACGGGGTTTTATGTGAACATGGTTTTCGTTTCTCTGGGATTTATTTCCCCAAAGGACAATTGCTAGGTCATTTAACATATATATGTTATATATTCTCAGAGACTGACTCACTGTCTTGCAGAGTGGCTGGGTCATCTATATACAAAGTAGCAATGTTTGTATGGTCCATTTCCTCATGGGTATTTGGCCTTAATATTTATGTTAACAATTCTGTTATGTGTACATTGACATCTCAATGCAACTTTGATTTGCATTTGTTTATTAGCTAATGGCATTGAGCATATTCTCAGGTCGCTATTTGCCATCTGTGTATCTTCCCCAGTAAAATGAGTCTGAGTCTCTTCTCCATTTTCTAACCGGATAAATGATTTTGCTTGTTTACCATTAACTTTGAAGATATCCTTATATATCCTAGGAACCAGTAAGACGTGGTTATCCAGGAGTCAGCTAACAAATATCCTCTCCCTGCGTGCAATTGATCTTCTCATCATCTTCCTGTGGTCCTTCCCGGAGTGGAGGTTTTTCATAATGTTCAGTTTGTTAATTTTTCCATTTTTGAGTCATGCTTGTGGTATTTAAGTCTTGTCTCGTGGGCCTTTGTTTTTTTTTTTTTGTTGTTGTTGTTGTTGTTTATGCCTTACCCTAGGCCGTAAACATTCCCTTATAGGGTCAGGTGCAATGATGGACACCTTCAATCTCAATGCTTGGGAGACAGAGGCCAGAGGGTCATGAGTTCAAGGTCAGCCTTGTTTGCATATGAGCTCAAAAGCAGCAGAATACATAGTAAAACCCTCAAATGTGTAAAGGGGAAAAGAATATTTTTCTAAAGGTTTTATGTTCCTATTTCATATTTAAGTGCATGATCCATTAGATTCTTATATTTGTATAAGGTGTGGATGGATGGATATTCCTATTATCAAATCATTCTATAAAGGTGGAGAAACCCACGGAGATATGATAAAAATAAAAATAGAACTGTTAAGGAGAAACAAGGCAGACATTACTGCTATGTGTGATCTCCTTTCCTTCCCACCCCACACCTTCCTCTCCTCTCCCTTCTCTCCTACCCCTCCTCTCCCTTCTCCTTCCTCTCCTCTTCTCCTTTTCTCCTCCCTACTGAGCATATGCCCTAGCTTCCTGAATGCATTCATTCTTTCCAGTGACCAGTCCTCCTCTCAGCACACAGGCTGACGTTGGAGCCTGTCAAAACACACCCAGTATGCCCTCTGCAACACGTTTGCAGTGTGAAGAATGGAGACAGAAAGACAGACTGGGAACTCCCCTGTATGCAAATGACTTGTCCTTCTGGTTCGGAGAAAGTCTCCATTGGCTTTCAGCAGCGTCCAAGTGTGACAGAACTGCTAGGTCACTACACTGACTCTGGGGGATGCATAAGTGCTCAACCTTTGTGACCATATAGTCCGGAAGGCTGGCTTCTCTAGAGTTCACCCAAAGACTTTGTCCTAGTGAGACTAAAGGAGAAACGCATGCAGTATATTTGCTATAGACAATGCTGTCATTTGCCCTGATGCTGAAGTTCTCTGTGGAGGGGTAGCAGGAAGATACGGTCCAGCCTGCTCCCACTTAACATTGGGCCACAATGCCAAGCCAGTCTTTACTGCTGCGGTCTGACTTCCAGCTGCAAGCAAGCTCTGCCCCTCCCTAAACCTGCAAGCTTGAGCTAGCTGGGACTGAGGAAGGAAAAGCTACCTGAGAGGGGCATCCTCTCTTCCAGGACCAGATCTTTTCCTCCCTTCTGCAGTCTCGGGCTCTGGGCTAGCTGGGTTTCCCCACGTTGGCAGGTGGAGAAGGAGGGAGGGCCAGCTCGCCTCATCATTCCCACCCTCCCAGACCTGAAGAGCAGGAAGCAGAGGCTCCTAAAGCCACCCTGCTTGCTGCCAGAGTAAGATTCGGTGCACAGAGGAGTGTATGGTGCCACACGGGGCCAGGAGGCTTCCAGACCCCATGGCAGTCAGCCCCTTGGAGCAGCAGCTGGGCAGCCTCACCATCTTCACCCATGATGATTTTGAAGAAGAATGGCACCAAATTGCCAGTGGTGGCTTCAGCAAGGTGTTCCAGGCGAGGCACAAGCGCTGGAGGACCCAGTATGCCATCAAGTGCTCCTCGTGCCTCCAGAAGGAAACCACCAGGTAGTTGATGGCCTACTTCCACAGAGGAAAGACTGAGGTAGAGCAAGTTTTTGGTCTAGGAAGCTCAGAGGAAAGGGATAAGCTGGGGTTGAGGTTGACTGTCCAGGTGCTTTTAAATGAGCCCTGTGGTCTGAATTTCTTCAGACTAGGTTCTTTCTCTGAACCTGAAGTAAACAGGCAAACAATGCCTGCTTGTTGGCAACCCAAGAGATCAAAAGTGAGTAGGAATTGCCTTGCAAAAGTTCCTTTGTCTGCCCAGCCTCTCAAACTTGTTTTGCCTTCTCCTTCTTGTTGCATGATGAAGCCTAGACACCCCTCTTTGCCCCATCCTTTCAGGGTAGGGATGAGCGTCCCAAGAAATGTGAAATTTGTCACCTTCTCTCTTTCCATGCCAGCCACTGTAGGCTAAAGGGGATGAGAGACTAGACACTGCCCCTGTAAGATACCAACAGGTAGCTGATGCCACACTACTGGCCTTCCACAGGGGATTAACTGAGGCAGGGCCCAGGTCACTTGCCAGCTAACATAAGTCCTGCTGGAAAGTCAAGTCCAGCATCCCACGCTGTCTGGTTTGGATCCTGGCTGTCATAGTTTGTGCTACAACCACATCTTTGTTAGTGCCTCTGACCTGACTGTGTGTCCTTGATCTGTGCTTCCCCTTACAGCCAGGAAGGAGACATTCTGGGATGTTAGGCCAGAGTATGAGAACATGTCCACAATTACACCTCTTGGGACATCAACTGGACACCCAGCGATTCGAACCTAGATGTTATTTATTGTGTTTTCTGTGACTTGATGACATCCTTCAACAGCAGCTTTTGTATTAGATCTTTTTTCTGCCTAGAGTACTCTTAGCTCTGGAATAGGGCCAGGTACTAGATTTATCCAAACAATGTATAGTCTTTGAAATAAAGAACATGAGGAAAGCTGTGAGTATAGTCTTTGAAATTACACAAGGAAAACTGGTGAGCTGATTTGGCATATAAAGACATTTGCTGCCAAGCTTGATGACCTAAGTTTGATCCCCAGGACCCACATAGTAGAAGGAGAGAACTGGCTCCTGCAAGTTATTCTGTGACTTACACACACACACACACACACACACACACACACACACACACACCACATATATATATATAATTTGTGACACATGCACACAAAGAAATGTGTTTTTAACAAATAGCATGGGAAAGTGGATTGAGTTGACCTGCCTATTCTGTGACTATGATAAAAACTGCAGCCAGTTTTCCTTCCCAAGTTCTTGAGACTCATTGAGGTGGGAAACAAATCATGTCCCTTGAGCTCCTCCTGACAGAGTTTTCCTGAGATCAGAAAACCTCCCCTGAGAAAGTTACCCTGGAACTAACATGTGAAGACTGAATGTGACTTAAGTAGGTGAGGAGAAAGTTTGCATGCAATGGAACATGTGAAGGACCTGTGAAGGAAGGGCATGGTATGCACAGAGGTAAGGAAGGCCTTACAGCTGGAGTTGAATGTGTGAAGGAGCAGGGGAAAGACACTGAGGGGTTTGCAACCAGGCTGGAGAACACATATGGAAGGGAATCAAACAGATGTGAAGCTTAGAGAATGGACTAGATGGTGGAGAATGGAGGCTGCTCTTGTCAAGAGACTGATGTCTTCAGGCCAGGGATGACCGAGAGTCAGACTGTAGTGCTGGTAGTGGAGATGGAAGGAGAGGAAGGATATTGAGGAGTGACATGACCTCGTGCTAGTTGACTGTGGGAGGTGCACCAAAGAAGGGTGCTGAGGTCTACAAGCTGCCTGGTATACGAGAGGAAGACATCCCACTAGGATGCCACTCTGACAACAGGACCTTGGGTCCTGCTAGTGTCTGCCACATAGTTATTGTCAAATAGATGTTTGTTAAATGATCACCAGGCTTGAGGAAGTCCACATATGCTAAGCCTGAGATAGCTTTCACTCAACAGGAGTTGTCAAGGGTACAAATATGTTGTAATTAGCATTCACATGCTGTGTCTTTTAAGTAGTAATTGAAGCCAGGCCAGAGATAATATCATCCATTCTAAACCCAAATGGAACACTTAAGGTCCTGCCTTCATGGGACTTAGAATCTAATGAAGGAATCGATGAGCAAATAAACAAGTATGGCTTCTATTTATAGCAGTAAGGACTACTAGACATTTTCTCAGCTGATTAAAAATAAGGAGAATTGAGTAGTGGGATCTCCTAAGAAGAGATTAATTTGGTCTAGAAACATTAATCTGTGGGCCATCTGCATCTGTGGGAATCGGAAGGGATAGAGCTGAGGTCATGTTGCCAATTATGTATGCTTGTTTCTGAAATACTCACTAATTAAGATGATCCAAGTTGTCTTTGGAGCAGATGAATGAGCAGGCCATGTGGTTCTGTGAGAGAAGGTGTCTTGGCAGAGGAGACAACACATGCAGAATTCCTGGAGTGGCAACACACTTGGTGCATGGGCAGAGAGAGAGGCGGCGGGGAGGTTAGGAAGTGGTGAGGTCAGAGAGTTATGACAGGGGTGAGAGTGAGGAGATTACAAGAACCTTTGTCGGGCTTTGAGAGACCCCTGTCTTCAACTCTGAGGGAGAATAAAGCCAGATGCACTGGCTGAGCAGTGATTTGATACTATAGTTTTCTTTTAAGATTTCTTTTTATTATATGGGTGTATGGAGGCAGGCTTTGTGTGCATGAATGCAGGTGTTGACAGACTCTAGAGTTTCACGTGATTGTGACCATTTCACGTGGGTGCTAGGAACAGAACTTGGATCCTCTGCAAGAAAGTATGCACTCTTAACTGATGAACCATCTCTCTATCCCCTACCATGTACATTTTATATTTAGAAGTATCTGGGGCAACAGCAGAAAGGTCATTCAGGAGACTTGGGTTCAGTGATAAAAGGTGAATGGCAGAGGTGGTAAGAAGTAGTCAGATCCTTGCTAAATTTCAGTGATGTAGTTGGTGGTGAAAATGAGATAAAGATGAATCCAGGACCTGTATGGGGCCTGGAGGATAGGACGCATACTGGCTGAGATGCATAAGGCTACAGGAGAAGACAGTCTTATGGGGAGAGTGAGAGACAAGCTTCTGACGCATGCTGTATCAAAGTGCCAAATATCTGACTGGAGATGCTGATGGTGAGCAGAGAAAGTGGGATACCAAATGGGATGAGCAGAGCATCTGAGATGAACACAAGGGCCGAGCATTCTAAATTAGCCAAGGAGACAGAGAAAGGGAGCACAGGAGAGGGGAGGTTCAGGAGAATGTGGACATGAGCCAGGTAAGAGAAAAGAGATTGGAACTGTCCGCTGGGGCAATGGGAGCCGAGGCCAGAGAGACAGAAACCTCCTAAAGAAGTCAGTGTGGCTGGGAGCTGTGTAGGGCAGTTACTATTATTCCCACTCTGCAGGTTCAAACGAAGGCCCAGAGAATCCTCTGTCCAAAGTCATGCATAACTCAAGTGGGAGAACCAAGTCATGAGGGCAGCACAGTATCATCAAACGTCCCAATAAGTTGTCTGCCTCAGGGCTGATATTATTTTGGTCTCTACACACCCAAGTAAGAGAAGGAGGGCAGTCAAACACACCAGAGCTGTCTGGAAGAGCAGATAAGGGCTAGAGAAGGCTAGCCCTGTAGTAGCCAGCTGCTCAGATGTCTGGAGAGTGGTAGATGTTCCTGGAAGCCAGATCCTCTGACTGGTGCCCCTGAGAGCCTGGCTTTGCAGACACGCTGCTTTTTGAAAATGCTGTTCCTCCTTAATTTCCATCCCCTCAATCCCAAAACTGTCTCTTGCAATTTGCATATTTACAGTTCTGTGGGCACACACAGTGCAATGGACAAGAGGACCTGCAGTGCTTCTTGTACGGGGCTTCCCCGTAAGTCCTGATTTCAGTTCATTCCCACACAGATGTATTGTGCAGTGCATGGCAATGTGTGTGTGGGGGGGGGCAAAGAGTACTAATTATAGCTCATCCATAACACAGACTACTTCTGCATCCATTCAAGCCCGTGCTTCAGGAGAATAATAGTGCAGACAAGTGTTAGAATGTAGGAAGGGAGAGACTCCTGGAAAACGTCATAAAAGAACACACTAAAATGTTAGCTAAGGCCAACTCTGCGAGATTTTTCCTTTTTACAGCTCTCTGCATCTCCTAGGTTTTCTATATGGTGCATGTATTATTTTCATAATCAAAATGTTTACAGATGCTATTTTAAAACAGAATCAGGAAGCATAATACCAGTTTTCCAAGGGCTTGAAAGCTGCTAGGGAAGATGAACACGTAAGCATGTGGGCAGGATAAACGGTAGGTTGTGTTCCAGGCTTTTTGTGGTTGGCTCCGCAGAATGGACAAACTCCGAAGCCTGCAAACCTCTCACCCTTTCATTGACAGCAGCTGGAGCCCCAGGCCTAGCTGTCCGCGGGTTCTTTTACAGCCTCTCATTTCTCTTCCTCTATCCTGGAAGCTCCTGAGGCTTCTCTGGTTCTACTTAACTTGCAGCATGCTGGGTTAGTGCATTTTGCCACTTGCCCTGGTAATTTCTGTTCCCTCTTCTTCCATCCCATTCGTGGCTCTCCGAAGCTCTGAGGTGAGTTGCCTCTTTGAAGAAGCAGTCAAAATGGAGAAGATTAAATTTCAACACATCGTGTCCGTCTATGGGGTCTGCAAGCAGCCCCTGGGTATTGTGATGGAACTCATGGCCAATGGAGAAGACACTACCTACCCACAGTCTCTGCTGGCCCCTCAAGCTCCGCATCATTCACGAGACCAGCTTGGCCATGACCTTTCTCCACAGCATTAAGCCACCCCTGCTCCACCTGGACCTTAAGCCAGCCAACATCCTGCTGGACAACAGCATGCAAGTCAAGGTAAGGGTTCCGATGATGTACACTAGACCTCTCCCATGTATCAGGAGTGTCTACATGCCAACCATTGAGCCAGCCAAGAGCTTGAGCTAAATGTTTGTTTGAATAAGTAGTGAACACAGGGGGTAAGTCTGAAACAGAAATGGATGAGTAGACAACTTTGGGGCATGAGATGGGGGCTGTGATGTCCACAGTGTTCTCTGGACCACACTTCTAAAACTGATAGAATAGTCTCTACCCTTCAAGCTCTCTGTCTGAGGAAGGAATGTGTATAAAGACGATTTTTAGTGAGTCATGATGCTTCAGTGCTCAAGCCTTCGATAATAATTTTTATGCATTCGAGACCTTTGCACATTCTCTTCTTCACCCTCTTTCGTCTAGCAAACTCCTAATTGTGTCTCAGCTCAGATTAGTCATTACCTCCTCAGGGAGACCTTTCTTGATCTCCTCCATCAGGAGGAGTCATCCTCTAGTCACATCTTTGCTATTTCATTTTCTGACCCTAGTTGCAATACATAGGCATTCTACAAAACCTTTTTTTAAAGCTTAGGCAAAGTTGAAGAGTAACAGCAAGTAAGGGGTCTCAAACACGAGTAAAACTTGTTCTTAAATGCACAAATATCCTATGTGAATACTCAGATATCATGAGGGCATGGGGTTTAAAGAGGCATATCGATACCCAATCTCATTGTCCCCCGATGGATGACAGACTGACAGGCTAGAAGCAGACGATAAACAGATGGTGTGAGTGTTTCAGGATTCATGGAGCTGGGAAGAACAAGGACCTTGGAGATGTATAGATACCCAGCCTACAGATTAAGAAACTGAGGCTCTGTAAAGCTGAATAACTGGTTCAAGATCATCTAGGTAGTGGGCAGTAGAGCCGGGGGCCAGTGAAGTTGAAAACCACATGTGCTATACTAAAACAGGATACAATGACAATGGCAATGAGTAAGAAGGGGACCACAGATGACTTCTGGAAGGTGTCTGTTGCTGCCCCGTCCTTGGCATCTATCTGGCTTTCTCCCAGATCTCAGATTTTGGCCTGTCCAAGTGGATGGAGCAGTCAACCCAGAAGCAGTACATTGAGAGGTCAGCTCTGAGGGGCACGCTCAGCTACACCCCTCCTGAAATGTCCCTGGAGAATAACAAGACTGCAGGGCCTGAATACGATGTGTACAGGTGAGTGGGCAGCTGGGCTCTGTGTCATGTGGCAGGTTGCTACCCTGGCTGGGTCCCTACAGCTAACAAACAGGTAGGACAAGGATTAGGACTGGTTCCTCCATGTGCTGATGGAAAGAGAAAGATGAGGGGATCCCTGCTTCACCTGGGATTGTAGAGAATGTGAGGCCCCCTGGCTAGAAATTATGGATACTAGATCATGCAGACTATTGGGTTCCTCTGGCTACAGATCATGGATACTAGACCAAGTAGACTGTGCAGTGCCCCTGGCTAGGGATCATGGATACTAGACTAAATCTCTCTGCTAATATATTCCCCCACTGCAGCTTTGGAATTGTCATCTGGGAGATTCTCACTCAGAAGAAACCCTATGCAGGTAACATGATCATAGTCTGTGCCTGTGGGAGGCTGAGGTTGGAGAACTCAGGATGATGTGTGAGCTCCTCACGGATTTCTACCTTACTCTGCTCCCTCTGTCCCCAAGTGCTAGAACTTCTGAAATAGGGAGCAAGCATCAGCCTTGACCTTGCTTCATGACTTCAATACTCAAGCCCCCACACTTTATAGTGTGGAAAGCCAAAGCCTTTCTTCAGGGCCTGTTTGTCTATTCTACTGTCTTTGCACAGAGAACAGATGCAGGAATCATGTGGAGTCTTTGCTCGAGTTGAACCAGTGACTAAATTGCTCAGTCAGAGCCTCAGCTATGTCCCAGGCTCAACTGTCTACTCACTGAGCATGTATAGAACAGCTACTGCCTTCCTATCCTGTCATGATCCTCCCAGCTTCCACCCACTTACCAGTCAACTGACCACACTGCCAAACTCTTCTCTTACAGGGCTCAATATGATGACCATTATTATCCGGGTACCTGCAGGCATGCGGCCCTCCTTGCAGGACTTGCAGGATGTCTCTGCTGAGTGGCCAGAGGAGGCCCATTAGATGGTGGACCTGATGAAGCGCTGCTGGGACCAAGACCCCAAGAAAAGGCCATGCTTCCTAAGTATCTGCCCATTATTTCCTACCCAGGAGCTAGAGAGGGAGGGACAGAAGACAGCCTTCTCCTAAGATGCATGCAGAGACACCCTTGGCATTAAAGCTCAAAACAATATGTAAGACATCTCCAGGGTGAGGCTGGGAGGCAGGTCCTCTGAGCTACGCAGCTGAGGATGGATTTTGTTAGACAGTGCTCTCTGTGTGCCTAAGGGAGGTAGAATCAGCAAATAGAAATCACAGCATCTGACCCAGGTCTTGCCATTGAGCTCTGTAACTATCTCTGGGGATTTTCAATACTGTGGAATCTATAAGGTCATAGGTTGAATGGAATGAGGCTATCTGATCCTCTAGGGATAACACACACAGAAGGGTGGACATCTTAGAGATTGTCTGATCCTTGCCTTCTCTTTCTGTGAAATAAAGGCTTACCTTCAGAGCGTCACCAAGTTATCAAGTGTACCCCAGCCATGTCAAGAGTGGGACTCAGTTTCCAACATCATTGTGGGCAAATGGAAGCATACATAAACCTAGGAATGTGCTTAAGGGAATATGGGAAACATCAGAATATCTGAAATGTTTAAGAGAATACAGAAAGCATAAGAATATCTGAAATGTAGTAAGTACCACTGAGCTTGCCTGTTCTCTTTTTCCTCTACCCCTATTCCTTGTGGAGCAGATGTGACCATTGAGACAGACATGCTGCTGTCCCTGTTCCAGAGCCATGTGGCAGACCCTGAGTGTGAAGCCCTGACCTGGAAGGTGCCTTGCAAGCCATCACTGAGCCAGCCCAACAAGGTGGATATGACAGGCTAGGTATGCCACTTTAGGGATACTGGAAGCCACTTTGTGACATCCAGGGTCTCTGGATAGCCTGAGAGCGAATATGCAAAGGCTGAAATTTATAAGGCCACTTGACTGCTGAGAGTGATGTAGGAACTAGAAGCCAAGCTAGCCCATACTTAGCGTTCAGATTCAGAGAGACTAGCTGGAGACTTCCAGTATCCCTAGGGGAGGACAACTTTCCTTATTTATGCAACTGTACTCTAAAGGCCATATAGGTGCTATGGCTCAGAGTTCCTGGGAAGGACCTTAACCTAAGTTATCAAGCTGTAGATGTCAGCATCATCCTTCAAGTCTCTCGTTCCTACTTTGACATGGGAACTGACAGGGACTATCAGAGGTTCCAGAGATCTACCATGGAGTCTCTAAATGAAAACCAGGCCTCAGAACTCCACTGCTTAGAGATTTCTTCTATACATGTACTGGTGGGATAATGGTATAGGAAGATCTCCCAGCAAGGGTAGGATGTGAATCTGGAAGGAGGAAAGGCAGGGAGGACCAGAGAAGATCCCTGATGACCCATCCTGTACATTACTTTGCAGGTCAGCAAGGAAGTCAACCAGGAGATCGCAGACAGTGGTGAGTCTGTTGTGCTGAGATGGGACCAAAGACTCCACATGGAGGAAAGGGTGGAATCCATTCTCCTCACTCATTGCCCTTGTCCCCTCTCTTTCTCATGCCTATGACACATAAAGGATGACTCAAAAATACCCAGACTCTTGGAGTTCTGGATCTGTTTCCTCTTCATGGTTGTGCTCTTAAAAGAGTCGATTCTCTGGTTCTGCCCTGAGAGATAGAACACTGGCTTTCAATATTGTCTTTATGTTACACTTATTTGAGAAAAAAGAATGAGCAGAAGATGTGTCCAGAGCCTATCCCACACAAATCAGAATCAGTAGGGGTTGGGTCTTAGCAGTGGTCATTAATCAGTTTTGAGACACCCATAGATGAATCAGGAGGTGGTAAGGCCTGAAGATCTTATAGCACACAACTTCTAGCGTGGTTCTGATTTCTACATCCTAACTTCCTCTCAAGTTCTTCTCTTAACATTCTTACCCATCTAATCTGTCTTCCAACTGGTAGAATGAGCCAGCACTGTTCATCTCTCTTTTAAAGAGCTGCACATGGAGGCTCAAAGAGGCCAAGAACTAGCAGAGTCCAGGGGATGCTTCTGGGTAGAGTAATGATTTTCAACCAGGCCTCCCAATCTCAGCTCAAGGAAGTCTCTGCCTCTTGTACAAAAAACCACAGATTCAAAGCTCTAACGGAATTAGTGATCCTTGACACCATGGAAGACATTGCTCTCAAGTCGAGGCTGTTTCTGGAAAGTGTCTCCAGGAGGCAGGGGGATGCATAAGCGACCTCTAAACAGATTAAGATATAATATTTTTTTCAATCTATTCCTTTCTCTTAGCAGACTCAGGTGACCCCTTGTAGTGGATCCTACAGCTCTCTGACAGCAGGAGCTTGGTCCCAAGCGATGTCTATGAGAACAAGGTGACTCCCTTACATTTTCTAGTGGCCAGAGGCAGCTTGGAACAAGTGAGGCTGCTGCTGTCCCATGAGGTTGAAATAGACTGTCCGATGGCCTCTGGATATACATCACTCCTCATCGCCACCCAGGACCAGCAGCCTGACCTCTGTGCCCTGCTCCTGGCACACGGTGCTGATACAAACCTGGCAGATGAAGATGGCTGGACCCCACTGCATTTTGCAGCCCAGAATGGGGATGATCACATTGCCCGTCTGCTCCTGGATCATGGGGCCCTGGTGAATGCACGGGAGCACAAAGGTTGGACCCCACTCCACCTGGCTGCACAGAATAACTTTGAGAATGTGGCACGGCTTCTGGTTTCCCGTCAGGCTGACCTCAGCCCACGTGAGGCTGAAGGCAAGACTCCCCTCCATGTTGCGGCCTACTTTGGCCACATTGGCTTGGTCAAGCTGCTGACAGGACAGGGAGCTGAGCTGGATGCTCAGCAGAGAAACCTGAGGACACCCCTGCACCTGGCAGCGGAGAGGGCAAAAGTGAGAGCCATTCGGTGTCTGCTAAAACACAGGGTACTCCCTGATGTGCTTGACCACAGTGGCTACAGCCCTCTGCACATTGCTGCAACCAGGGGCAAGTACCTTATCTTTAAGATGTCTCAGATATGGAGCCAGCCTTGAGCTACGCACACAACAGGGATGGACACCCCTGCACCTAGCAACTTATAATGGCCACCTGGAGATTGTCCATCTGTTGGCCAAGAGCCATGCAGACCTAGATGCTCTTGGAAGTATGCAATGGACTCCCCTGCACCTGGCTGCCTTCCGTGGGGAGGAGGGGGTGATGCTGGCACTGCTACAGTGTGGGGCCAACCCCAATGTTGCTGAGCAGTCAGGTTGGACTCCTCTTCACCTGACAGTGTATAAGGGCACCTTCCTGGGTATCATCCACCTTCTGGAGCTTGGTGCTGACGTCCATGCTTGCAACAAGGTTGGCTGGACACCTGCCCACCTGGCTGCTCTCAAGGGAAACACAACCATCCTCAAAATTCTAGTCAAAGGTGGTGCACAGTTTGATGTCAAGAATGGAGTTGGCTTCACACCCCTGCAGCTGGCCCTCCGTGTCCCAAAGCAGAGCATAGTGGCTTGCTTGCAGGGCAAGGAGCCTTCACTAACCTTTCTGGGAGTTTCTGAGCCTGGATCCCAGATAGAAGATTAGGTAAACCAGGGTTCCTTTGCTTGAAATGGGAGAGGCTTATGAAAGTGAAACTTGTCATCTGGGAGGCCACTTCCCACCTGATACTTTGACCTTGAGAGGAACCAGTGTCCTAGGTGACAGAAGGAACCCTAAGGGTTCCAGTGAGTTGGGGAAGCTACAGATTGCCTAGGAAACTGATCCTAGCTCCCCTCCAGTCATCTCCAGACCAGCTGTGTTCTCCCTTTTCTTTAGATGAGCTCATGTGTCCAAGACAAGCTTCATCTCCAGCCTCAAGACTTCTGCCACCATTTGATGCTTTCCTCTGAATAATGGAGCCCAAACTCCCAAAATAAAGAAAAAGCCTTCAAACGAAGAGAAATGGCTCCACTCATCTCCAAATTGTTTTCTAGGTGCTTTACCTTATGCTGAGAGAGGAGAGTTTGATGCCTGCTTTACATAAGAACCATACACTTGGAGTTCAGAGGACATATCTCTTCACTGTTTGACTCAGCCATGCTTCCGTCACCATAATGACCATAGCTTCTGCTGGCACTGGTCTCAGCCTCTGGTGTCCTATACATTCTCTTGGGAGTGTGGGGAGGATGTTCCTAAACTGAAGCTGTGTGCTCATCTACACGGTGCCACTTCCCCGTCTCTAACCCCACATTTCTCTGTTATAACCTGACCAGTATACGAGGTTCCCAGTCCCGGAACAAACAAAGCAGGTGATCTAATTCTTCCAGCTAGATATGGATCAGCTGGGTACCCCTGGAAGCCTGGGAGGTTAACATGGCACATATGTGTCTGTGTGGTGACTGATGGATTTCATTATATGTATGCATAACATGTGTCTGGGAGCTCACAGGGGCAGAGGTGAGGTGACTTGCATGCATGCATGTGTGATTTGTCTGGTGTGGTCCCTGTGCATATAATGCTTGTGTGTTAGTTTATGTGAAAGGGGGCAGGGTAGCTAAGGGAAGCTGCAGGTGTGTGCAGGATGCATACACGTCTACAAAGTGCATGTGTAAATTCATGCATGGGAGTGGGCAAGGTAGCTAAGAAGAGATGGAGATAGAAATGCATAGTGCATGTATGTGCGTATAGTATGTGTCTAAATTCCTGTGAGGGAGGAGGAGGGGGAGCTGAGAGGAAGTTGGTAATGGGAGGGGTTTGCCTGGGCTTGGGGTGAAGCTTCAGCATCAGGCACTTTTTTTCCTCCTTATCAGCTGCTCAGAGAGATGGTCACGAGGAGCAGAGATGAGCCACTCACCCATTGGACTACCCACCAGTTGTGGGCAAGATGGTGGAAACCCCCGGGCTTCTCATATCCACCGTGTGTATTGGGAAGCCTGGTTCAGTAGTCAGTGAGGCAGTGGCTGTTGAAGGGTGTCAGAAGGGCAGGTTCTTCCTGCTGCCTCATCTCCCCACCCCATCTGTACCCAAGTATCATCAAGGGGCAAAAGATAGGGCAGAGGAGATCTGCTGTCCTGTGTGCCACCCTGCATTGGGCATGGGTTCACTTTGGCAGCCTTACTTCCTCTGTCCTAGTCTCTGGACCAGCTCCAGCTGGGCTCCGGACAGTTTGGGACAGCCAAGGGTGAGTCTCAGGTCAGCAGTTAGCTGAGTTGTATCCTTGGGAAGCAGCTATCAGACTAGTCTACATATTAGGATTTCCTAATGAGGGATTCTTTAAATATGCACTCAACCAATTAAAGCAGAATCTGCAGGGCAGACCCTGATGTGAGTGAGCTCCATGACTCAGGACAGCTAGGACTAAGAATGACCATCAGGGGTATACCCAAGGCTTTCTCTGGGCCCTTTCTCAACAAAACCATGCCTATGGCACAACGGGAAAGGAAGTCTTCCCCAAGGGAAGTAGTAGAAACTCCTGGAGTCTGGAAACCATTCAGCAGATGGTCTCTCTCCTTGTTCTGTGCCAGCCTCATCTCCCCATTCTATGCCAGCTACTTGATCTGATTAAGAAAATAGCCCTAGTTCTGTCTTCTAAAGCAGTGAACAGGAAGAGGGGAGGGTCAGGTATGTGTGCCCCTCTGGAATACTGATGCAGCCCAGAGTCTAGGGATCTGGAAGAACCAGAGGAGATGATAGGGACTGCATAGTCACACACAAGTAAGCACCAGCAACCAATGGGAATCATGAGGTTGGAGCCACAGCACACGATGGTGTCTGGCTTATCACATAAGGAGGAGTGCGAGAAAAACCTTGAATAAAAGTGTTAGGGGAAAATGTATGGGCATTTGTTATCCAAGGCAAGGGTGTCATGGAGGTATGGCCAGGACTGTGCCTATGAATCACTTTGGCTCTGATGATCCTGGTCTTTTGTGGAGATCCTCAGATCCCTGCTTCTTTGAACCATTTCCTCCTAGAGCTAACGGAGGGGATGGTTTGGGCTCAGGCTTGAGCAACAGAACTTTGCTGTCTCCTGTATTCTCACGTTGCCCTAGACAGATACACATAGTGTCCATCTTAAGCTTCATTTGGACACACCTGCCTTCTTGGTTGTATAGGGATATTTTTGGTGGTGCTTAAAGGAGGTCCTTGAAATTGCTTGAAGAAGGTCCTAGTAGGTTTCCACTATGCTTAAAGTGCCTAGGAGTTGGGGTGCTAGAAATTAGAACCCTGATTTCTTTCTGGACATTTCTACTTGAAGGTCCAAGAGAACCCTTAAATTCAAATCATCCCCATGAACACCACACTAACCCCCCCACCACAAACCTGCTCCTCAACCTTTGTTTCCATATTAATTGAAGGTTCCCCAAACTCATAAAATAGGACTGTAAAAGAGGAAAGGGATTTTGGGGATCCACATTGCTTAGTATGTAGGGTACATCTATCGGATTGTGGGACTGAGTCCTTGAAATGTAGTGAGTTAGTTGAGGGAATCAGGTTTTTAATGTCGCTAAACTGAAGTAACCAAATTGGATAGAAGCAGTCACTGGCCTCTCCTTTCTTACCCATCTCAAGTCAGTTTTCAACCTAAACATTGGGTTGATCACAGAGAGCCTCCTGAATGATCTAAATGTTAGAGAAGACATGGATGGAGCTAAGAAGGGCCAGATGCTAACATGGGAGGTACTCCATTAGCTCCAGAATATGAGAGGGACAGCTTATTTCTATGGGCAGACAATGTGATGGATTTCCTGTGGGGAAACTCTGATGTCCATCTTGAGTCTGGAGCTTTGCCTCATTGTGAGAGAATGAGAATAGCCCCCACCTCTTTCCAAGCAGAGGATGGAGAGAGTCTGGTTGTCCAATGCATTCCAAAGATCCCAGAGAACTGTGTGCCATGGGGAAGCTAGATATTGTGATGGGAAATTGGAATTCCAAACCATGACAGAGGATTTAGAGGTGGCCAGACAAACCTGGACTAGGCTCTTGATTTTATACTTTATTAGCTGTAGGCTTCCCCTAGACAGGGAGGCCTGTGGATGCTCCAGCCCCTGGGTGTAGAAGCCTTTTAGATGTAAGAATGCTAATGGACCACACACAAATCCAGCATGTGCCAGCACTCACCTTTACTTCGATTCTCTTCTGTCTTCCAGCTCTTGTCCTTCCTCATCAGCACTTTTCCACTTACCTGCTTTTTCCTTATCATTTACAGAGGCAAATTCCTTTCCTACTCTAAACTTCTGCTTAGGTGACTTCTTGTGCTTTGGGGAGTCAGTGGGTGGTGGAACCCTCCCAGATACGGAAACAGAAAGAACACTGCATTTTAGCAAGCCATAGCCAAGGGAGTTAATCTGCAGATAGGAAGCTCCAATTGTCTTGTGTGCCATTCTCAGATTAGATGCAGACATGCAGTGATCTGCAGAAAACTCTACGGGGCTAGAAACACCTATGGATGCATCCTTACAGCCCTGAGACGATACTCTGGGGAAGGGGCACAGAATGAAGACAAAAAGAGAAGCTAATCTCCAGGGCTGTGGGACAGGAGAGAGAAGACAGCAAGGCAGGGGACGCCCCAGGGCTTCTGGACACACAGATGGCTGCTCTAGTCATCTATTCAGAATCATCCCTTTATGGAGATCACCAGACCTAGGATCACACCACACCCCTTCATGCTAATGCTGAGTTCCTCCGTCTGTGCCTGCTGGAGTCCTTCATATCCCCCCGCCCCCCGTCCCCCCCCCCCCACCCCCTGCCCCCCACCCCCCGACCCCCACCGCCACTAAATTTCTGCTTGTCCTGTTGGAGAGAGCCACTCCTCTTGAAGGCACTGAACTAACACCCCCCCCCACTGTTGGTCCTGGTGCTTGCTCAGGTATACAACCTGGCCATTTTTATATCCCCTTCACACGTGTACTACCCATGGGGCTGAGTCTGATTATAGGCAATGGGGGCTGGGACATTTTGTGCAATGCTGTATGAAGGACAACGGATACAAGCCAGGCTAGCCAGTGGCAGGGAAGACAGTCTGGAGAAGGAAGTCAGGGAAGGAGAAGGAAGCTGAGAAAGATCAGCAGGGTGGGTGCAGGCAGGAGACTGGAATACAAAGCCTGCCGCCTGGGTCACAGCCATCTACAACCCCAAGTTGCTGGAAGTCCCTTAGCTCCAATCACACCACTCAGTAGCACTTGTGACCTTAGGGTGCTGTCACACTTGCATCTGATGCCAAGCCTCTGAAACGGCCAGGCAGTGAATAAGCACTCAGCATTTCAGCTTCTTACTGTTTCTCCTAAACAGAAAGAAAATTTTCTCTTGGAATAGAGCACAGACAATCAGGCTGTGGTGGCCTTGTGGGAATGATGCCTTAGGACACGGTTGCCTAATTTCCCACGTCTGTGCATTCTGGGAAGGAATGGAAGCCTCTTTCCGGGCCTTGAGGTGGGTTGTGACCTTGGAGTGCAACCTATAGTCATGCTGAGTCACTGGTTGTAACCACTGAGGAACAATGGTGGAGATGATCTGCAGACTACAGTACAAGAGGCTCCAGGAGTCTAACAGAACTTAGTGTAGATTAAGCCAAGAATCATGTCTGCATCGGTAAGAACGGGGGAGGATGGAGGCAAGGGGCTCTGCATGCACATAAGGGGCCTTTTTTTTAAATGACTTAGGTTCTGTATGGAGCCACCTAGCAGTAGCAGAGCTTTCTAGACAGAGTGGCAGCCATCACCCTGCTTCCTGTCCTAGAAGTCACTTGGGCAGAGTGACAATGGCAGTAAAATCTTTTGATCAGGTTCCTAGATGCTGCACCCATAAGACTGGGGCGGACACCTTCTCACTTAGAAGATGCTACATTTTCTCTCTACCAGCTTTCTGCTTCATTTGGGATAGCAGAGCAACAGACGTGTGATGGACAGGAAAGGACCCTCAGAAACATGAAACTCTCAGGCCCTAGCCTCTTGCCATCACTAACTTTGTCCCTGTTCATTCTCCACCACCTGCTACTGGGCAGGGAATTGCAGTTTGTGTGGACCTGGGGCACCACCCTAAAAGTCTAGCCTCAAACAGGTTTTCTTTCTCTATCTAAATGAAATATATATTTGCCCACACTAACCAGTTCCAACTACACTGCACAGAACGGATGATATGAGATGCAGTCAGGGATCTGGGCCTGTCACCCAGACAAACCACCCTCCTCAAGTGAGACCAGAGCACGGGGAAGGCACCTTGGGACTAAGAGGAGAGCATCCATGAAAACAAAGTCAAAGCTGCTCTGTACTGATTGGTTTTGAAATCAGATACAGACTCTGTCCTTGCACCCAGGACAGTGAACAGTTTGGCTCAGGGAAGACTGGGCAGCAGGCAAAGAAAGCCATGCAGTCTCTGGAGACAAAGATGATCTAAGAATGAGTTCCCCCATAGGTGGGGACACTGGAAATGTCATGAAGGAAAAGGGGAGGGAAAGTTCTGAGGCTTCCTTCCCAAACCCATCAAGAGAAAGGGTGGGGCCTTTTATGGAAAGCCAGAGTCTGGAATCCCCATTTCTGCTATGTGTTTCTGGGTCCCCTTCCTCCCATTCTTTTGCTCCCAAGAGCTTAAGGGGGAGAGGGTGGGGCCCAGCCTTCCCCCTGCCCACTCTAGCTGTCAATCTGCTGTCTGGAAGAAAGACTTGAAGCCTCCTGACAATTGTGGGCAACTCTCTTCTGCCCCGCCTCCCGCCCCTGCCCTGCCCTCTTCCCCTTTTCTCTCTGACAGAGTTCTTTTCTGATTGCTCTGTGGATTGCCTCCCCAACCCATTTTCAGGTTCTCTCTCTCTCTCTCTCTCTCTCT
>JANHMN010000024.1:9618911-9632379 GCA_030674055.1 Rhabdomys pumilio | reverse complement strand
GTGTGTGTGTGTGTGTGTGTGTGTGTGTGTGTGTGTGAAGTGTTGTTTTGTTTTGTTGGTTGATTGTTGGGTGGGTATCAGCAGCTCAGAGTTTCCTAGGATTTCTGGATTAAATGAGGGTCTGATGCCTTCCAGGAGGTGGCTACCGAGTCATTAGTAGCCCTGAGCTTCCCCAGGGTACCTTCTTAGCTTACCTTCTGGCACCAGGGTGCTCCTGGGGACAAGAGCCTTTCCCAAAGCTGAGTGCTAGATTCAAGTTCAGCAAGAAGATCAAAGTCCATAATTAAATGTTCAGGGCAAGTTAAGTGCTCCAAACTTTGGTGCTAAAAATATTATATTTAGCATGCAAATTATGCCCTGACAGTTCCCCAGAGCCTGAGCCCGTGGGTGCTACTACCCTGTTTGTCATTATTCCTGATTTTAAGGTGCCAAGAACATTCCTCTTTCACCGGCTTGATTTCTATTTTACTTTTAAGGAGTCGGGCTTCTGCCGTTGGGGCAGTGCCAGCCTGGGACCCTGAGAACCTGGAGCTGTGAATGAGTCTAAGAATGAGAAGATGGACACCTGCCCAAGTCACTCTCTTTGGCTTTGCCTGTCTCACACTGCCCATGCCAGAGACAAGACAAGGAACAGATAGATATGAGCAAACCCAACACCTCAGGGGCCACCTTTACAGTGAGCTCTCTCTGCCCTGGTAGCTAAGATTAGCCCTGAAGAGGTACCAGGATCCAGGGAGCAGGGGTAGCTGGATTTCCTATGATTGTTTTCTATATACTATACCTAAATGTTAAGGATAGTGTCGACAGTGTTCCAGGTCACCCACATGCCCATGGGAGTGACTCTTGTCAAGGTTTTATTGGTTTGGTGCATGTATATTGATGTTACAGAGTTGGAGCCCAGAACCCTCCAAGCTGCAGCTTCCCCTCCTCACTCAGGGCCAGGCCTAAGAGTATCAGCAGCCCCAGCACCCCTGTCCACAGCCTCCTCTAAGACAGAGGCACTGGGAAGGAAGAGACATGGGAGAAAGAAGATGTCAACAACCCCCGCCAAAGAGCCCCAAGTTACCACCTCCAACTTCAGCTCCAACACTGGTCCAAGGCCCAACTTCCCAGGCTGGCCAGCATTTGCTGTGGGGAATGGATACGTCCAAGGTATGTCAAGAAGTGGCGTAGTAGATTGGAGGGTAGAGGGAGATCAGCTATTTTTCTCCTCACAGTCTCTCTTGGGGTCCTTAAGGATTAGAGTCGTTTTCTCCCAAAAGGTACAGAAATCCCATGGGATGCTATAACAAGGTAGGACATAACAATACCCACTGCTATGAAAAGTAGGGACTCACACTAGAGTTGGAGTGAAAAACAGATTTTCAGCCTCAGTTTCTCTGGGGTCCGTTGAGCTACCTGGTGTTTATGTGTGTCTCCAGACACTAACATTGTCTGGAGGCCTTGGCGTGTTCCCTGCTTTCCTATCCCTGTAAAGTAAGAACTGCCCCTCTCTCCCACAATCTGATCCAACACAGGCAAGCAATGGCAGGGCCAAGTCAACAATTAACGTGTGCTTGACCACTGAGCTAGTTTCGATGCCCTCGAGGAAGGTCAAGGAAGGCCGCTGCATCTTTGGTGCCAAGAAGACAGGGTCTGGATGTGAAAGGGACACTCTGTGAGCTACCCTAAACCGTGGGTCCAACCCCAGAGCTGGTAAGATACCAGTATCCCTGGCCCTACCCTGGCAGGATGAGGGTGTGTGGGCAGAGAGGGGCACCGAGCCAAGCTAACACTGCAGGGCCTGCAGGATCAAGAGGAGGCCAAGTCCATCTGGGCCTTTCTGCCCACAGCTTGCAGGGATGAGGTCTGGCCTGCCTAGGCAGGGAGGCGGAAAGCAGCTGCTGTGCAGGCAAGGGGCAGACTCAGCAGTGCAGGATCTTCATGAAGGCCTTGCGGAACTCGATGTTGAAGGTGGTGTAGATGATGGGGTTCACGGCACTGTTGACATAGCCCAGCCACGTGAAGGCGCTGTAGAGGACTGGTGGGATGTTGCAGTCACAGTGTATATTCAGGATGTGCGTGATGAAGAAGGGCAGCCAGCAGATGATGAACACACCTGGGAAGAGGGCAGGGTCAGACTGGAGCCAGGCATAGGAGAAACTGGACTAGGTGGGTCCTGCTCCCCGTCCACCAGTCTGCTCTGCAGCCGGCTTCCCTGGGGCACCGAGACTGCTAGCTACTGGTAATAGCCCCAAGGTTGCGGCGAGGGGAGCCCTGGTCTCAGATCTAAACATCTTGCTTTTAAACATCTGTAGGGAAGGGTCCCTGCATCTCCCTCAGCTTCATTTTCTTCATTTGCTCAATGGACATGACATCCACCTCCTAGAGAAGGAAGCGGCTTGAAAACACATGGGAAGTGTTAGCCGTCTGTCTGACTCTAGTGGGTCTCTGCCAATAGGCACACTAACTACTTCCCAGTCACCACTGTGGACAGTGCTCTCCTCAAGCTGATGACACTGGACAGAATTTGTTCTCAGCAGTATGGAACACAAAGGTTAGGAAAAGAGAAGGCTAAATACCCATCTTACTTAGTTTTTATGGTGGCTCTTTGAATTCAATGGGAAACTAAACTTGTGTTGGCTCCACCATGTCACCAAGACAACTTTGCTCTTGGCTGACACAAATGATATCTGATTCTCCTGTGTCTAGACCCCTCAAATGTCAAGGATCTTGCTCCAGATTTTCCTGAGATTGCTCAGTGTTGGTAGACATGCCCCTTGTTGGTCATACCTGGAGACCATGCCATCTTACAAAGGCAGGCTTCAAGATCACTTGCTCCAGTTGGATACTCAGTATGTAGTCATAGGGGATCTTTTAGGACAGAGCAATATCTTGGAGTAACAATACCCCAGATATGTATTGGAAAGTAATCCCTTACCCTCTTGGGGCCTGTACTTCTGAACAGGAGGGCATTAGAATCTGGCCACTCATAGCCCAAGATTCCCATCAAATTGGGTCTCAGTGTCACAAGAATGGTGAACTCACACCCTGCCCTCCTTTCCCAACTGCCTGAATCAGTCTACTTCCTAGATTTTGTCCTTGATTACATAATTGTCTAAAACTTTTTTAAAAATGAATTGTACTTTAGTGTATTGTGTGTATGTGTGTGAGTGAATGAGAGAGAGGAAGAGAGGGGGGAGAGAGGGAAGGAAGGAGGAAGGAAGGGAGAGAGAGGGAGGGTAGAGGGAGAGGGGAAGGGAGAGAGAGGGGGAGAGAGAGGCCACATGAAAATCAAAGAACAGCTTATGGAGAATTGGGACTGAGGGATTGAACCTAGGTTGTCAGGTTTGGAGATGACAAGCGCCTTTACCAGCTGAGCCATCTCTCCAGCCCATGGAACGTTATTCAAAAGTCTTGCCTAGCAAATCTGTAGCCACCTCTCAAAATACGTATCTTATTTTTCACAGGGGGGACCGTTTTGTCATACAGGGACTTGGTTGAGTGAAGATGTATATTTCCCAATTCCTCAACAATAGTACTGGTAACAACATGACTAATAATTCTCATATGTGATGTTTTCAACCCTGTGCTACCCTGACTGTTATGACCACCCTGAGAGGCAACTTGATCTACAGATAGAAAAGCAGAAGGAGAAGGTAC
Organism: Rhabdomys pumilio; assembly: GCA_030674055.1. NCBI lineage: Eukaryota > Metazoa > Chordata > Mammalia > Rodentia > Muridae > Rhabdomys > Rhabdomys pumilio. Next base: position 9,628,737 of record JANHMN010000024.1, on the reverse strand, counting down.
ACATCCAGAACACAGGCTATGATGTCTCACCAGAAACCAGTGAAGCCAGACACTGCGTCAAACTGCCTGAGTTGACCATGGTCAAGTTATATAATTACACAAAACCCTGGTTTGCCCTACTGCACAGTAGGTACAATAGGAGATTCTACTGAAGATTGACTGTATGTAAGGAGTGTGGGCTGTTACTGCAGAAGTACCCAACCCATAACCTTCAAAACATGGTCAGCAAGGCAGAGTCTGGGACCTGCCAGGATGTTTCCTTTCCCCAGCCAGGGCTGGGCATGGCAGAGCTATGGCCATCACCAGGAGCTGACTCACCGAGAACAATGGCAAGCATCTGAGTGGCTTTCTTCTCCTTCTGCTGGGAGAGCTTCCTGCGGCTCATCGTCTTAAGGGAGGTCCGGGTTTTGCCATTGGGCATGGTCTGGATCTCAAAGAACTTGGCAATCCTGGGGTTGACAATCTTGGCATGCCCATTCTTCTCTGGTTTGGCAGGACTGTCGGGGTTGCTATGTAGGCCATGGTGGGATGGATCTGGGAGAGTCAGCTGGTGGTGACTGGGAGGGATGGGGCTATACCGGGTCCTCTCTGGGGGGCTGGTGCTTGACAGCATCTCCATTTCCAGCTCTTGAGCTCGGCGGGCAGCGTCCTATGGCAGAGACAGAGAGCTTAGGATGAAATTTCTGGGCAGAAGCCACCAAGCCTACTTTATCCTCCTGCCCCTCTGCACACTCTTGCAAACAGCATGGTTTCTCTGCCAGGAACACAAACAGGACCATCACTGGGAGGAAGGGACCATCTGAATACAGCACTCAAACTCACGGCAGTCACTCCTGGACCACTTCCCAGAGCAATCTGTGAAGCCTCTGTACCCTAGCAACCTTGGATGCTAGCACCCATCCACTTCTCGTTTTATAACCTGAGTGACACTTCCTGAATGCTAAGGGTCAGACACCAATTCAGCTGCTAAGATAAACCCTGAGTGACATTCAGTCTTGCCTCACCTTCAAGAACTCAATTCCGACTACACATAAAAATCCCGTTCCCCATCCTCCCTTCCAGTCTGGAGTACGGGCACCTGCACCAGCATGAACATGTGGGATGATTAGCTTGACCCAGAAGCCTGGGACTGATCTGGAAGCTCTGTAACTTCTTCCCTGCTCGGCTGACTTGGAAGGTCCAGCATGGAGCCACACATGGCTTCCCGGTTCCCCTTTAGACACCCCTGTCCTGGACCTTTGTGATCTTAGATCAGCCTCTGAAATAGTCTATGTGCCCAGGTGATGAAAATGGGATTCTGCCTTGACTATAACTCGAGATCTGTTTCAGTACCTACATTTCAAATAACTCATTAGGGTCCGGTCCTTGGAATGCAGCCAAATTGTAGAGACCCTGCCTATCTAAGAAACATATCCTGGATTTTATGTATCCCTACTTAGCTGGGGGATGAAATGCCTGCTTCTTGAACTCTGGTGGTAACTAGTACCATGAAGAGCTCAGGTATGCTGTAAGTCTGCATTTACAGGTTCTATGTTCAGGATATGTTTGTCAAACCCAGCTGCTCTGCTCTTCCCCTACCCCACAGATGGCCACCAGCACCCAGTCTCAGAAGCTGCCTATCCAGAAGGTGGTGCATGCTGAACGGAAAAACTTGGGTGTGAATTTAGAAGTCACACAGACCTTGGCACTCTTTCACTAACTGTTTAGACTTGGGTGAGCTACCTGTACTCTGAGCCTTGGCTTCCGCTGCTGTGAGCTGAAGACCAATAAGATTTACTTCCCAGGGTTACCTGAGGATTTGATGAGATATCAGGAAGCATGGCAGGTGTTTGATGAGTGGAGCTAGCCTGTATTGTCACTTTTGCTAGGTTTTATGGGTAGATCATTTTTCCCAACAAGCTTCAATGTATCTGTGCCCTGCAGAATTGAGGCACCTCACTGCACCCTTACTCAGAAGTGTGCAATGTGAATGTGCTCTCAGCTGAGGCAAAGTAGAGATGCCAGAAGATACTTCTCCCTTAAAATAGCTAGTGAGGTCCTAGGATCAGGTATGGTGGGCTCCACTTGTGGCGGGGGGGCGGGGGAGGCGGACAGGGACAGAAAGATGGCATTGTGTCCCTGACTTGAACACTTACCATTCTCCGCCTGTTCACTGGGAAACTCCCATTAGACTTCATGATAACGGTGCAGAGTTTCATGTCCTCAGGGTGGGTACAGTTGCCCTGTGGAGTGAGCCAGCACATGGGGGGGTCACACAAGACAGTGGAGAGCAGAGGTGGTAAGGGAATAGAAACCCAAGACAAGGGAGTCCATGGAGAACTCAGACTCTTGTCAGGGGCTCAGCAACTAGAGGAGTGTGGACCAAAGAAGATAGTCAGGGCAAATGGGGAGGCTGGTACATGATGAAAAGAGGCAGGCAAGGTGAGAGGTAAAAGGACCTTGTTCTTTGTGGGGGACCTACTCAGGATCATGCTAGGCACATGCTCATATTCTTTCTCACATCAAATCTTCAGGAAAGCCCTGTGAACTGCACATGACTACCACTTAACAGATGAGGAAACCAAGGCTCACAGAAGCTAACCAATATGCCCAATGACACACATTTTTTAAAATGTGATAATACCAGGATTTGCACCTGATGCATTTCACCCATAAGTCCTTGTTCTTTTCATACCCACATACTGCCTTCATTGTAGAATGTTGAGTGAAAGAGAGAGATTATATGATAAAAGAGCAGAGGTCAAAAAAGAGGAGCAGAGGAAGAAAGTGGGAAAGAGGAGGCAGGGTGTACAAGGAGGGAAGGGAAGAGCAGAGCAGGTACAAAGAAGAGTATAAAGAAGATGGAAGAAGAGAAAAGGAAACATGGAGGCCATAATGAGAAAGGTGGAACTACCTGAGGAGGAAGAGAGAAACTAAGGATCAGATAAAGCAAGAATTGCTTTGTGCAGCCACAAAGATCTTCTCATGGCAAATCTTACTTAGCTCCCACCATGGACCATCTTCCTGTCCTAAAGATTCTGTCATTCCACTGAGGTCTACACTCTCATCCAGCCCCAGGAAGCTATTCCAGCCTAGACTTCCACCTTGATGTAATGTTCCAGGCCCCACCCAAGTGTAGTATTATTTCTCTTGATAATGTTTTGGTAGAGACCCTTGCTGGGGCTGAGGTCGGAGACCTTGAGTGGTGTCTTCAGGTTGGCTCTGAAAGTTCGGCTGCTGCGCTTGGTGTTGACCCGCTTCCGGCGCTTGCGAAGGACGATGTAGATTTTGATATAGACCAGCAGGGTGACGATGAAGGGCACGTAGAACGAGACGATGGAGGAGTAGACCACAAAGGCAGGGTTGGCAATGATACACTCATTCTGGTCTAGGGGAAAAGAGAAACTCAGTTGGGCAATGTGTCATCAGGCCCACCAGGCCATAGCACCACCCAAAGATACTTATCTTCTTGTTGGGAACCAGAAGCAATCATACAGATTATGTACTGGATATTGCATGGAAATGGTAGATGCAAATCGATACTCAGTTAAAAAAAATCAAGGTATAAAATCTCCAACTGTGAGCAAGAAGTAAAGCTGGGACTGACTGCTTCTAAGTTTCTCATTCCTCTTCTCTAATTACTCACTCATTAGTTTTGCCATTTTTATGCAAGCACACAGGAAAGCCATGATCCAGAAGATATGACCCGAGAAATGTGTTTTCAAAAAAGAAAGCCATTACTTTAGTTTTTCATGTATAATGGGAAGAGGAGAGGCTCTCCTCCATTATTTTTGCAGTAGAATAACTTCACATAAACTTACTTGACTAACTTACCTGTGTTCTAGTGTTTAATATTCACCCACAGTCCCTTCCAGGTAGACCAGATATCTATTAATATCAAGTTCATCTGAATTAATTCAAATATAATCAGCTTTCTTCTCACTTCTGGGAATTCCTGGGACACCAGTATTCTGAGTTATATACTTCCTGGAATTGATGTAGCCTATGCTCTACCTGTATAGCTCTTGTCTCTCTGCTGAGAAGCAGCTCCATACTATAAGTGTTCTGTTCTTCTTCTGTCTGAGGTGCTTCTTACACTGCCTTCTACAAGAAAAGGCTTGAGGTTGGTTTACAGCCTATTTGTTTCTAGCTTTCTTGCTCCAGGCATAATAAAACCTTGGATCAGCTGATCCACTGGGCTGCAATCTCATCCCCTAAATATCACTATTAGATGTGAATGGAGTAACCTCCTTGGTAAACATATGTGTGCACATAAATATATGTGCAATTTGCACCAACTCATTTAAAAGATTGAAAATGGCTAGATCTTCTCTTCAGCCATTTCCCCTTCTCCTCACCCAGTCCCAATATGCCTGGAGACACCCTTTCCTCTCCTGCCCAATTGGGAACAACTCTAAGTTGGACTGGATCTGAGTGATGCCTCCAGCCTCCTTGGAGTTAGAAATGGACAACCACTGGGCTTCCACCTATATCTGTATGAAAGACTCAGCCATTCATTGTTCTAAGCAAAACAGAGAGATGAAGCCATCTGAGCCCCAGGCAAAGGCCAGACTTGCCTGTGTTGTTGAGTCCAAAAAGCAGTGGGCAGGAGATGGTGAAGGACAGGACCCAGACGATGGCGATCATGACAGTAACTCGGCGCTTGGAGCTGTAGCGTGTGTTATACAGCATGGGCATGGCCACAGCTGTGTATCTGCAAAAACGAGGATACTAAGTCTGGGTTGTCGGCCATTAGACCCCTCACTCTACAACATGTACCACAGATGCTCAATCTGCCTGGGTCTATGAAGCCTGACTAAGACACTCAGCCCTTCCCCCGTGTTCCCACATTCAAACACACATTCAGATGCTTAATGAGAAGCAGCTACTGTGTACTCCTAGGCCATTCACTACTTAATTTCCCCTGCCTGGATTGTAGACTTTCAGATATATCTTTGCACATTTGAAACCATCCTTACTATAGTAGACTGCAGAAGGTAGAAGAATTTGTTGACAACTGGTAGTTCTGTCCCTCAGAACAAGGCTTTAGTTCCAGTTAGCAACAATTGAGGTTGGCTCTGATAACAGTGTCATCATTAACCCTCCCTCACATTCCGCTACCAAACACTTGTTCCTTACTCACTAACATCTCATCCTCCAACAGTCCTGTGAGAGAGACATGCAGGTCCTCTGGAAGCTTCACAACATGTTATGTATGTGAGTGAAAGGCTCTAAGAATACAGCTTAGTAAGTGGACATGGCTTGGGCCCCTTGACCAGGTGTCTGGACACAAATTTCTAACTCAACACTGTAGCTTAAGGGCCAGGTGTCATTTTCATGTCTAGAAAATGAATGCATAAGGTTCAAATAATTTCTACAATCTTCCCATGGGCGGATAAACAGGGAACAACAGGCTTTGGGCTTCAATCAGAACCAATTCTTTCATATAAGTTATCTGGGTAGTCTGTGAAGAGTCTGCACTATATAGCCAAATACTATATACACACACACACACAGACACACAAACACACAGACACACACACACACACACACAGAGAGAGAGAGAGAGAGAGAGAGAGAGAGAGAGAGAGAGAGAAAGAGAGAGAGAGAGAGATTCACACACACAGCCAGTCATTCCAGAACCTGACCCTGAGACGCGGTGAGGCATCGAGCAAGAATGACCAGGATCACCTCACCTGTCAATGCTGATGGCACACAGGTTCAGGATGCTTGCTGTGCACATCATGACATCCAGAGTGACAAAGATGTCACAGTGAATCCTGCTGAATTTCCACTCACCCACCACCTGGAGATAAAACAATGTCATGAGTGGAAAGCACGGCTGTGGAGATTATTCATCCAGGTCTCAGTCCTACCAAGAGAGCCATGCCCATGACGCTAGGAAACAATCTCAGAGGACAGACCTAGCAGTCATATCAGACACTTTTCTCCTTTTTGTAACAAAACACCTGATAAAAATCAATGTAATGACAGGATTATTTTGGCTCGAAGTTTTAGGGTACTGTCCAGCATGGTGATAAAGCGTGGTGGACAAAGCTTGAGGCATCTGGTCACATTGAGTCATCATTCAGGAAACAAAGAAAGATGAGTGCTTGTGTTCATCTTTTTGTTTTTGTTTGCTTGTTTTCTTTGTATTTAGCCTATATCTTCAACAGCATGGAATAGCAAAACCCACGGTTAGAGTGGCACCACCCTCTTCAGGTAACTGAATATTGGAAAGCCCCTCACAGACAAACCTCAGAGGTTTGTCTCCTAGGTGGTTCTGGATCCTGTCAGGCTGACTCCCTATGATCCATCATAGAGATCTTACAGGTCACTATTTGAAGGGACCATGGGCAGACCAAATCTGAAAATTAAGTGTTTTTTCAAGGAGAGTTCTACATATAGCTCAGAGAATAAACAGAGTCAAGGGCCCTCACAAACAAGATCATGGAGGAACAGCAGTGGAGGCCCATAGTGGTTAGTTTCAGTTGTCAATCTAATAGACCTTAGAATCACCTGGAAAGAATCCCCCTGAGGATTTGGCAGGCCTGTGTCAATGCCTGAGAAAATTTTGTTGGTTGTTGTTGGTGGTGGTTTGTTTGGTTTTAATTTGTTTTTTAATAGATTAATTGAGGTAGGAAGACCTACCATGCATGTGGGTGGCTTTGTTTCATGGGCATGGCCCTGGACTATTTAAGAGTAAGCTGAGCATGGAGCACACACACATTTATTTATATCTGCTTTTGATTGTGGATGAGATGTGACCAGCTTCTTCAAGTTCCTGCCTTCACTTGTCCAAGCAATGATCTGTAATTTAGAATTGCAAGTCAAGAGAAACCATTCCTGTCCTAAATTGCTTTCTGTCAGAATAGTTTTTATCATAGCAACAGAAACAAAGTGACAACAATCTTTAATAACCAATCATCTTCCCACATACCCAGGCTTGAGAGTGCCTTCTGCCCTGGACAAACCACCCCAGGCTCCCATGCAGAGAAAGCGGTAGCACCTCACTTGTGCCTCTAAAATTCCCCAGTGCCCCATATCCGCATGCTAGACGTGGAGACTGTCCCCAGGGAGAACGGACCCATGCTGGGGTTCTCCATGAACAGCTTTTCCCTTTCCTGTGAGGCTTGGGTCAAGATGGACAGCTTCTGTTCAAAGCTTCTAATTCCTGTTCTAGGAACTAAGCAGAGGAGGGTCGGTTCTCTGAGGTTCTCCATTAGTCTCTGCAATGTATTCACCACAGGGCCTTCAGCAGGGGACTCTCTACCCTCCTGCTTGAGACAGCAAGCAGGGTCTGTCTTAGAAGTCTGCATCACCCTCTCTGGGAAGGGGTTGCAGCATGGACTGCCCACTGTTGCCTCTACCAAGATGTAGGCACTAGAATACACTATAAAGGGGAAAGAAGGACAGCATAGAATAGCAGCCTCTGTTTCTGAAATGGGGGGAGAGTGATGGGAGTTTCAGACCTTGGAGCACAGGCATTGTCCCCTCCTTAGGGATTCTCACCTTTAGCCTTTTCTAATATAATCTACTGAAGCAATTCCAGGGCAAGGCAGAATTCCAGCTTGGACCTTTATGCAGTGTGATTAGAGAAGACATATATTTTCTCTGACCAGCTGGCCTATCATCTACCAGATGGTGACAGTGTCAGGTCTGCCCCCAGAGCTGCTGTGAGGTTCATATAGGAAAAGTCTGTGTATAGAATACTGACTGTGGGCTCTGCACTTGGGAAGCATACTGTAAAACACAGAGTCATAATTATGATCACTTTCTGTTCCATAAAGAGAGAAACTGAATCCAAAGGAGAGGAAAAGGCTGCTTGAGGGAACAGGCAGAAACTTCTGGGGGCTTAAGAATCCAGACTCCATTCTAAGGTTCTTGAGGAAGGGGGAGCCCCAGACCTACCTCCAGGTAGACGACCCAGGGCATAACCAGTGTGGCCACCAGAAGATCAGCCACAGCGAGGCTGACTATCAGGTAGTTGGTGGTAGTCTGCAGAGCCTTCTCTCGGGATACAGCCATGCACACCAACACATTGCCAAAGACAATGACGAAGATGAGGAGGGTGAGCAGCATAGCATAGTAGTTGTAGTGGGGCCTGTCTGCCTTCCCTTCTGATCCATTGAAGGTCCGGTTCCAGTTCTGCCTCTCCAGATCATCATCATACCAGGACAGGTTCAGTGGATCCATTGGGGAAGTGGGGCCACTGGGTGGCACAGCTCTGGCCAGGAGAAATGAACAGAGAGTGAGCAGGAGCGCTTTCAAGGCATGCTTCCTCACAAAGAGGGTTTCCTGCAGGAAACCTAAGAGCTAGCAGAGTAGAGAATTCCCCAAACTGTTTTCTATTCCCATATCCAGTGATCTTATAATGTTAGGGCAAGCTTCTGTTCTTCTAGCAGATGATTTAACAAATGAAAACTGTGCATTTTTCAAGCATAATAACATAAATAAACTTCAAAAGAGCTAGTCATCCATTCCTTCATTTGCTCAGCCCACTCACGTGCACAGTTATTTAGTGAGGAATTCTGCAGCCTTATGGTAGAAACAGAAATGGGCACTCATTAATTCTTGACACTTTAATATTTGTTAATCACCATTCTACACATGGCTACAAAGCACAGACAAACAAAATATACATGGCTTTGTATCTTACATTCTAGGAGAAATAATAACTACTCTGCTCAGCATCACACATCTGTAATTCCACTTGCTCCAGATGCTGATGCAGGGGGATAAAAAATTCAAGGTTAGTCTGAGTACAAAGTGAGTTCAAAGTCAGCCTAACAACTTAGTCAAACACTGTCTCAAAACTTCAAGGAGCTAAGAAAAAAAAAGGTTTTGGTATATTTCAGTCATAGTGTGTTTGCCTAGTATACAGAAGACTCTGTGTCCAATCTTTTGTAATATAAATAAAGAAAACAACAGCCAATTAATCAAGCAATTAACTTTTTAGTGGTAGTGACTAGGAAATGGAATGAGGAGAGACATACACATCCTAGTTTATATAATCTAGCAAGACTTTATAATGGAAGTGACATTCAACTGAGACTGGCGATACATAGAGATCAGACACAGAGAGCAGGGAATTACAGGAAGGGTCCAGACAGTAAGAAGCAAGGCCTATAATAGAGATTTGAGAAAGCAAACTCCTAGAGGGTCTTGGCATGATTTGAATCAAAGCAGTTGTATAGGTTAGATCACAGGAGGTAAAAAGTCAGCATCTACTGAACGCTGCTACACATTCAGATGTGCCTTGCAGAATGATGCATCTGAGGATAGTACATAGTTCGTACATAGTGACTGGGAGAGGCTCAAGTCAGAAGTGGGACACCTGAAGGAAGCCATTGCAGGAATCTAAGCAAGAAATGGTGAGGTTCCACAGAACACCCTGTGGCAGTCCTAAGGTGAAGTAGGAAGAGACTGTTGAGCAACTAAATTCTGGAAGATGTTTCAGCCAAGGAGAACATAGCACAGTCCCAACAGCAAATGATTCTGTTCAACTAAAAATAAAGAGTATGGCAACGAAGTTGAGGAAAATTAAACCAGAGGGACCTTCACAAGCCAAAATGGCTGGGTCTTGTCAGCTCAAGAACCCATGAAAATCTAGGAGTAAAGAATGATACCATTTAGGCTGGAGAGATAGCTCAGTGGTTAAGATCACTGGCTGCTTTTCCAGAGGTCCTGAGTTCAATTCCCAGCAACCACATGGTGGCTCACAACTATCTGTAATGTGATCTGATGCCCCTTCTGGTGTGTCAGTGACAGTGTATTTGTATACATTAGATAGATAGATAGATAGATAGATAGATAGATAGATAGATAGATAGATAGATAGATAGAT
>JANHMN010000024.1:9589649-9618901 GCA_030674055.1 Rhabdomys pumilio | reverse complement strand
AGGATATCCTACTCAGTACCACCAGTCAGTCGGGATTTGGTGTGAGATGACCTGGGAATGCAATCCAGCAGCCAGTTTCCCAATCCAAAGGCAGCGAATCACCAGGTCCTATTGATGCTGTATTCAGCAGAGCCGATGGGTCCCTCTTCCCATTTGGAGCACACAGCAAGATACCTGCATATACGTATCGATCAGCGGGCCAGGTTGCTTCTGACATTAATTTAGTCAATCAGCATCTATTGAACCTGCACATGAAGCACTAGGCCGTGCACTGGAGTCTGGAGGAACTCTTTACTCTGTTCTGCGTGCTTTCTTTCTCAGCACTTGGAGCTTGGGGCCTGCCTGCTAAGCAACACTTCTGACCCACCTCCCAGTTCCCTTTCTCTTTGTATTTAGGGACAGTCATACTAAGTCCCTCAGGCTAGCCTTGAACTCACTCTAACCCAGAAAGGTTTTTGACTAGTGATTGTCCTGCCTTAGTCTTCTCAGTCACCAGAACAATAGGACTTTCCTGCTAGGCCTGGCTGCACCCCAGATCTTTCTGTTCCTCTCTTATTGCCTTGCTCCTTCTCCTGGCCTGGCCAGTAGTATCTGCCATGACCCTCAGCTTCCTGTGTCCCCTCCCATGACCCTCCCCCACTTCCTCCTTCTCTAGCACCAGTTCTTACACCGTCTGGTGCCACAGTTCTGCGACACAATAGTGATCTAAGACAACGGAGCCATATACTTGTAATGGGCTTGAGAGTTTGCCGAATGATTTTAGATGCACTGTCTCAACCTCAAAACAACCACCTGCAGACTTTCAACATTACCCTACTTTATAAAGGAGACATGTATCTGAAAAACTCTAGTCTGAGCCTACACATGCTTCAGAGAAAGACTGACTCAGAATTTCCTTTTCCTGGAATTAGCCTGGACTGTCTCTCACCCTCCTCGGGGCTCCCAGTGCTCCGCTCCAGGTTCTGTCCTGGAGTACCCCAACCTGTGTGTCTGCGTTCTCACTCCAGATTTCTCATGGCTGCACCATGTGTGGCTCCTGCTTCATTCTGAGGGAGTAAACACATAAAAAGCACACTACATTGTCCTTTCTTGACTTCTGACTCTGTGGGCTGCAGGGAGTGAGTATTGAGCACATCTTTGCTGAACTGAATCAAAGGATATGCTAATAAACCCGGGAAGAAAATCCCTCTGTCCCTGATGTGTGCTGGCTAACACAGGTCACTAGATTCACAAGTGCCCAGAGGACTGCGTCTCACACGGGCCACAGACATTGCGTGACGTCTCTAGCAATGGACAGCACTTGTGAGCCTCACATCTGCTTTACAGAGTCCATATGGTAAAGCCATAACTCCAGCCTATCTCAGAATGTGGTTGGAGATGGAACCTTTTTGTTTGTTTATTTGTTTGTTTTTGGTTTTTTGTGGGTTTTTTTGTTGTTGTTTTGCTTTTTGTTTTTTTTTTCCTTTTTATTGGATATTTTACTTATATTTCAGATGCCATCCCCTTTCCCCATTTCCCCTCCCTAAAAAATCCCTATCCCATGCCCCCTTTTTCCTTTTTGCTTTTATACAATTTTTTTAACTGTTAATCAAAGGCTTTATAAGTTTGTTAATACTCAATCAGAAGTGTAACCCAATACCCAACCTGGATATATAATCTATCTTTGATTGGTGGAGACACGTGAACATCTGTCTCCATTCCCCCCACTCTCTTTCTCACTCTTCCTCTCTCTCATCACCTAGCTTCTCCTCTCCTTCTTCTTCTCCTCTCCTTACTCCTTCTCTTCCTCTCGGTACTTCTTCCCCCTTAGCTGAGATGGAACCTTTAAATGGAAATTAACTTAAATGAGGTCACTAAGGTAGGCTCTACTCCAAACTGACTTGTGTCCCATAGGAAGAGGAACTTTGGACATAAAACGAGTTACCAGGGTTGCAGGGACAGAAGAAAGACCATGGGTATGCTGCACGAAGAGATAAATGTTCCAAGATGAGAAAGCTTGTGCCTGGGTCCTGGCTGCAGGACATACACTCAAAGTGAGGACTCTGCCTTCCCAGGTCACCTGCGATAGCCCACTGCTGTAAGACTAACCACACTTCTGAGGCTCTGACAGAGTGGAACGTAAGCTTCCGTGTTGGTTTCTGCAACACCAAGAAAGCAGAATACCATTAAACACAGACCTAGATGCTTTCAGTTACAAAGAGCACTCTGACTCTATTAGATATTAAAATGAGAGGGAGGCTGTTGCATCTTAGAATGATGAAGCAGAACACTCCTCTGCTACCTTAAGAAAATCTGAGAAACCCTGACAGGATCAGGTTCCTGCGTTCATCCACTGCCTTCCTATTTTCCTTCAGCCTCTCAATTACACAGATTGTTCAATTCCTAAAATATCAAGAAACACGAGAGTACCTGGAGGATCCTCCTCATGTCCTTGCCAGAGATTGTCCCTATGGGGTGGACAATGGAAAACTGGGGATCCTTCAGGTATTCTGGGCTGGTTTTGACTGCAAAGAAGCCAGATAAAGTCATTGTCTGCTCCCAGACTTGTATGCAGAACATGAGAAACCACACAGCAACCAGGACCCTGAGTTAGCCAAGAAAGAACAAAATTTGGGGGGTTTTTGTTTTGTTTTTGTTTTCGTTTTTATTTTTTTCAGAGAAACTTGCTCAGAGTGAGTTATTCTTCTTGTCATTAGATTTTTCAAATAAATATGATCATATGTAAGAACAAAGGTTTTTGCCGGGGTTTAAAAAATACAAAAGAATTGCTCGCCAGCCTCCATTTCCCCATAGGTGGCTCCTCCCTCCTGAAAACCACAAAAACTCCCAAATCACAGTTTCCAGTCCAAGAGCACTTAGTGACCAACATATGCAGACATGGCCATGGCCAAATCTCAGCCTCACAGATGTAACCACTGAACTGTGTCTCCCAAGAAATAGTTGTATGATCTAACCCTGAGATGCTAGGCTCACTCAAGGAGTGTCAGAGTCAGTCTCCCTAAAGTACCCTATATCTCCCTGAGCATCAAAAGGTGCTGTCAATATCCACCTACCCACCTCATTAGGAGACAAAGACCTGTGACCATCATTAAACCTTTGATCCTTCTCAGCTGATCCTGTGGCATACGGGATCCTAGGGAGACCTTTTATGGAGGTAGCCTACAAGCCTCAGGCTACTGAAGCAACAGAGACAGAAACTGTCTGCCCCTCATCTGTTCCCAGTATTCACTGTTTCTGACCTTGCCTAGAAAGGTCAAGGTCAACTAAAAGGTCTTCCAGAACCATCTATTTTGATGTTCAGAGCCTAGCCCCATTAAGTTTCCCTAACACACCCAACCTAGCTCCAGCCTGTATTAATAGTGGCCTTCATCAGAAGCTTAGAGCAGATGTCTAGAAGGAGCCAAGGTGTACGGAAATAGCAAGCCAAAAATAATGGAGCTAGGGTATCCAACCTCAGCAGCTTCTACCATTTGCCCCATGGGCTTCACAAAGCCTACTTCCTGTGTATTCCTGAACTTGGAAATAAGCCAGCTTTCCCATGGAGAAGCTGAGAGGCAAGTTGGTGCTGAGCTGAGTTCCCAGGCAACCTAGATTGACACCCCGCAGATACCACCCTCTGCTGAGCCCAAGACTGGGAGCACACAGAGCATGGGACAGGGAGGGGAGCTGAGGGCCACCCCCCCCCCCAGTTCTCCCAGGCACACATCAGGCACAGGCAGGCTCCCAACCTGACAACAGGCAGGGCTTCTCACAAGCAGATGGGGGGACAAAATAAAAAGGCTGCTTTGGTGCACCACAATTGAAGGATGACTCCCAAATAAGGTATTTTCTCAGGGAAAGAACTTGAGGTGGGGGTGATCACCGGTTGCCAAAGGAAAGCAGGAAGGGGATGGTGTCCTTTCACGGCCCCCCCTGCCTCTGTGCCTTCTCATTTCTGTTCCGTGGAGTCCAGAGCTGGCAGGTGGGGGAAGAGCAACTTCGGCGTTTCATGAACCCAGGCAGCCTTTTCCTGTGCTCTCCTCAGCTTCTCTTGTGCTGCCTCCTCTGAAGTTTGGCACTTGAAGGAATCTAATTGTCTAATTAAAATTTAACAATCCCTTATCAGGCTCGATGGCGGGTGAGACACTGCTGTCTTAAACACATCAATTTTTTCTTCTTCTTTTCTAAGACTTTAAGCATTTCAATGAAAAAGTAGAGGAGGGAGCATTTCTCATTTACATGTCAAAAGCAGCTTGGTGGAGTGATTTGCTGGATGGAGATTGGGTGTGAGTAGGTAGAGTGCTGCTCTCCAGGGCTCCTGGCAACCCAAGCCAACACCTCCCTCTTCTAGGTGGAGGGCCAGGCTGTAGTTTAGGGATGGCTCTTTCTCTTTCTCTAGAGCCCCCAGACACTTCAGGAAGGCAATACGGGACAAGGATTGGGAAGGGAGGAGGCTCTCCCATCAAGTGACAGGTTCTTGACCTGGAAGCAGCCTGAGCCTGAGTGGGGAGCTGGACAGATCTCACACTAAGAGTACTAAATGGGACATCTTCCAGGGGTCTACTATCAGGCATGCATCCCAAAGGTACACACCATTGAGATCCCCTAGACGTCGACTCAAGAGCCTAGAATGATGGCTGGAGACGTTAACATTATCTGAATGGCAGGATTTCTTAAATCCTGGGCTGAGAGTCTAGGGGGTCTGTGGAAAGGACAAAGAAAGATGAAACTGAATGTTAGGATTGTGCAGAGCCATGGCAAGAGGTGGCGGTGGGCATGGGGCATGCTGTATGCTGTCATCTCCGGGTCAACCCCCCTCCTCACCCTGACATCCAGGCCTAGGATTTTTCAACATCCAGGCCTAGGCACACTGAGAAACTGGGTCCTTCTCAAGTGTCAGCAAGTCATATCTGAGTGAAAAAATTTGGAAGGAAAGATGCTCTGTGGTTTGGACCTTAGAAGTCCCCCAAGGTTGTCCCCCATGTGGTAATTAATGCCTTACTCCCCAGGTTGGCATTACTGGGCGGCGGTGGTGATGTTAGGGGGTGGAGCATGTAGATCTCAAAGCACTGGGTGAGCCCTCAGAAACTCTGACCTTTCCTCTTCCTCTATTTGCCTCCCAGCTGCTGGGAGGAGAGCCACTTCCTCCACCACATCTGACATGATGTGCCACCTCACGAACTCAGACAATAGAACCATAGGACTGTCATCTTTCTCTCTAAACAAACTCTTCCACCTATGTTGATTGTCTCGTGTGTTTGTGACAGCCATAGGAAGTTGGTGTTACTCTTGGGCTCCAAACTACCTCCCTCCACAGCCTCAGCATCCCTTTGGGGTAACAGGTCTATAATATTTAGACACCTTGTCTAGCACAGGAGCCTTCCCTCCCATGACTTGGCCCCCTCCGTTTGGGAGTGACAGATTTCTGTAGAGAAAGTAGAAGAAACTGCATGCTGATAGCATACGGTTTTGTCCCCTAACTTCTGATGCCCCTCCTCCACTTCTGACACAGGTCATTCAACCTCACGTTCCACAGCACAGCAACAAAGCCCATTCCTTGCTGCTAAACCATCCTTTAAAAGTGTAGGGAAGCCTTCTCACCTTCTGGTTGCGTCTACCCTGCCTTTCTGGAGCCAGATGTACAACATCATCTCAAGGCCCTGCAGTGACCCAGCTTGAGGGTAGTAGCCATCAACTTGAAGTCTCCCCTGACCCTGCTTGCTAGAATTAAACCTTCCCTGACAGCCTCCAGCCTTCCCTTCTCATAGACGGAAAAAAAAGAAGCTTTTGGTGGACCCTCCCCCAATCTCCTGTCCAAATCTACAAACCTCCAGCACAGGGAAGCCACTTGGGTTTCAGTGTCCCTTCCTCTACAGGCCCAGCCCAGACCTGAGCTCAGGATCCTATCACATTCAAAGTCCAACAGCCCCTACCCCTGGGGTTGCCTTCCCAGCCCTTTTCCAGGGAAGCTACCCTAATGCTTCTACCATAGCACATTGCTTCCAGCAGTCTGCAGATGCAAGGAGCTGTTGTTCATCTAATGGTTTGGTATCAGTGCATCTTATCAAATTCGAGCAACTTGCTATAAGGATGACTTCTGCCTGGCAAAAATAGGAGTCTTATAAATGAGGTGACATTTGTGGAGTTAGTAGCTCATGCAAGGGTAAAGCCAGTAGGCTCTGGGCTCTGGGGCTTACCCACCTTATAACAGTTACACCTCTGGGATCCTTCCCCTTGGGGACTACACTCCTGAGAACTTGCCTGGCTTTCTGGGCCCCAGTGACAGAGGCCTAGATGTCAGAGTCCTTCTAAGGTATCCATGAAGTGTATACTATAGCACCCAGAGTTATAGCATTGGGAGTGGAGGGTGCAGGTAGACAAGAAGTAGAACTGGATCCTAGATTATTTGCATCCTGTGGAAAGGGAGGCCATAGCTGGACTCTGGGCTACTGAAGGACCAGGGACCCAGGATCTCCTAGACTCTTCATTAGTGCTCCACTGAAGAAGTAAAGTTTTCCCAGAGCTGTCATTTCAGCATGGTGCCAAGTAGGATGATTAAGTATTACAAGGATGAACTGAGAGCCATCTTATCTGTGGAACATGGAGAGGAGTTTGGAGTCAGCACACACAGCTCCTTGCTCAGCCACAGAAGGACCCCTGACTGAGAATCTTCTGGAAGAAAAGGGGGCTGAATGTGACTGACTATGAGGGCCATTTCTGTCCTTCAGCTGAAAATGGCTGGCATGTCATCTCTGGGACTTCCATCCCAGGCATACTTCTTTGTTTGTGTTTTTCTCAAGGTGACCAGGTGTCACAGGGATGTCCAGGTGACCCTGGCAATGTGACTGGTCCCCCAGGAGACCCAGGCAGCAGTGGACTGATGTCAGTTTTGTCATCCGCCCTGGTTGCAGGCCTCTGAGGTCTGCATGGGAGTTAGGCAGCATCTGGAGACTCGGTAAAGGGAAGCAGGCATGTATGGCTCCCAGTCTCATGCCTGTGGATTTTGATGGCTCCGTAAAAAAATGTCTCCGCACAAACTGTCAAAGTGTCACACATTAATTAACTGTTAGCTGAGTGATTCAGCGAGAGGAGGGGTGAGGAGAAAAGCTTCAGTTGGTGCTAAGCGAGGTACCATTCCGGCATGTGCCCGCCTTTTGATTAAAAATCTTCACAGTGCGAGGGAAGGGGCAAATCTCTGGGGCAGCTCACGTGAATTGACAGGTGGGATGCAGGCGGAGGGGTGGGGCCCAGATCCCCCTCTTTGAGAAAGGGAACACAGAGAGGAGGGTGAAGCCTCTGAAAACTGTTCTGATCTAAATCAGAAAGGATCCCATAGATTGACTGTTCTCTCTCTCTCTCTCTCTCTCTCTCTCTCTCTCTCTCTCTCTCTGTCTCTCTCTTTGTCTCTCTCTGTCTCTGTCTCTGTCTCTCTCTCTCTCTCACTCTACCCTCCATACTCCCTCCTCTTCTCTCTCCCTCCCTCCCTTATTCCCTCCCCCTTCCTCTCTCCCTTATCCCTCCCCCTCTCTCCATCTGACTTCCCTCCATCAAGAAAAGACCTGGGGAGGTGAGTTTGGTTTCTTCCCTAGGGGGCTGGGCTAGTCATCTGAGCTCAAGATGCAGACAGGACCAACTCCCCTTCTCTAAAGGGCGGGAGCTGGGAGCTGAGTCTTGGACAGGTCTCCTTGACCTTTACTTTAATTTCAGGACAGGATTGAGAAAACATGCTCTCGAAAGTCAAGAGGGAAACAAATCCTGAACCTTATTGCTCTAGAAAGAGGGAAAACAATCCTGGCTATTTGGCAGAAAATTGTTCTGCTTTATGAAAAAGCAGCCCTGTCCAAAAAAAAAAAGGAACACAGACTGCATAGCCTGGATCCAGTGGTTCCAGGGAAATAAGAGCAGGATTGTTTGCTATCTTGCTGCTGCTCAGAACATTCCAGAAGCAGTTCTCCCCAACCTCTCATTCCTAGGACGCAGCAAGTGAGACCGAGGGCCATTTCTGTCCCAGGAAAAGGAGAAAGAACCCCTCTTGCAGTAGAGTAAGTAGATAGGCCAAGCAAAGCTGAAGTTTATGACTCCTAAATAAATAGCAACTTAGTTTCAGGACCTCAAAGACCAATTGACAGTAAGCCTCACCAAACCACTACAAACTCCAGAGAGCAGAACAGGCTACAGGGCAAAGTAAGATAAAGTCCAAGGAAACAAACAAAAGACAGAGCAGCGTCTAGACTGGAAGCCACCCCAGTGTTCCGTTAGCCCATTATGACGTGTGAACACACTTGGGTTCTGACTCCAAGAAACCAGCTGTTCAAAGTCCATGACCTGTCTGAGACAAGTGAGAATCTTGGCAGGAGATTTTTGATATTAGGATCATGAATATTTTTTAGATGCAACAAGGGTGTTCTGGTTGGATGTTTTTAATTTTTAGAAGCAAGATTTCAAATAGCCCTAGGCTGGTTTCAAGGACACTGTATAACTAAGGACAACCTTGAACTCCTGATCTTTCTGCCTCTGCCTCACGAGTAATGAGATGGCCAGCATGTACCACCAAGCCCAGCTATACTGGGTTAACCTTTGTAGAGTCCTTATGTTCTGGAGACATAGAATGAAATGTTTAGAGATGAAACTATGCTGTCTGAGACTTATTTGAAAATGCTATGTTGTGCAAATAAAAATGGCCGTGGTTGTGGTTGAAAGTAGGAGATGTAAACATTGACTTCCTGTTGCCGCCCCTCCTGCTTCTGTATATGTTTGGAATTTTCTCTAACCAAATGGTTTGTCTAATCTCCTCTTTATGGTTTCCTTATCACTCTAAAAATGATGTGTACATAAAAGAGAACCCTAGCTCTCTTTTCAATCCCTCGTTATAAATGCTGGCTTCCTTTTCTGCCAAGCTGGCTGACTGGTTTTTCTGTTGGCCTTGTCCAGTATAGACCGAGCCTTCGGGACTCAAGGACTGGCAAAAGGAAGGCTGGTATGCACACTCTGCAATCTGAGATGCCTCCTCAAAAGCATAGCGCTCAGACGAGTGGATCGTGTCTTCCTTTCACAGGAGATGGTAGCTCAGCTGGTCAGAGCAGGAGACAGAGTGTAATTCCCATTTGAAATGCAAATCAACAGCTCCTGAACTCCTCTGCATGCCAGGGATCATAGAAGCTGCAGTGCATTCCATTGGCTTTGTGCTTCAGGCCTGTAGTGTTAGATGATTCTGTGGTACCAGTGAAGATGCAGGCCCAGAGAGGGTGAGAAGCTTGTCCAAGGTCACCTCAGTAGACTGGGTTATTTCGGTGACTAGTTTTAGGTCAACTTGACGGGAGTCCTTTGAGAGGAAGGAACGTGAGTTGAGAAAAGGCTCCTCCCTTATTGACCTGTGGACAAACCTGTGGTGTACATTTTGCCCCAGGCAACATGGAGGTAGTGACTCTCTCTGTCCCAACTACAGGCTGAAGCCATGCACAGGGCTTCCTCATCCCAACCTCTCCAGTGTTTCAGACTTTTCTAGAGAGTTAGATCCACAACACAGTGTAGCTGACAGGAGTTGATGTCTCTTATGTTTATTTTCAACGCAGAGACAGACCTGATCCCAGTCTCAGCTTGAACACTTCGAGCACCATATGCCTCAAGTTTTTATTTTGTATTGCTATTTTGGATTTTTGGTTGTTGTGTTTGAGACAGGGTCTAACTCTGTAGCTCTGGCTGCACTGAAACTCACCCTATAGACCAGACTCAGAAACCTTCTGCCTCTGCCTCACAAGTGCTGGAATTAAAGGTTTGCATCACTGTGCCTGGGTTTGTGCCTCAGTTTTCTTATCTGGAAAATTGGGCAATGATCCCTCCCTCATTGGAATTGCAGTGAAATCAACTTAGGACATGTAATTCCACTAGCAATAATCCAGTAGCTGGCAGCTAATGTCGCAAAGAGGAATATGGCAACTGACAGAGAGACAGGTGAGCCTGAGTTGTGTGAGAATCTCAGAGAGCAACAAAAAACAACAAGCCCTTCATTCTTGGATGCAGGCCTGTGAGAGAACCCCATTATTTTTCCATACCTCCCAATCCTTTTCATACTACAGACTTAAGCCATAAAGCTCCAAAATTCCCACTAACAGACATAAGTTGAAAACCTGAGATACTGGGGCACTTCATGGTTACCCCTGAGGTCTTCTTGTAGTCTGCAGTAAGCTTGACCCTTTGTTCTGAATCTTACAGAAATAAGTCATACCTGGTCCGTTGCCTTTCTGGTAAATTGGAAGGACATAGAGAGATGAGACACCCTCTTCCCCTGAAGGCAGAGGTGACCAAGCAGAGAGCTCAGTCAGGAGCTATAAGGGCATCATCAACCATGAATTAGTTCATCCCACTGGAGATGTCTGATACGCAGCCATCTAAGTGGGTTCCCCTGATGAGCCATGTCCCCAATTCTCGTTTAAATAATTAATACTCAATAAGGATTTGATAATGAGTGCTCTTGTTTCTAATTTCAGAGAGTAGGAGAGGAATCAAATAAAATGATACATCTCAAAGTAACTCGCAAACTCGAAAGTCTTACAGAAAAAGTCGCGTTCTCTTGGCAGTCCTTTGAATATCTCCAAATTGATGACACCCGTATCATCACCAGGTGATGGGGGAACCAGGGATGAAGTTCAGTTGGTGAAGTGTTTGTTGAGCATGCGCAAAGCCCACACACACAATGCCTGCATTTGGGAGGTAGAGGCAAGATGGTCAAAAGGTCAGGTGTTCAGGCTTTGTGGCAAGCGACTTTGTCTTCAGAGTCATCTGGCAAGGTCAGGTCTTGTGTTGTTTTTGTTCTCTTTTAAGATTCGGTTGCAGAAGAGCACACGTGTGCAGCTGCTTGTGGAAGCCAGAAGAGGGTATTAGATACCCAGAGTCTAGAGCTACAGACCGGCGTGAGCTGTCCAATGTGGGTATTGGGAACCAGAGTTCAGTCCTCTGCAAGAACAGTAAGTGCTCTTAACCACTGAGCCTTCTTTCCAACCTTCGAGTTCTGTTTTGAGACAGACTCTTACTCTATAGCAAAAGCGGGCCTGAAACTTATTATGTAGCTCTGGCTAGCCTCAAACTCTCAATAATTCTCCTCTCTCAGCCTCCTGATTGCTGGGACTACAGGCATGAACTACCATGTCCAGTGCAACAGCCACATATGAGAGTAACATTGTGGTGGTTTTTGTTTTTCTCTGGTGTTAAACCTTGCTGGTGTTAGACAGGCAGTTTACCACAGAGCCTCCCCACATTCCCAGCCTCCTCCTTTATTTTGATAACAGGCCAACAGTGAATCTCAGAGACCCACTTATGGGGTAAGGAAGAAATGGAGAATGTGTTCCCAGAGGAACTGCCGCACTGTTCTGTGATCCTGAGAATTACAGAGGCAGTAGAAACACTTGGGTCTTATCTTGAGCTCCTGGGACACAGATGAGCTAAGTTCCCTGAGCCCGTGGCAAACAACATGATGTTGCTAATCAAACTTCCTATGCACCCACCCCATTTTATAAATCAGTCTTTTGATGCACTAAGTGAAGATGAATTAGCAGTAATGAGGCTGTGACAGCTCCCTGAGGCGCAGGCTTGATGAGAGCTTTGATGGCTGAGGCGTGAGGGAGGGAGACTCCTCCTTGCAGGCACCGGAGCAGGCTGTCAAGTTCACGCACCTCAGCTTCATCTGTAAATCTTGCACCCTCCCTCATGCACAAAGTTGGTATCTGAGAAGGTCCAGCTTTTGTAGATCTGAGAAACTGAGTCACCCACTTGTCATAAGCTCTCGAGCAGTAACAACCTTGAACCATCTGTGACATCAGTTATAGCAGGCTACAGCAATCAAGGCGACCTATTCCCTGGCCAGTCTCCACCAACTCAGTGATGCTAGCTAATCCTCTTCAGCTCAGATGTGAGACCTGATAGCTTTTTGGGGTCATATTTAGTTTTGCATATGGGATGGGTTGAACTCACACAGCATTGTGGGAAAAAATTTAGTTGCCTATAGTTAACATTTGGAGATTTCATATTAAGATATGAATCTCTAGCTTTTCTTATTTAAAGAATGATGTTTTGGGAATGCTGGGTCAGTGTACTTATTTATTTAATTTATTTTTGGACATGGTCTACTGTGTAGCCTAAAGTTGGCTTTGAATTCCCTATGTTGGAGTCCTGGTGCTCCCTGCTTTCAGCTCCTCAGTGCTCGGTTATGGAATGTGCCACACCTGGCTCTGGATCAGCATCCTTGCATGGCAGTAACATGCTGGAGCCAGAGAGCAGCAGAAAGCTTTTTATAAGACATGTAGGACTAAAGAAGACAGAGAGAGGGCTGAGCATTAGCTATGATGGTGTTCTGAGGATAGGAGGAGTGGAGGGCCACCATCTCTACCCTATACCAACTCTATCCTATATCTGTCTTATATTCTCTTCAATTGCCTCATCTTAGAAGAAATTAGACCTCAAGCATTTGCCAAAAGGTCCCCCCACATGTCCTGACACCCAGTCTTGACTGGCTGGGAACACAAGCTCTTGGGTGTACCACAGACACTACCAGTCCTTATAACCTTACAGCCAACTGATTTCATCCAGTTCATATTTACTGTCAGGTCCCAGAAAGCAGCTAAGTTTGTGTGTCCTGTTTTACATCTTCAAGATAACTGAGCTGAACAGCTGGTGAACAACAAAGTGTATGTGTGACTGAGACTATGACTCCCTCTTCCCATCACAGGGTAGGAGCAGAAGGATGGGGTTGGGGAAGCTGGAGGTAACTCTGTGCCTTTTGAGCACAGCAGTGATTTTGTGTACCACTCCAGCCCTCTGTGGAGACAAAAGCCTGATCTCAGGACTATTTTCCTTGGACCTCTTTCCTTTCCTAACGATAATAGAAATGGCATTATCATCACCCTATAATAATTAATAATAATGATAATAATAATAATAATTAAACCTCCCTCCTCCAAGGTCATATTTGCTTTAGATTTTCTGTGACTGATCGTCTAATTACATCAGCAGCCCAGAAAGTGCTTATCTCTCCAGGAACCGGGGTGCACACTGCAGGTTGAAACAAAAACATTCCATCTTCCTGGCATGTGATAAGCAGAGAGCTGGATCTGCCTGGTACACCAAGCTAACAAGCAAGGCTACTGGTGACCTAGAACAGGCCCCTGGTTGTTGTCTTTACTCTGTGTGGTGCTGAAATCTCTGAGAGATGGCTGCACTCTGCCACCTCATCCCCTTAACACACGTGCTAAGGCTTGCTGGATGGCACAGGGTCCAAGGACTCCACTTCCTTTCTGGGATATTGGGTGGTATAACATGTAATCTGCACTCAACCACTAGTGCATTGTAGTAAATTGTAGTACCTACAATTTCCATGCCAGGGGCAACCCCATGAGCATGCTCACTAATACAACTGGTTTATTTGAAGGGACGATGCCAAATTCCTTTCTCACTACAGTTCTATCGCTCATCAGAGGCTGCCTTCTCCAGGAAGCTTTCTTTGTTCTCTCCTGGGAAGAATTATTTTCTTACTCTCCTTTAGAACCACAGCATATGAGTGTTACTGGTGCTAAGGTATCAAAAATCCACATGTCTGTCTCTTCTGTCTCCCAGGCTCATCAATGGCAACGTTTACATTATAGTCAATCTTAGCCATGTGGGCAGAATTTGCTGGAGTGGAGTCGGAGTTCAGCAATGACTGATGAAATACTATACATGTGAGAAGGTCTCCAATGACCTCTGATTTCTTAGTGCAGAGGACTAGTTATCACACTCCAAACATTATTTCAGGAAAGGAAACAGAAGGATGGCCACAGCAGGTACACTATTGCTAGAAAGATGCAAAGCTCTGCCCATCATTAACAGTCCCAGGGAAGATGCAGAGCACTGCCCGTAATGAACAACTCCAGGGAAGATGCGGTCTTTGGGAGGATCCAGGGCTCTGCCCATCATCTCAGTACTGGGAGGGCAATAGGAAACAAGCTTATGATGAGCTAGCCACTTGCCATAAGTTCTTAGGGGAATAGCAACCTCGAAGAGTCCAAAACAGAATGGTGGCATGTTGTTACAGAGGAAAAGATGGATATCAGTGATGGCAGGCAGGAAAAGTCAAGGCTGCTGACTACCTGGCCTGTCTCCACCAATCAAGTGATAATAGCTAATTCTCTGTAAGCCAGAAGGTTGTTTTTGACAACTGTCGTTAATCCAGTTCACTCTTCCGTGCATCATGATATACAGGTACCAAATTATGTTACTGACCCATAAAAAATGAAATAGGGGAAGTTTTCAGACAAAGAAAAATTGCAGATAAAGTTCTTTTTAAATTAAAACTATAAAAAGGGGTGAAAACAACAAGGGGCTGAACGAAAAAAAATCCTGACTAGTTACAAAGGAATGAGGTCACTCTAAAAAGTCTTGGAAATATATATTCATACTTTTGGAAATTTAAATATTTTTTCCTTTAAAAATACTGGAATTGGTCAAAAAAGATATGTTGCTTCAAATAGTAGACTCGGACGTAGAGACTGAACTCAAATCATTTGGAAGATGTGAATCCATGAATGCTCCAAGGTAAAATGCAGTGATTAATCTATCATTTCTCTAAAGGCCTTTCCAATGAGTCTATCAAGAATACTGAATAATGGGGTATGATGGTTGATAAAATATTTCCGACTTTAGAATAACCTAGGCTGCAGACTGCAGTCTGTCTTTTTAAGGAAGCCTCTAGATTGAGTTATTGATGTGAAAAGACCAACCTTAAATGCAACCGCAGTAGCATCCCATGGGTGGGGTCCTGGACTAGATGGGAAGGAGAAAGCAAGTTCAACAAAGGCATTCACAACCCTCTGAGGCTACAACGTATCCAATGACCTCCGGCTACAGCTGGGGACTTCCCTAACCCAAGAGTCTGCATCATTAAAACTGTGAGACAGAATAAAACACTCCTTCCCTGAGTTGCTCCTGTGGGGTATTTTGTAACAGTAATTTAAAAGGCAATGGATACAGAGGACTTCTGTAGGTGGGGTGGCTGCTGATGTTGCTTATGCTGACTCTCCGTTGACTCAGCACATCTTACTGAACCCATATTGTCTGCAGACTTGATTAAGAGCCGTAAGTATTGCACTAAAGAGGACAGGATAGCCCCCTTGTCTCAGGGAGTCTGTTTAGTTAGAATTGCTGTGAGCACAAGCTGGCCAGGGTGAACAGGAAAGGAGAGTGAGCATCTCCTGCAGAGGGAAGGTGGCATGGTTAATGTAGCAAGCTAAACAGATTAACTCACTGCCACTCTCGTAGCTGCGTAGGATCTGTCGCTCTCAGTAGGGCAGATTCTTGGCAGAAGCAAGATCTCTTGCAGCACAAAAATATAAGCAAGCAACGTGTGTGAGGGCAAGCCTGCAGAGCTCCGGGCTGCCCACCACACCACAGATGTTCAAAGTAGCTGTCCTGTATTCAGTAATGCCATGCACCACAGCCCTTCAAATGTCTCAAAGGTCATGAAAGACAAGGGAAAAGTGGGGAATTGTTCCAGGATAGAGAAGGCTGAAGAGACTTGACAGAAAGCCAGCCCCTTGCCTACAGGTGGGAGGTGGAGAGAATGTTGTTTCTGGACACTCAAGAAGCTGTGAATCTGCCTCTTCACCTGGGGGACCTGTCCATCTCACCTGATCATTCTGGGGCAGCTGCAGGTGTCTGTCTGTCCATCTGTCTGTCTGTCATCTGTCTGTCTTCTTGTTTATAATAGGATCTCAGATACCTCTGGCTGCCTCATACTCTCTAAGTTGTCTAGGATGGCCTTGAACTTTGAACCTCCTTCCACTGCCTCCTGAGTGATGAAATTATAGGCATGTGCCACCATGCCCATCATGATATGCGTGCTCTATCTGAGATAACTTTCAGAGCTGCAAAAGCAGTCCAGAGGGTTTCCATATACCCTTTACCCAGCTTTCCCTAATAGCATTATTTTACAAGACCAAGAAACTGTTGTTCAATGCCATTCACAAGAGCACAGAGTTTTCTGGGCACTTTGTCAGTTTTTCACTAATGTCTTTTTCCTGGCCGGGCTTCTACTGGCCTTTAGCTCCAGCTCTCTTCCCACCCCTTCCAGATCTCTGCTGCTGGATATGAGACAGCCCTCTGGGCTAGCCTGGACCTAGCTTCTAAGTACCAGCTCCTCATCATTGGAATGGTTGTTATGTTGTTTCTGCTAAGAAGATGGGTCCTTTCCTCCCAAATTGAGAGTCCCACATGGTGGCCAATGCTGGAGAAAATGGATTCTTTTTTACCATTAGGACAACAGTAAAAGAAACCATAACAGTGCAAGATGGTTCATCTGACAGAGATAACCATGTTGCCCGCTCTACACACCTCTTTCTTCAGCCCTTAAAGAGGTATAAGCAGTAAATATTACTAACTCTTTTATTACAAATGAAGCAGAGGTCCGAGGCAGGCCTGTACAGAGTAATACAGCTAGTGACCAACAATAGAGATAAAAAAGCCCAAACAAGCCCACCAGCAAAGTTCTGGTCTCTTTCTGCACATAGCCACCCACCCGCCCACCACTGTTCTCTGAACGTAAGATGGGCTGTATGGGGATATTGTTACCATGTAGCTGCTGACCTACACAATAAGCCTCTGAGATCAGTTCAATGATTGAATTTTCCAATGATGGCTGACTCAGGTACCCCTAGAAACAAGGCTAAGAACTTTGCAGCATTTCTCAGTTGCTAATGCAGCTGATGCATGCAGGTATGCTGCTGTCTGTCTCAGAGCAGGATGCTGTCTGCTTCCACAGATAGTTCCTTGGAGAAATGATTGATCACACGGATAATCCATGGGCTGTAACCTCTTTACATCAATTTTAAGACGGGTTCCACCAGCCTTGGCCTTCTTATAGTAAACAGATGGTCAGAAGCCCCTGTTGGGATGTGGTGTCATGGTGTCGCAGAGTGCAGTAAGACAGTGTCTTCAGGGAGCCATCACAGTCTCCCACCTGCTTGTGTGCTAAGTGTGGACATGAGATGATGGGACAGAATTCCTAACTGGCTGCCAATGACCTGTCTATGCCTTTTTTTAAATTCAAGAATACATTATTATTTTTTATTATAATAATAATAACTTGTGTATTTAATACAGTGCATCATCTCTGTACAAATAGGGGAGATTAAATTTAATGTTTCGAGACTATATTGGTTAGAATGAGAATGGCTCCCATAACTCCACATGTTTTAATACTTGGTCCCTAGTTGGTGGAACTGTTTGGGAAGAATTAGGAGGTGTGGCCTTGTTGGAGGAGGTGTGTCACTGGAGACAGGCTTTTGAGGTTTCAAAATTCAACACTATTTCCAGTAACTTTGTCTAGTGCTTGGGATCAAAATGCAAACTCCAAGCTATCGCTCTAGCACCATGCCTGTCTGCTGCCATGCTCCATACTATGAAGGTCATGGACTCTAACCTTCTGAAACTGTAAGCCTCCGATAAATTCTTCCTTCCATAAGTTACTTTGATCTTGGTTTCTAATCACAGCAATAGAAAAATAACTAAGACATAGACAAATATGGCACAGTAAACTGGGAGATTTTTTTTTACAAAGTTGACAGAACAACTAAAGTTCTACAATATATATATTAAAATTATACATTCAAATTGTATATCATGAAATTATATATACACACATATTCAGATTTTATACATACATACACATATTTGTGTGTGTATATATATATATAAATTGGTATATATATATACCATTAGCTATATGCTGTGCAACAATTTTTCGACATTCTGCAGTCATCTGAATAAAAGTGTAGAGACAACCAGTTTATGTCATTAAAAAAAATAATAAATTAAAACAAACTCCCATAAAACAGCATGGTTCTGTAATTGTTGTGGCACCTGGCATGGTTTATTCTATTATTATTATTATTATTATTATTATTATTATTATTATTATTATGACATTCTCAGTCATCATCTGGAGATAAAATGTTCTGAGTAGAAGCATTAGAAACAGCATTAAGCATGGTCCCTATGTATCATAAAGCAGGTGCAAAATAGTCTACGTCCGCAGAGGTATAGCGCAGTACTGCCCCACATCTATAATGCCAGAAAGCATAGTTGAAAGGGCAGGTTTGAGACTGGATTCTACTTTTCAAGCAGAGCTGTCTGAGTTTTTGATGCCTAAAAAGGATTAATACACAGCCAAGAAGGCAGCTCAACAAACACTAAGTAATCATAGACCTGTGCAGAAGTCCTCTGGTTCTGGGGAAAGGAGCCTTTAGACCTTTAGGTCCTGAAGACCCAACCTCCGCCATGACAGTGTTCCAGCATTTACAGAGAGGAGCCTACACATGTCCAGGATGTGAATTGAGAAACGAGTGGCGTGGGGTCATAGAACTGAGCAGTCACAGTCAGCACGCTGATGCCCCTGCCTGTCTCTACTGGAACAGCTCCAGCCACTACACAGGCTCTCCTCAGCCCTTCCTGCAGCATTGCAGCCTGCTCTCAGCTTTCCCATTGGCTAGGCAGTTCTTGGACCAGCTTCCCCATTGGCTAGGCAGTTCTTGGAACAGCTATGGCACCGGATATTGGGTAGGCGTAGATGGAAGTAGCCTCAGGAGCCAGAAAGGGAAAGCCTTGACCCCATTTGAGACTCCTATTTGAGCCTTTGGGGAAAAGAAAAGGAAATCTCGGTCCACATTCAGAGAAGATGTGAGGCAACCTGCCAGCAAGCACGCTTACCTTGCATACAAACAACCCCACATGGACTCTGTGAGCATCCAAGATGCAAGTAGGCCGCTGGACCAGTGGAGGTGCACAAGACAAAACAGGAAGACCCAGGAACAGGATTTGAAGAAAGAGCTCCAGGCTTAATGACAGCACCTGAGTTTGACCCCAATGCTGCCCTTCTTTTTAACTATGTGGCCTCAAGCAACTCACCTTTGCTCTTCTGACCCTCGGGTTAAATACATATGGCTGTTCCAGAGGCTTCATTCTCCCAGTTCTAGTTAGAACGTACCATGATAGAGACTCCTGCTCCACCTGTGCTGAAGAGCCAGTGAGCATAGGATTGCCCAGAACATTCTGGGTTGTTAGTCAGGGTACATTTGTCTACTGTGACCACTGTACCTGTCCAGTGGGAGTCTATGGCTATAATGAGGTTAAAACATGCTCTGGGGTGGCTATCAATCAAGCTAGGAAGTCATAATCAGTCTGTGAAATAGAGCCAAATGAGGAGCCATTGAGTAAGCCCAGGAATAACAAGTCTCCAGACAGGACATACATCCTACACTCTTCCAATCATAATGAGACCCCAGTTCTTAGGCCAGTAGAGTGCCCAAGCCTAAAAGGCAGCCAGGAACAATGAGAAAGAGAGTCTAGCTTCAGCCCAGGGCAGCCCAACATTGGAAGCAATCAGCTCATGGCTGCATACCTCAGCTCAGATGAGCTGCAAGTCCCGAGGTTCTCCCTAGTGACTCTGGGAATAAGAAGACTACTGACGTCATCTCTGAGCAGCTCCTCACTCTGTAAGCCCTACTGCAGAGGTGCCTCTTGATGATGGACCATGGCAGTCCTTCTATAGCAGCACTGAACATCTCCTCATGTCCCCAGCACCAGCACAGTGGAGACGGAAGTTGAGGAGGCATAGCCATAAGACCTGGTATTCTTAACTGTCCTCCCTCAAGGGCACAGCAGCCTGCTCCATCCCTTCCTCAGTCCCACTCTCACATGTGGGTTGTCCCCAGGTATGAAAAATTCACCAATAACAGGGGGTCTCATCTTGGCCCCTTTGATTGATTAGTGCCAAGTGTAGCCTATGTCAAGGAAACCAGGCCCACCTGCCTAGAGCTTGAATCAGGTGGAGTTTGGGAGGTCTCTTCACCCACTCCTACCCATTGTCCAAAGTCATGGTGTTAGGTTCACATTATTATGTCTGCCTTCTTAAATTAAGGCTGGTCTGGCTCTTCTCTTATGGAAAGGCCAAGCTCTATCTAGGGCTGGTCTGCTTTGTGGCTCTTCTTGCCTCCACATGTTACATCATCTGCTCAGTCCCTCAACCTGAACTTCACCATTTCTCCACCTATCTGCACTCCCTCATGTCTAAATCCCATCAGTCCATGGGCTTCTTGAAGGAAGCCCTGACTACTGAGCTCACTGGGACTTCTTCTGGTCTCCTGTGTTCTGACACAGGGCTCAGAAGAGATGACATGCAAATAAATATCTTAAATCCCTGGGAAAAGGGGGGCACCTGACACGCTCTGGGGAGTTAGGTAGATAGGGAAGGAAGATCTTGGCATTCCTTCAGCTTTGAAATGCCAAGCATTTGTGTAGTGTACATGAGCAGTGATCTGTCAGCTTCCTTTCAGCTGGGAGCAACACACAAGGCTAAAACGAGTTGAGCAATGTCTTCCCCATGGCCATCAAAAGCATTCGATGAAACGAGCTTGGTGAATAATTCCTGTGCTGGCAGACTGTGATGCTGAATACTATTGTCAACTCCATTGGACCGACAGACACTTAGATAATTAGAGAAGCTCACTTCTGGCAGTACCTTCAGTGTCATTTCCAGAAACAATTAGATGATGAGGCTCTGACCTAATCAAGAATTAATCACTGGACAGAGTCACAATTTAATGGCATTTTATGGAATTGCTAGAAGGTAGAATGTAGGTCCCAGGTAACAGAAGTGGGCTCCTGGGGTTGGTACACATGGGAGCTATATCTTGCCCTATCCCTTTCCCATGTTCCCTGTCTCTACTTCCTGCCCAGGATAATGCTCTGCCGTGATATACAGACCCCTCTCAAACTATAAACCAAAATACATCCTTCCTTGATATAAGTTGTTTATGTTCAGTTTTGGGTTACAGCAACATAAAGTAACAAGTACACAGAGTGGCAGACATGACAGAGATGTCTCCATAAAGATGATGTCTCCCATGGGACAGCTATTAGGGGGTTTGATCCAAGATGTGAGTGAGAGTGAAGGAAAAGTCAGAAATGGCCTTCATATCATAGACTCACAGACAAGTGTGTCACCCACAGTTGAAAACACAGAGAGATTTCTATATTTCCAAAGAACGTAGAAGTGTGTGCTCTTATTTGAATTCCCTTTATCTGGAAATGGTTGTAATTGACTGGCAGTATCCTGTAGACCAAGCTCTTCCATGGGGTGCACCTTGCTTGCCTTTTCCATCTGAAGCCATATAAGTAGCCCAATTAAAGGTACTGGACTCTCCAAAGACTCTACACAAGGGCCCTCTTTAAGTGTCAAAGAAACTGTCCTCAAAGAAGACAATTAATTTGCCTGGAATCCTTCTGCTAGTTAGTAGAAGATGCAAAATCAGAATTCACATCTCAATACTCTCTCCACAGCACTTTCCCTAGACTCTGCATTGTCTCCAGGCTGGAAAGAATGACAGAGCCTTGTTCTTAGGACAGCCTATGGCACTGGCTGCTGGCCCTGATATCCTTAAAAGAGAAATGAAGAGGCAGTCTATTGAATTCTCATTCAGTCTCTGCAGGCAGAAGAGTCTATCTACATCAAATGGAAAAATTCTGTCTGTAAATCACCAAAATACTAATTGTTTTTCATCAATTCCTAGGGAGGCCAAGTCCTCTTAAGAAGGGACTTTTGACAGTTTTTGACAGCTTTCTTGTCAAAAGTCACAGGGTGAGCTATTTACCATTCCTCAGAGGGACCTCAGTTCTTTACAGAATAACTACATGCTGCAAATCAGAAGCAATCAGTCTTTGGGGTGTACTTGGTAGTGGCTGTGAATGACACAAATTCCTGGTGGTCCGAGACATCACCGTGGGACTCTAGTCCCCTGATGTATGTATGATCATGGAGTCAATTAGCTTTATCTTAGGAGTCAATTAGCTTTATCTTAGATTCTTTTCCCAGTGGGTTCAGAAGTTTCCCCTCAAACCAACCTTTAGTCATTTCTCTGTCTTCAGAATCCACAGCTGAGATTAACATATCCAGCAACTTGTAGACTTTTCCAAACCACAGGGCCAATTGAATTTCTTAGAGTTGCTAAGAAAACATCTTAAGAATCATGTCAACCTAGGGACCTGCATTCTATGTGTTGAGAGTTTACTGCCAATAAGGTTTGCCCAATATGTTAGATGTTAGCAAAAATAAAACCTGAAAACATGAGAAAGATTTCTGCCCCTTAGAAAAGATGAAGATAACCCCACACTTTATTGACTGTATTGTATTCTATAATCTACAGAGCACTGAGTTTTATAGCAACCTCATTCCAGCTTATTTCCACGTGTACATGTAAATATACACATATTTTGTTTGCTTTGTGTGTTGTTTTTAAATACTATTTTATCTACACTTTGACAACTACATCTATGTATCAAATATATTTTGATCGTATTCATACCCTCCATTCCCCTCTTACCCCCTCTCCTTCCCATGAACCTCTTCTTCTCCACAAAGAGCACCCTCTCCTACCTTCGTGTGTTTATTTGTGTGTGTGACTCGCTGAGCTGATTTAGACATGTTTGCTTGTGAATGCGTGTGAGATAGGTTCTTTACTAGAGTCTAAGAAACTTCCCTGTGGCTCTACTACTGAAGAAAACAACCCCCTCTCCCCCAATAGTCATTAACTACCAGTAGTTCCTCAGCTAGAGCTGGGGCCTGAGAAACCCCTCCTCATCCATGACATTCTTTGACTTTTATGAGACAAGGTTTTGCTATATAACCCAGGCTATCCTGATATACACTATGCAATGCAGGCTCACCCTAAACTCCATACAATCCTTCTGTCTCTGACTTTGCCTCTGGAGTGCTGGGATAACAGGCACACTCAGTCCAGGTATTTCTTGTATCCCTTTTCACAGTCAGCTTTGTCATCTCACAAGCTCCCCAGCTAATGAATTACGCAAATCTTTGGCACGTACATGTTTGAGAAATAGGTTTTTAACCTTTTGAGAAGTATTACTTTAATAGTTTACGTGACTTAAAAGATAAATACCTGTGAAAGATTCAGCCGGGTAAATTAGAAGGCGGAAGAAGTCTGATGTCTCCCTTTTCTCCTCTCACCTGGACCCTGGAGTCTAGCACTCTAGACTTCTGCCCGCTCCCATCAGCACCCTGAGGGCCGCAGGATGGCCTGCCCACATATGTGGGATAGAGACATCCTCCAGTCTCAGGCTGTACACCCATACTATGAGAAAGGCAGCATTGTCAGCTCAGCCTGGGGACAGGTAGTTTCTTTAGTTACTGGTAATTAGAAAACAAAGACATAGAAAAGACAGCAGCTGCCAGCCTCCCCACCACCACCACCACAGGTCCCATTAGATAGAGTGGAGGCAGAGCCACAGTAAATCTCTCTCTCTCTCTGTCTCTCTCTCTCTCTCTGTTTCTCTCTTTCTCTGTCTCCCTCTCTCTCTCTGTCTCTCTCTGTGTGTCTCTCTTTCTTTCTCTGTCTCTCTCTCTTACTCTCTTTGTCTCTCTCTCTTTCTCTGTCTCTCTCTCTTTCTCTGTCTCTCTCTGTGTGTCTCTCTCTTTCTTTCTCTCTCTCTCTCTTTCTCTGTCTCTCTCTGTCTCTCTCTGTGTGTCTCTCTCTTTCTTTCTCTTTCTCTCTCTTTCTTTCTCTGTCTCTCTCTTTCTCTCTCTTTCTCTTTCTCTGTCTCTTTCTCTCTCTGTCTCTCTCTCTGTCTCTCTCTGTGTCTCTCTCTCTCTCTGTCTCTCTCTCTCTCTCTCTCTCTCTCTCTCTCTCTCTCTCTCTCTCTGTGAGTGTGTGTGGGTGTGTGTGTGTGCCTCTCGATCCCCAGAGTATAAATGCCCACACATCTGCAAGCTTCCCTGATTGCCCGACTTCTGGGTTTTCCTTCTCAGAACCAGCCCTTGTTGTCTAGAGTACTGCAGGCCACCCTTGATCATGAATTAGGTCCTGGTGCCACTTTGACTCTGCATTTTGTTATCTACGGGGTTAAGATTAGTCACTTAATCCCAATTCCACCCCCTTTTAGTCACTCTGTCCTTCCCATCTTCCCCCCTTACCTTTCTCTCTCCAGCCCATAAAGCCAGAGTTTTATCAAATGAGAATAGCAGCTACTTTCTTACTTGAAGGGACAATGAACACCAGGCTTACATCTCAGCTCTCCACATACAATGTCAACAGCAAAGAATTGAAGGCTACCTACTTCACTGCTGCTGCTCATCTCACCCCTTGTAGGAAGGAGAGGTACTGAGAACAGTGCTGACACCAATGGGGAAATATAAAGATGGAGCCATTAGAAGGTTTACCTGCAGCATGGCGAGATGTGTGCTGAGTGACTCTATCAACGCCTGCTATACCCTAAGTACAGCACAGGCACTGATTCTTTTAACTACAAACTCCCTGAAGCAGTGGGGGCTGCACTCACTGAGAACTATTCATGACTACCTCTTTTCTTCTTCTATTATCCTGCTTCAGATTTGTAAATCTTGCCTCTTCAGGTATAAACTGTCAGGAAGTGTGAATACCAAAATAATAATGAGACAGAGTCTGGTCTTCAGGAAGACCACAGCTCAAGGAAGAGACAAGGGTGGGGTGACACAGCACAAGATGAGATGACAACCTGGAGGCCATCTGACCAGGCAGGGCTCCCCAAAGGCAGAGGTGGGCCACGTGACTTGCAGACTCCTTGCCACTAGAACATAGCTTTGTACATAACAGAAGGTCAGCATATATTTGTTGAGAAAACATGGAGTTGGATGACCTTTCTTAGCGTGTAAGTCACGCAAAGTCCCTCAGCTATGGCGGAGGAATAGCCTCACTCATCCCAAGCGCCAGGAATGGCATTTTCGCAAGTGTGGGTATGGTGTGCTAACTAGGGATGAGATTGCTCTCCCCAGTCAGGTGTCTGGCAGGCAGTTTGTTGCAGTTTGCTAGCAGCTGCACTTAGGATATTTGTACAACAACATGAGTGCCAAGTGCCACACATGATAGTGTTTTGTTTTTCTTGAAGGGTTGGCTGTTAAAACACCTCTCAATAAATCTATTTCACAGATGAGAAAGTGAAAGCTCAGAGTCATTAAGAAACTCAACCCACTCAGAACCCCATATTTTCTTGTGGTCCACCCCTTGGCCCCAAGTGGCTTGATGAGGAGTCAACCCACCACCTGTACCTTGCCCTAGCTGAAAGGAAAAGGGAAGCTCTACCTCTATTCAGACTCCCATAAATCCTCAGTGCTCTCCCAACCTAGGCCAAGGTCCTTGACAACCCCCACGATATTGGTCTCTTTTATTGTCTTCTTTGAGGCTACTTGTTCAGAACCATTAGAAAGGATAGGAAAATATTTAAGCCTCATTGATCAGGACAGGCGTATAAACATCAGCTCAGTCAGTTACTGCCAGTGGGGGAAGGGGCGAACAAGTATTGGCAAGGATGTGTAGCCATCAGAACCCTTGTAAACCTCTTGACACAACTGTGAAACAGTGTGGCTGCTACCATGAACAGCAAGGGGTTCTTCGAAGAATGACAACGACTAGAATTGTAAGCTCTAGCAATTCCATTTCTGGTGAGAGATCCAAAAGAACTGAAAGAACAATGCACTCACGCTTGCTACCAGCATTCTACACAATATAGGGAGCCAAAGTGGCCCGGTGAGAGACGATAAAGATGTGGGCTATCCGTGAGATAGACTATTGCACATCTTTTCAAAGGAAAGAAGACTTGATCGGATAGAGCTAGTACAGTAAACATTCCCAGCTATTATTGGTTGACTTTGAAAAAAAGGGGGTCGTTAATACACACAACAGTCTCTTTAGTAAGTGGTTTTGAAGAGAAATGATTAGGCACCAGCAGAGCGATCACTTGGGACACTCACATCACTCCTTACTTAGCAATCTAATCAGAATGGATTAAAATTTAACCCTAAGACTAAAACTGTAAAACCACTAAAAGAAAACAAGAACCACTACAAGATATGAACTGGGCAGCAAGACCCCCGCTTTCAGACACAGGCGACAAAAACAAACCTAGGCAAACGAAATCACATAAGGCCAAAAGCTTCTGCAGGGTAAAGGAAGTGGTTGGAAGAATGAAGAGACAGCTTTGTACATCGTGAGAGAATATCTGCAAATCCTACATCAGCCAAGGAGGTCACACCCCGAATATGGGGAATCCACACTCCTTAGAAAGAGGAAGACAAGACAGCATTTAAAACTGGTGAAGAGTGGTTAAGAATGTTTGCTGCTCTTGCAGAGGACTGGAGTTCAGGTCCCAGCACCCACATTGGGCAGTTAACCAACATCTATGATTCCAGACCCAGGGAACTTGATGCCCTCCTCTGGCCCCCACTGTCAGCTGCACACATATGGCACAAGCGTACACAGATTTATAAACAGAGAGCTAGATGCCTCAGTGAATATGTCTCAAAGGAAGACATGCAAAACTCAGAAAGAAATGGAAAAGGTTTGGTCTAGGCATGGTCTCTCATGCTTGTCATCAGCCCTCAGGTAGAAGCTAAGGCAGGAGGATTGTCACAAGTTCAAGGAGCCTCCGCTACACAGTTGGTTCAGACAAGCTTGGTCTATGAAGTGAGATCCCAAAAACTAAACCAAAAACAATCATGAAGAAGAAGTTAAAATCTCAAGATGGTACCTCACGCTGTTAAAAATGGCTCTTGTTAAACATGGTGGAAGGTGGTGGGTTGAAGGGACAGAGAAAGGAGAAACTTTTGTATGTTAGAGAGACTGTGATGTTGTTCAGTCATTTTAGAAAAAAAAAAGAACAAAAATGCTTCAAGGAAATTCAAGTAGGGCCAGCAAAATAGCCTAAAAGGCAAAAGCACTTACTGACAAGCCTGACAGCTCAATTCTATCCCGGACTCACAAGGCAGAAGGGGAGTGAGTAATGACTCCTGCAAGTTGCCCTGTGACCTCCACGTGTACATCATGGTACACATGAGAACACACACATGTACACATGCATACACACACATACACGATCTCACTTCTGTCAACAATCGGCAAAACAGAGAGTCTGATTGGTGGTTACCAAAATAGGAGGGGCCAGGAAATCAGTGCCGGCCAAAGGGAGCCGAGTCCTAGCTAATGGGAGAACTCCATTCTAGCTGTCCACTACACAGCAAGGTGGTTGTCGCTAACAGGAACACACTGAATATTCTTGAGTACCTGAAAGAGTAGATTTGAATTGTTCTCATCACAAAGAAGAGGTGGAAAATGACAGACGTTAATTTGCCTGCTTTGCACATTCTACAATGAAACTCGTGTCAAAAGGCTCGTCCTGGAGTCCTGAATATGTGCAATTATCACTTTCAATAAAAATAACTGTATGGGAGGGGAGAGAGTGGGGGAAGTGAGCAGATGAGGATAAAGTTCAATGGGACATATACACAAACATACAGGGACAGACACCCTACAGTCGCTGTGATGAAGCTGTTTTATACATTAGTATAAAAAATGTATTTTTAAAAGTAGTAGTTGCTTCATTCTTTTAAGGGAAATCCTACCACATGCTAGAACATTAATGAATCTCAAGGACATTAGGCTAAGACCCAAAAAGACATACTCAACAATTGCACTAATACGAAGTGTCCAGAGTGGTGAGACTGACAGAGATGGAAGTGAAAGGGTAACTGGCAGCGAACACAAGCTGCAGAGCTCCTGTTCTTGTGCCAGGGACTGCTGTACCCCAGTGAAGATAGTCTTAGCCCTGTGCAACTGAACACTTTAAATGACCCATCACTGAGCTGGGGAGATGGCTCAGTAAACTGCTTGGAACATGAACGGGAAGACCCAAGTTCTATCCCATAATCCATGTAAACAACTGGACAGAGCCACACATGCCTACAGTCCCAGCACTGGAGATACAGAGACTGGAGGACCCCTACAGCTATGGCCAGCTGGTTTAGCTGGCTTGGTTAGCTCCAGTTTCAGTGAGAGAGCTTATTTCATAAGGTAGAGAGCAATGGAGAAAGGTCTCTAATCTCCACATGCAGATGTGTGTGCGCACGCATACACACACACTCAACTTTAGTCTCTAGTGGAATTCACACACAGCTCCGCAAGTGTAAATGACTGGATGTGACACACTCTGTGACATCATCTGAGGTGCAGCCATTCTTATGGGAGCTACTGAGACAGGAGTCTGATCTCAAGGATTCAAACAGCTCTCCAGCTAGGTTTTGAAAATGAATGCATATGTTTTATGTATCAATAGGCACCTATGTCTACTGTGTGCAACCCTTTTCTCAGGTCCTGTAAGTTATATAAAGACAGCAAAATCCTTCTCCTTGTGCCTTCTAGTCCACTGAGAGAGGTAGATGATACTTGGAAAGACGGCACTACATATGAATCCCTACTGGGTGTAAATTCTGACTGTCTATGAGTTTCATTCATGACACACTCAGTCTCTGAGAGCCTGGGTGGCCACATCAGAGCATCTCTTTCCCGAGAGCCTTGACTTGAAGGTACAATGTCTAGTACAGAGTGTGGCTTGATTACGTGAATATTCATTCATTTTACTACCGAAAAAGACAAAAAACAAAGGAGGGACCTTGCTCCACATACAATAAGAAACAGTGCCTAGAGGCTGGACTCTGAATAGCCATGATTCAGCCATTCAGAGCACACACTGCTCTAGAAGAGGATTCAAGTTCAGTTCTCAGCACCCATGTCAGGCAACTCACAACTGCCCTCAGCTCCAGCTCCAGAAGATCTGATGGCCTCTTCTGGCCCCCACAGACACTGCACTTAGGAATACACATCACCACACAGACATATATGCATAGTTTAAAAAATGAAATAAGAAAGGAAAACAGTTCTCAGGATGAAGAGCTAGCTCAGTCAAGTGTTTTAAGTGCTTGCTTTAAAGGCACAAGAACTTGAACTCCGTCTCCAGAGCCCACATGAAAGCACATATTTGCAATCCCAGCACTGGAGAGGTACAGATAGGAGGATCACTGAGTCTCTGTGCTCAGCCAACACAACCTGAGTACACACACACACACTGATGCAGTCATGCCCACATACACATATGGCAACATGTGCACATACACATGTAGTCTTTCTCTCTCTCTCTCTCTCTCTCTCTCTCTCTCTCTCTCTCTCTCACACACACACACACACACACACACACACACACACACACACACACACTGAAGCCATCACATACACACATGAGTATACACACATGCAGTCACACAGAGACACACACTGATGCAGTCATGCCCACATATACACATGGGTACATGTACACACACAAATGTAGTCTCTCTCTCTCTCTCTCTCTCTCTCTCTCTCTCTCTCTCTCTCTCT
>JANHMN010000024.1:9575236-9589363 GCA_030674055.1 Rhabdomys pumilio | reverse complement strand
ACACACACTAAAGCTGTCACATCCACACATGGGTATATATGCACACACACATGCAGTCTCTCTCTTTCTCTCTCTCTCTCTCTCTCTCACACACACACACACACACAGAGAGAGAAAGAGAGAGAGAGAGAGAGAGAGAGAGAGAGAGAGAGAGAGAGAGAAGCAGTGTCCTGTGTTCTTCCTGGCCTGTACATCACTGCCTGTGCCAAGGCAGTGAACTTTAAGATGAATCCTCAGCATTTGCAATACTTCCCCCAAGTGAGATCTTGCAGCAGTAGAATGAGCTCTAAGCCACATGAGCTCTAAGCCAGCTTGGTTTCCCCGGCAAATACCTCCTCCTACTTCCAGAGACTAAGAAGCCAGCATGAGTCTCTGAACCCTCCCCTCCAACAGACACACACACACACACACACACACACACACACACACAATCACTTATCACACAACATCACCCCCAGAAGCAGGACCAAAGCAGCCAGGGACTTTCTGAGCTCCATTTGCATCTAAATGAAATGGTCTAGGGTTGGGCCTGTTTGACTGTGAATGGAATCAGTTACCCAGTCAGATTTCTATGTCTGCCTTTGCCAGCTTCTGCCAGAGCTGCCTCAGAGCTTTGTCTGCACCACAAAATAATCCAGACCTCAGAAGCATCTAATTTGGAAATTATGGGCTGTCGGAGGCTGCTCTCCAGGCCACTAACTTAATGGTGATCCAGGTCCCTTTGCAGGCAGCAGTTCTAACCAGTCATAGGCTCTGTCACCTCTGTCTGCTCATTAGAGACACTGCCAGGAAACTGAGTCTCTGGCTCCAAGGGCTACCTCACAGAGGATGAGATCTAGCAGGTCAGGCCCTATCATCACTGGGGACTGTTACCAAAGACCCGAGCTCTACAAGGCAGTATGAAGGGAAGCTAGACATTAAGATAAAATAATAATAATAATAATAATAATAATAATAATAATAATAATAATAATTTGCTTAGCTCCTTGGAGGATCCCAGCTAGCTAGTGACACAGACAAGACCTGCAATTAGAAAAACAATCATCCGAAGCCACAGATCAGCTGATTAAATGGGTCTAACCTGGGCACTTAGCAGGTTTCATACACAAACACACACATCCCTGTTGCAATGAGTCGTCATTTTATAAATGCAGTCATTTCTCCTTGACTCCCTTCTCTTT
This sequence comes from Rhabdomys pumilio, assembly GCA_030674055.1. Taxonomy (NCBI): domain Eukaryota; kingdom Metazoa; phylum Chordata; class Mammalia; order Rodentia; family Muridae; genus Rhabdomys; species Rhabdomys pumilio. The sequence goes on along the minus strand of JANHMN010000024.1, from coordinate 9,588,182 downwards.
GGATTTTGTGCCCTCTGGCCTATGTGGGTGAGGTGGGATGCCAGGTCTGGACCAACAAAGAGATGTCATCAGGAAAGTGCAGATGAGAGAAAAGTTGTATCAAACTGCTTCTGTAGGAGGAATGTCAAACTGTGTCAACAACCCTTGATAGTTTTTGACGGACAGGTCATGGGGTTCAGCCATGTACTGCTAAGCTCCCCTCCTGCTCCCTCCCAAAGCATCAGCCAAAATTAATGCTTTAATTTATTTGAAAGGACATGTGCTCATGATCTTGGGGGGAAATTGTACCTGTTCAAGAATGAATGCAATTTATTGTATGAGTGTCTGAATTCACATCAAAACTGCCCACTCTCCTTGTGCATGGTGCTGTGAGTTGTCCTTGCACATTTTTATGGGTCTAAGTTACCTGTGATTTAAACTTTGGAATGTACTATACCTTCTCTCATAGAGACAGTCTCCAAACGGTCCTCAAGGGCCTTCCCTAACCGGTGCTGGAACATTAACGGGACAAAGGGAAGAAAGAGGTGATTCATGATGCTACTTTGTACTATAGATAGCAATGAATATGGAAAAGGGCGGGGTGGTGTGTGGTAGTCACAATTTTATGTGGCTCAGGTGTGAAGATCAAGTCCAGGTTTCACACCAGTCGGTTCTCACCACAAGTGTGGTCTAGAGTGTGGCCATATAAGGTCTCAGACTCTCAATGTCCTCATCTAAAGAGAGGAAATCATAATTCTAATCTTTAATGATGACTACTGAAACAATTAAAATAGTGTGGACCGGAGAAGTGGCATTCTTTCTCCAATATCTCTCTCTCTCTCTCTCTCTCTCTCTCTCTCTCTCTCTCTCTCTCTCTCTCTTCTCTCTCTCACACACATACCCTTCCTCTCTCCCTCCCCCTTCCTACCTCCCCTCCTCCTTCCTCCTTCCCTCCCTCCTCCCCTTCCCCCTCCCTCCTCTATTGTCATTCCTCAGGTGGTGATGTCCACCTTATTTTTTGAGCCAGTCTCTCACTAGAACATGGAACTCATGAAACCCAATGAGAGACAGAATGCCTGCCTGGATCTCCCCAATATTCTAAATATGCATTTTTTTCAGACAAGTTTTTACTATGTAACCTCAGGAAGGCTGCAACTCATTGTGTAAACCAGGCTGGCCTTGAACTAACAGAGAGATTCAGCTGCCTCTGCCAGGTGCTAAGATTAAAGGGATATAACACTATGCCTGATATATTTTTAAATTGTGGGTAGAACACTCAGAGTAATGGGAATAGAATGTCTCTGTGGGTAAGAAGTACCTAGCCTTCAAGCTGGCATTTAGTACTGTCCACGTGTGAGCAAAGTTTAGGACTCTCTCATGCAGCTCTGGGTGGAAGGGTGTGGGACAAGAGCAACTATCGAGCATGGCATTCTGTTGGCACTAGAAAGGACCTAACCCAATCTCATCCATCTTTCTAGAAATAAGAAAAGTTTAATGCACATAGCTTGCCAATTAGGGTAGAGAAGTGAAACTAGAACCAGGAGACTCCAGACTCCAGAAACGGCTGGGAGCCCCACAAGTTGGGCACACACAGGCGGAGTCTACAGACAAGCGGCCAAGAGCTTCGGGTCTGGAAGATAAGCAATGGGCTCCACTTCTGCTTGTCACTTCTTCAATTTTTTGTTTCCATTCTGCTAGACTTTCCAGAGACTCTGTCTGGAGGGCAGAAACGTGGAGACTGTCATTAGAGACACTATCAAATTGACTATCCAGACAAGTGGCTATTTCTGTCATCATTACAATTCACCTTGGTCACAGTGGTCCCGGAGCCAAAGCAGCCAGTGGCTATTCCTGGGCTGAATTAAAGGAGGACAAGGAAAAAGGCAGCTGGGTAATCGGCACTCATCCTTCTACTCCCTGTTCTGCAGAGATGTGAGGCAGTAGGGAGGCTCAGCACATGTGTTTTCACAGCTTTTTCCCCACCATGCTGGGCTGTGTGTCCCTCTAACCACGAACCAAAATAAACCCTAGTTCCATCTAGTTTCTTCACAGCAGGTATTTGATGCCAGTAACAAGAAAACTAAGTGACACCAGGAGCTTTCTGAGACCACACAGAACCTAGGTTGTACCCCTTGAACTGAAGGTAATTCCTAGTTAGGGAAGACCCACAATCACACAAATAGCTGGCCTCTAAGAGTCTCTTAGATACAGAAATTCCCCTCGCTGCCCAAGAGCCCCCTGGTTGTATTTTTCTGGACAGACACATGCTCAGGGTCCTTGTTGCTCCCCACTGCCTCATGGTCCACTGTAGCTGCACTGCGCAGAAACAGCACATGGGCATCGCTGGCCACATGCCCTCCTGCCTCTGCCCTTTTCTCTTCTCTCCTCTACCAGGACCATAGGCTTAGTGGCTATGACATTACCATGGAGACTGTGCATGGAGAGATGTAACAGAGGGCAGGTAGCTAGATGCTCAGGGATATAGACAAGATGAAAGCCAGAGAAGCTGGAGGCAATGGGGAATGTGGAGTTTGGGATGCCAGTATAAGCTGCAAACCACATCCCAGTTGGAGCCTTTGAGGACTCAAATTCCAAACACTGCATTGAAATAAGGTCCACCCTACATCCACATGGTCCACCCTACATCCACACATCCTCTCTTCTACCTTCTCTCACTTGCCACAAGGCCATTGAGTCTTCTCTCTGGACTCAAGTGTCACTCAAATGCTGACAAAACAATTCTCCCTGGCACCAGTAGTACACACCATGTTTTTGCACACCAGCCAGAGAGTTACAGTTAATGCGACTCCCTCAGGGCCTATCCTCTGTCTGTGAAGCCTTTCTCTTCTCTTGGGTGTTACATGAAGGATGGGAAGGCACATCCCATGCCTTCCCTTTGTCACTCCTGGTGAAGCTGAACTCAATGTAAAGAATCCAGATGTTTCCTTGCTCCTCCCCCGAGCCCTGCCACATCAGTTAGCAACCATAAAATGACTTGTGGAAACAAACACTGTTCACAGCCAGAATTGTGGACAGACATAAGGCAAATTGTTACCTGGGGAAGTCACAGGTGCCCTTGGCAAACTGCAGCTTGAGAGAGAAGAGCCTGGCTTTGTGTAATGGAAACTGAGACTTACAATGACTGGCTGAGATGGGGGCCTTAGAAATTTCTCTGGCCTACCAGAGCCTTGGAGTGTGTGGCCATCTGTCAAATGAGTGTGTTAGATAAAGCCTAGTCCATAGACAGAATTAAATAAATTCTTATAAAATAGATATTAAAGGAACAGCCCCAAATCTTTGAGTTCTTTGAAACTGTATAAGGAACTCAACATTTGCACCCAGCCCTTAGGATTGCTGAAAGCCCTGGATCTCAGGTTCCCACGGACCCCTCCTTTCTGAACCATTCAAGTGATTGTCTACCCGTATTTCTCCAAACTCTCCCATCTTGTTTCTCTACACTAGTCACCATGTCAACAGGTCAGTGAATCCTTTTAAGCCCCAGATCCCAGTTGTACTAATTGCTTTCTTTCTTGTCCCTGTTTGCCTTCCAACTTGGGAGGTGAGACTTCAGTTAGATACATGGGCAGATGTTCCAAACAGGTGACTGGGAGGGATGTGGTCTTACCCTGGAGGATGCAAAAAAATATCTGTAAGGACCAGGAACAAAGAAAGCAGGAAGTTCTCTGTACTAGGTTGAAAGCATCACCCCTGAATCTGTGCCCGCCCTGAACCTCAGAATGAGACCTCATTTGGAGATAGGGCTCTTTTTTATGTCTTAGACCTTTAACTCCCCATTTAAATGTACAACTGTCCTGGCCCATGTGTTCTTTAATCTTTAGTGGTGTTGGGGATGGAACCCAGGACTTCATGTATGACAGGCAAGCACCAACCTATGCCTTCTCCAGAGCCCACTGTCTTTGAGTAATTTCATTTGCTCATGCATGCAAACATCTCATGGTGCCTTACTAATGTCTGAGTGTGTGCAGAGCGTAGAAACTGTCCTCTCCTTACCACCCAGTCTATAAGATCTGCCTAGTGACACAAGAGCCATCACCATACTTGGTCTATTCTTTTAAATGACAACACAGCATCTAATTAGTTGTGTGGGTTTTGGTTTTTGTTTGTTTGTGTTTTGAGACAAGGTTTTATATAACCCAGGCTGTCCTTGAGATTGATATGTAGCTGAAGATGTACCTCCAATCCTCCTGCCTCTACTTCCTATGAATGGGGATTACAGACATGCACCACTGCATTTGATGACAGGGATCAAACTTGGGTCCTCATACATGCTAAGCAGGCACTCAAGCAGTCAAGCTACATCTCAATCCCGATAATGTACTTCTCATGTCACTTGCTTTACCGAACACCAACCTGTCCATTGTGTGCTCTTTTCTGAGATAACGGAAACACTGGTGGCTCTAGAGTCCTGACACGATGCCACAAACCCTCCCAGATGTCTAAGTGCTAGCCTAACTCTGCCTAATGTTTCACGACTCTACATTTCTAAGAAGGCAGGTGATGCAACTAAGTAGGAGCCAAATCTGGAAAATAGAAAGACAAGGAGATTGTTCTTATAAGAGTGTGAAGTATCTTGTCTTTTGCTACAAGGCCCATGATGGTGCTGGTTTGGCAAAGTGACCTAGGTGGATGGCATGCCAGGGTCGGGGTCAGGATCTGGTCATCTGCAAAGCAGTCCTGAGACTCTCATTGCTTTCTTCTGTGAGAAGGATGCTTTCATCTACACACAAAGAATGGCCTACATCCTCAAAGCTCTTTTCACCTTTGGAATTCTGAGATCATTCCATACTGAACAATTGTCTGGAGGGATTCCCAGTCTGCCTTAGATGTGTGAAGAATTTCAGGAGCAGCCACAAGGCTTAAGTTGTCTTCTAAGACCACTTCTGTCTTAGGATTGAACATGTGCAGTGGGGAGACACCACTATCCCAGTATGGTCACTTGCATTGGGATGAATACCTCATCTTGAGTGATAAGAATCCCATTGCCACCTTCAAGGGATTTAACCATCAAGTGGGGTGAACAGGCCAGCCAGTAGACAATTTACAGTGCAGTAGCATGCAATCATAACTGCATGCTGAGGGATGTATAGGAAGAGACCCTAGGCCAGGCAGGCCAGGCAATGTAGAAAGGAAACCCGAGAAAGCTTTTTAGAAGAGTTGGTGCTTGGGTTCAATTGTAAAGACTGAGCAAGGATCAGCTTTCAAGGACAATGGAGCAAGCATTCAGGTAGAGAGGTATCTTGTTGATTGACTGGGTCTGATATACTGGGAGCAGAGATGCAATCGATCTATTCTCTTTCCCATTCTTCTAGCCTCCATTTCTTCCATCTCTCATTCCTGTCTTCCTACCAACTCACCACCTCTCTCCTCTTTCTCTCTTATTCTGCGCATGGGAGAGGAATGAGGTCTAATGAGTCCACAAGATAGGGAGGATGAAAGAAAAGAAAAAAATGGTAAGACATGACCCAGGGCAGAGGTAAGGACCATGTCTCAGAGCAGGCCAATCTCTTCCAGCTTCATCCAAGGGCATCACTTCCTCTGCACCCTCTCCAATCCCTTTGCCCCATTTCCACTCCTTTACAGTTTTGTAAAGCTCCTGGTCCTCAAAGGCCCATGCTGCTCACCATGGAATCTCCACCCCTCTTTGTCCCAGTTGTCCATGGATACCTGGTCTGCTCCCTTGCTTGATAGAAGCCATTGACACCTAACTTACTGGTTTTCACCCAACTCCAAGTCCTTCCATTGAAGTGTGTAATTATCTTGAAACACTTTGATAGTTTAGCTCTGTAACCTTCAGACCTTCCAATTCAGCCAGTGTTTCCCACGACTGCATTTTGGGCCCTGGATCATCTGTCCTGTGTCCCTACACTGTGCCCACAACTGCTTATGCAGCCCAGCACCATCACTCAACAAGTCTAGCTTGTTCCAGTTCCCTGTGCACGCTGGACAACAGAACCTGTTGATTCTCTTTACTCCTGTATCCACAGCAACTTACACTGATTCAGATTTCCAGCCCAGAATTGAGACACTTTAATCAATGTCCTTAACACTCTTTGTCTCACTGTCCCATAACCATCCTTGGCTTCTCTTCTTCCCCTCCTCCTCTGCAGCCCACTAGTCACTAGGTTCTAGTGTCTTCCTGGCTCCACTGCCCACTTCGTCCAGGTCACCTACCTCACTGTCTTACGATTACAGATTTTTTTTTACTGTGCCTCTGCCAATACACCCCCTGTAATTAGTTCTCCCACACAGGAACCTCTGCCTTTTTAAATGCAATTCAGATCAATTGGTTATTCTCTCGCTCAAAATCCAATCCTTCAAAATGATTTTCTGTTTCCTTCAGATAGAAACCCATCTCCATCCTAAGACCTGGAGTTTCAGTGTGGTCCCTGGTGATGCCTCTGGCCATACTTTGTACTGTCTCCGATTCAAACTCTACTCTTTATCCACTGTGTTTATAAAATAATCCATGGTCTATCCTGAGGCTAGCTGCACAGAGGATAGAAAAGGGTCCTGTGGCAGAAGAAAGTGCTGTCCTCTTGCTGGGTTCCCTAGCTAGGTAACAATGTGTTCTTCTAGAAAGAAGTCAAATCCTACTTGTCTCGTGGCCTTGTATGCAATGATGTCTTTTTTTTTTCTCCAGAAGAGAAGATAAAACACAGAGTACACATTGGGAAGGGTCCTGTGGACACCCTTATTTATCCTAATAAATTATAAGAATAATACAAGTGAATGTTTTTCAAACATGACTTGTTTGTTTTATGTGTATTTATGTGTATTTATGTGTGCCCGGATGAGTTCATGTACACCATGTGAGTGTGACACAGGTATGCAGAAAGGTCAGATGATGTCTGATCCCTGGAAGGGGAGACGCAGGTAGTAGTGAATTGCCCCATGTGAGACGTGAGTGTTGTGAGTCAAACCTGGTTTTCTCTGCAACAGCAGCAAGCACTCTTAACCACGAAGTCATCTCTGTGGGCCTCAGGAAACGCTATTTCAGAGATTGCTATATGCCTTGTGCTGAGCCAAACACTTGTTATGATGATCCACGGACAGCATAGAACCCCATCAAGGAAATGCCACCATTCTTTTGTGAGAAAACCATCTTGTGAGAAAATGGAAAATTCTGCATTTCATAAAGGTACTAGTAACTTGTGTGAGCAACATCACACAAGCCATTAGTGACCAATAAAATAAAATAACAGAAAACAAAAAACCTATCACTCTGGCTTCCAAGTTCATACTCTGAATTGCTTTATGATACTGATAAATAGCCAGATGACCTATCCCGCTTTATGTGTGTCTCTGTGTGTATATGTGTGTACACATGAGTGTGTGCATATGCATGTATGCACATGTAGAAGTCAGTGATAGACATCAAATGTCTTCTTATAGCAATTCTCCAGTTTTGAGTTGATCTCTCAGTGAACCTGAGACATGCCGATTCAACTGGACTGGCTGGACAGCTAGTTCCAGGGAACTCTGCCTCTGTGTTCCTGACCAACTCTGGGATTGTACATACATGTACCCCACCATGCCTGGCATTTTACATGTGTGCTAGAGAGTCTGACTGAGGTCATTATGCTTGGACGGTAAACAGTTTGCTGATCGAGCCATCTCCCCAGACTAATAGGCCATTTAAAAGAAATATTGTTGGGAAACATAGGTACAAGATCTTAGGACTTTGGAGAGTCTCGGGTTAAATGCACTCTTGCAGACTGAGAACCAACCTTCCTCGCAAACTGCAAAAGTTCCAGCTTCAAACACAGGGTCCCCCGAGAGCACTGCAAACAGTCCCCAGGCTGGCCTGCATTAATACATCCAAGTATTCACGTTTCCTTGCTTCTCAGTACCTTCATCTTGGCATGAGTGTCTGGCTGATGCAGGCATTGACAATCCAGGAACTCTCCTTCCCACAGGCTATGGCAACTATGAAAATTTTTCAACCAAACCCCAACATAGCCACGGCAGCTGGCTGGTGTTGGTGAAGGATAAAGGGAAAGTGTGAAGCAGCTTGCTGATGCACTAACATGGAGAATACTACACACACGTTCAGACTCTTGTTGAGCTTCAAGTGAGTAGAGAGGGTGAGGCTGTCAGGAAGTGTGACGTGTCGCTCACTGACCCATCTCTCACCCATTCCACAATTTAAGTGACTACCAAGGGCCAGGTGCTACTTTCAGCTACACGTTTCCATGTAATTATGAGACAGATTCTCCACTTCCAAACCCTCAAAGTCTAGTGGAGAAAAATAAGAAATTCATAATCAAAATATTAGCATTATGATGGCAGTATAAGGGTCCGGGGAGACAGCTCGGTAGGTCAGGAGCTTACTGTGCAAGCATGAGAACCTGAGTTCAGATTTTGAGCACCCATATGAAAGCCAGACATGGCAGTTTATATCTGTAACTCCAGTGTTGGAGTGGGTGGGTAAGACAGGTCGAATCCCACCCCATGCATCCCCAGGGACTTGTTAGCCAACCTATATAACAGAAACTGTGAGTTCTAAGCTCAATGTGATACCTTGTCTCAAAACAATAAATTCAAAAGAAAGAGGAAGACCGGAGATGTTGGCTTCTGATCTCCACATGCACACACAGGATTGTGAGCACTAGCACATAAGTATGCACCCACATGCACACACACACACACACACACACACACACACACACACACGCACACACCGCTTTGGAAAAGCAAGATGCTAATACAAGACACGGTTATGAGAGGGCCGGGGGTGTACCTATGGGTAGAGCTTTCGCTGAGCATACTAGGGCTCTGAGTTCAGCCCCAGCACTGAAAACACAAGGGTGTGAGATATCATAGGGCAGTGACTAGTGTCCCAGCTCTGTGACTCTCAGCACTCCACCTCTCTGATCTGGTCTGCACCACAGGATGTAACAATAACCACAGCAAGTTACCGCAAGGAGCCGTCAGGACAGCGAATATGAAAGTGTTTCGCAGATGAGAGAGATGATTATTGCTTGATGGGTTCTGAAAATTAAAAGAGGATTTCAAGATGCTGGGTATCTCCGCTATTGTTTCACAGGGAATAAGACAATTATTTTAAATGCTTGAAAGTGAGCACAAACTGGCTGGTTCCGCTGTCTGGAATGTCTGTCTTTCCCTCAACGTGAACAGCTCATTTCCACATCCTTCAGCTCTTTCCCTCAAGTGTTATTTAATACAACAAAGTTGTCTCTGGTTTCACACCTTTGTCTTCCTGATCGTTGTAATCCTAATCTGTTCCCTCTTTTCCTGGGTACATGGTACCTTCTGAAACTCAGTAATACGCTCTTTATATCATTATCCGTTTCCCATGTACTATAAACCACAGGAAAGCTGAGATCTTTGCTGTGTTCACAGATGGATTTGCAGCCAAAATGAATACCTGGCACACAGTAGATTCTCAAGAATAATAGTTTGATGAGAGAATAAGAAACAGAAATTATGTTGCATAGCTACCATAGCAGAGGATACCCAGAGAATAAGGATGCAGGAAGACAGAACATGGGAACCAGAAGCAAGTCTGAAAAGATGATGGTGGAGGGACTCCTGACCATGGTGTACAAAACACAAGTTTCCAATCTCTAGGATAACACAAGCAGTGGGGCCACGGAGGAGGCTTAAAAGAGGCAGTATCAGCCACTATTATACAACAGGCAGTGAACAGACTGCACGCGATTTCAGAAGACAAGTCGGCATAATCGTAGAGAATAATTTCTGAGTTCCTGTTATCTATTGTTGCGTAATCAATTATCCCAGAACTTAGCAACTTGGAACAAAAACTGTGTTGCGTCATAGATTCTGTGTGTTAAGAATGTAAACAGCTCAGGTAAGAGGTTCTGGCTTAAAGTCTTTCAAAGGTTCCAGTGACAACGATGTGGGCTCTTGTCAATTAAAAGCTCTTGTCACTTGAAGGCTCATCTGGAGAGCCTTCTAAGACAGTTTACCCAGTGGCTCAAACTTCAGTTCTTTGCCATGTAGACTTTTCCAGAGGGCTCCAGGCATGCTTTCCTGGCATTTTCTAGCTCTCTCCAGAAGAGCAATCCAAGAAAGAACCAGGTTGAAGCTGTGATCCTTTCTAGATTTATCTTTAGAAATCGCATTCTGTCCTTTAGGCCTTGTCCTGTTGGCACACATGTGTTCCCTGCTCAGTATTGGGACAGATCATACAAGAACATGGATGCTTGGAGGTAAGGAGTCTAAAGGCCACCTTGGAGGTTGGCTACTATGGATTGTTACTAAGGAAGCTGCAGGGATAATTGGAGGGCAGTGTTGGTTTATAGACATTATCAGTTTTCTCTAGCTCCTTAGAGAACACTAACCACAGATGTGTTATCTTTTATCAAATCATAGCAGGCCTTGGCTGTATACATCACTAAACAAAATCTGTGTATCATAGCACGGATCGACCTCAGAGATCCCTGCGTCCTTGTTTTGAATGCTAGTTTCTAATTGTCAGTACTTCTCTTCCAGGACCTGCTTTAAATGAATAAAAGAGCCGAAGATGCTCAGAATCTAAAACAGGAACTGCCAAGGATGCTAACCTGGGAACAGAATCTGCACCTAACCTTCTAAAATCTCTTTCCATGACTAAGAAGCAAGCACATGTCTTCTGCCTGTAGCTACAGCATATACAAGAGTCCTTCCCAGGGAAAGGCTCATAGAAAAGCCCACAGGGATAAGTCACTTTCTGGATGGGAAAGCATCAGCACCGGAAGCTATTAAATTCCACTGCTTTCTCAGGCAGGACTGTGTGTCATGTCAATACATGAATGGCATTTGCTTCTGCTGCTAACATCCTCGGAAGATGGAAAGTCTATGGGTTAGGTTTTTTTTGGGGGGAGGGGGTTCATTTTGTTTTACTCTGGTGTGTGTGTGTGTGTGTGTGTGTGTGTGTGTGTGTGCAGGTGCAGAGGGCAGAGGAGAGTGCTGGAGGGTCTTATTTTATTGTGCTCTGCCTTATCCCTTGGAGATGGAGTTTCTTATTGAACATAGGCTGGCATCCAGCAAACGTGAGCCATCTTCCTGTCTCTGCCCTCTCCACCACTGATGGGATTTTAAAAGCACTTGACAATGCCTAGCTTTTCACTTGAGAGTCAGAATTCAAACTCAGATCCTTCTACTTGAACAGCAAATACCCACCAAGCATCTCCTGAGCCCTTATCTCTTAAATTTAAAATGGCCTCTTTCAGAGTGCACGTCACACCACGGGTCTCTGCCAGTTAAGAAGGATCAACCACAAGGTAGCAGGTGAAGGACTTGGGGTGTTATGGGGGTAAGTGAGGACATTTAAAGCCATCACCAGGAAGATTGATGTCTCCTCCTGACTTACGGGAGCCCAGTTGTGCCTAATTCAAAGGGTGATAAAACAATTCAAATCTCTCTCCCTTGGGATGAGTAAGAATTTCTGACAGGTGCCCGAAAAATAATTTTGATAAGGATAAATGTAGAGCGTTAGAAAGAAGCATACGGTTGAATTCTGTGGAAGTTTAGGAAACTCATTTCAGAGATGTAAAATCAGCTTCTGAATCAGGGGGTTAGGTAGTTTGTAGTAGGCGTCTACTGTGAGCTCCCAGCGACTACTAAACAGGAGTCTTTCTAGTGCCTCCAGTCTGTTACTTTTGGTCATCATCACCAGTGTTAGCACCGACGTTATCACCAACTCATACAGAACACCAAGGTGGTAGAGATGAATCAGCCTGCCTCTGACCACATAGCAGTGTCAGAGTCAGAGCCAGACTCCAACCCTGTGAGGTCACAGGCTTACCTGCGTTGTTTAAGGAGTTAAATAGGGAGCAAACTGTTGGTATACAATATCCATAAGATATATGGCAAGATTCAACAACAGGTCAGAAGCCGTCTAGCTTCTTTCAAGGTAAATATCATTTTTCTATCAGTTTAATGGAGCCTCCTGGGGCATTGAATCCTGAGGGAGTTCAAATGTATTAGGAAGCGTATTGGCTCCCTTCTTTTGTACCTGAAGAAACTCATGGGTAAGTTAGATGTTCTGATCAATGATACTCAGGCTTCTCCTGTCTCTGTCCACCAGAAAAAAATAAATAAATACACCAATTGGTTAGTTCTTAAAGGCAGCTCTAAGGGATTTAATTGCCCATCTTTTGGTTGGCTCTCAGATCTGTCCACCCTCTCCTGTCTATGTAGTCAAGCAGCTGAGTCTTGAAGACAAGTGACTGTTCAACCCAGGTGTTTATTATAAGAAAATAACAAACAGATCTGAATGTCAACAGGAGTTAGCTTTTCATTCCTTAGACAGTATGAGTCACTCAGATGTGGGAAAGAAGGCCCATCACCAAGCTCCAGCCCTATTCGCACCTTCTCTCTTGGTCCTTCTTCCACATTGGAAGACATATATGACAGTTCTGACCTCCATTCTGCCCCTGACTCCTGAACCTAGGATCTTATCATTCACTGGCATACATTTTTAGTGCACTGCAGCCAAAGGAGCTCAGATCTAGGGTGAAGTAAAACTTCCCAGGTAGTCCTCAAATTTAAGAACACCATAGAGTAAGTTTGTGTATCTTCTACTTTCCTGGTATCATCTTCAAAATTTACAAGCACTTCCCTTACTAAAGAAGACTTATCCAGACTGAAGAGATAGCTCAGTGGTTAAGTAAGGGCACTTGCTTTGCAAGCGTAAGGACCTGAATTCCAGCATTCACATAAATCCCAGCTATATCCATGCGTACCTATAATTCCAACAGTGAGGGTAGAGAAACCTCTCAGTCTATCAGAAAAGGGCAAACCCCAATCTCAGTGAGAGGCCCTGTTTTGAGGGAATTAGGCAGAAAAGTGCTAAAGCAGGGCACCTACATCCTCCCCCAGCCTCTGTGCATGTGTGCAAGAGCACGTGCACGAACACACATTTCGCTTTCTCTCTCCCCAAATGCCACACATGAAGAAAATAAAAGAAGACGTTCCCCCA
>JANHMN010000024.1:9542807-9559981 GCA_030674055.1 Rhabdomys pumilio | reverse complement strand
AGATATATAGATATATAGATATATAGATATATAGATATATAGATATAGATAGATAGATAGATAGATAGATATGGGTCCTAATTCCAAATCTACTAGATCAGAATATAGACAATAGAAGCTAAGGCTCCCTACTTACATAGTCATCTAGTGGTTCTAAGCTCCAGCCACCAGAGATACACAGAAGGCATATTGATCTATTGCCCACTGGCTTACATGGGTGGGAGTTTAGGCTAAACAGGTTAATTACTAAAGGTGCATGTATCACATCCGTTGTAATGAAATGAAACTCAAGCGAAGTTATTTTGACACATTTAGTGCTGTTTATACTCCTTATTGTGTCTCGTAGTGGTTAGGCAACTGGTTAGTAAGTTCATCAGAGGGAGGACTGTTGTTATCATTATAGAAACCAAGTATTAGGGAAGGAATGTCAGCGCAGAAGAAAGGGAGCTATTGGTAAAGATTAGATGCTGCCCTGAAACCCCACAGAGGCACCCAGGTTTGCCACCCACATTCTCACAGACCTGAAGTCAGGTGCAGCTGCTATGGCGTTGAATCCAGTGGTAACTGCATGGCAGGGGGTACTTGAAGGCAAGCCCTCAAACAATAATGGCAAATGACCAACACCTTTTGGCTCCTTCTTTTAAAGACTGGGCAGGAAATATGGGAAAAGAGAATGTCATCATTGTGGTCATCAGGTCCTTCCTTGCAAAGAATAAACTGGAGCATGGTATGTATAGGAATCCCATTCTAAGCCTATGATCAGCAGAAGCATCTCCCTAGTGTGGTGGAATGGACCATTGTTTTCTGAACACATGCTCCAGGTCCATCTGCTCCCATCACCTGAAACGCACTCATCTTACATGATGGTCCATTTCCATTGTCAATGTGATTGGACTAAGAAACATCTAGGGCATTATTGAGGTGCATCTTTGCATGTATCTGTGAGGGCATCTCCAGAAAGGAAAAATGCCCACCTTGAATTGGGCAGCTCCATCTGGTGGGCTGGCATCTCAGATTGAAGTGGAAAAGAGTCCATTGAACATTCCTTTTTCTTTTTCTGCTTCCTGACTTGCCCGGATGTGATCAGGCTCCTTCAACCACAGCTTCAAGCCACTCCCACTACCGTACTTTCCTTGACATGGTAGATTGTATCTCCTTAAACTGTGAACTAGAAAAAGTTCTCTTCCATTAACATGTGTCTTGGTAGGTCTTAAGTCACCATGACAAGCAAGGTAACCTCCTATCTATGTATCCAATACCAGAAAGTCTTTCAAGACACAAATAGTTACATTCCAGAAGGCCTTTCCTCATCTCCCTCATTCCAATCTTAAAGGAGATCGTCAGGACAACAATCGCATCACCATGCATGTACCTAGCTTTGTGTCTTGGCTAAGAAAATGGATCTTCTGTCTCCCTTTGTCCCAGTTGCCCACACAGAACCTGTCATGAGACAGACTCTCAACAAACATTTAAAGGAAACTACCCAACTAGTAATTCATTTGGCTTAATGAGCAAACATCTCTGAGGATTTATGAACTGTAGTTTCACCCTGTGGTTTCCTTTCCTGAGCTTGCTTCCTAACATCCTAGTTAAGAGGCTCTGGGGGTGTGGACCTCTTTACAGGAAGTGGGGATGGAAAGTTAGCAATGGGGATCTTGCAGTTCAATGTCTGGACAGAGTAGGTCCATTTACACATGCTATGAAAGGCAGATTAGTGTTGCTAGACATCATAGGAAAGAAGAGACAAAAGCCAGGGAATCAGAGAAGGCTGTAAAAAGGCAAAAAAAGATAAGACCAAAGATACAACTGGCTCTTGTTGCCCTGTGATGCCCTTGATCTCAGCATTATCATTTTATGTCTCATAAAGTTAGGATAGAAAGATGCCATCACCCTAGCCCAAGTTCAGGCTTTGGCCTATTTGGGTTAAGAAGAGAAAGCATAGAAGACTAGCAGTCAGCAGTCTGAACTCCTTGCCCATGTTTCAGTCTTCCCCTAAGAGCTGAAGATATGGTGTTTCCTGCAACAGGAGTCTGTACTTCCCTAGTCAGACTGTTGGGCATGGCCTGGCTTTGTGGTGTGGAACACATTACCTGAGGGAATGTCAACTTCTTGTACTGCAAGATGAGGGCAGTTCTTTATTTTTGAAAGTCATGGGGGGGGGGACATTACATGATGGTACAGTGGAAGTCCTTGAGAAAGAACATCCATCCACACTGAAGTGCCCTGAGCTAAAGTTTGCTGGGTTCACCCACCATCTCAAGTGAGTGACATAGAAGGAACTGTAGAGTATACCTATCTACTTCCATGGGTGTTACATTCTCATGGTGGACAGGTAAGGCTCCCCAGTTAAGGAGGATGCCATCTTTCTCCATCATCCACAGCTCCTTACAGTGTCCCACAGACCTTCCCTAGAGAATTAGGCCTTTCCACTAAGCTTCCTACAGTCTTTTGTCACTTAAGCTGGAAACTTAAGAACTCTCTAGGCTTCCTGAGCACTTCAGAAATCCTTAATTGCCTCAGTGAAGAATTATCTGCTGAAATCTATGATTTTTTTTTTGTCAGTTCAGGGCCAAAATTCAGGGCCAATTGCGGTTCTGTTCTTCAGATACGAATGAAGAACAGCAGCCGCAGTGCATTGGTCTTGCTAGGAGGACGCTCAGTCCCATGTTAGATGTCAGGGTGAGATGAATTCTGAGCACAGCTGCCACTGTGAGGCTCTGAGAGGCTCTGTAGGGCTCTCTGGGGTCAGTTCTAGTGGACAGTCTTGCCTAGCTCAGGCCCTCGCTTTCACCAGCCTGTACTATTACGTCATATTTTCCTTCACAGCAATGCCTGTCCATGCTGCAGTCCTGCCATTCACAGGCTTTGCCTGTCCCTCCTTCCTTGACCTGAGGAGCTCTAGAGTATTTCTCTCCAGCAAATCCAAGATCAGGATGTGAGGAATCCTCAAAACCCCTTGACATTCTATGTAATTGTGCTTCATATTACATTGAAATTATTACAAATAATTTTTTTCCTAATTAGAAAGAATGCCTCACTGTGTAACCCAGGCTGGCCTAGAACTCATAATCCTCCTTCCCCTGTCTCCTGAGAGTAAGCATTACAGGCGTGCATCTCCATACCTAGCTGTGGAAAGAATTTTCTTCTCCATCTTTAATGTCTAGTATGGAGCTGCAGAAGAAAGTATTCATGAACATTGAGCTGAACTTATCCACTGAAGTCTATTAATCTTATCCAAGAGTCATATGGCTAGGCCTAACCCACTAGATAGACTGTCTGTGCTCCTCAATCTGGACCTCCTTAAGCCCGTGGCTGTACCATCTTGATACCTTTTTCATAGTCCTCCAAACATCATCTTCTACTAGTTAGATGAGCCAGCAATCCATACCTCACAACCCTTTCCCCTATGCCCTGCCTTTATTATCATATAAACTTCCTTTCCCTCTTCCCAGATTTCTGCCAGTCATGGTATAGATCAGGAAAACTCAAGGCAGAAAATGTAGGTACCAGCTGAAGCATGCTCTAACTCTGGATTGAAGATGGCTGCTGAGGATGAAAATCCTGAAATTTGGAGGTCTCTTATCTACTTTGTAGATATCTTCTCATTTCTCTACCTCATGTCCCAGCATAGATTGCATCAAGGATGCTGAGCTCTGCCTTCCAGGACTCTAACTGGGATACTAGCTGATCACCCCTGGAGTTCGTATCATTCCTCCACTGAATCACTGAGGCCACTGTTCACAGCTTTCATGCTCTCACCCCCCCCCCAACTTCCTCTCTGACAGTAACTGCTTCCTGTCAGCCCCTTTGGCCCAATCAAATGGCAATGGGGTCCCACTGTCACTAGCCCCAGAAAGCTACATTATTCCTTACGATCCTTCTACAGGCTACCTACACATGTGTAGTAATCTTTCCTATGAAATACCTCTCAAATAATCCCATTTGAGTCTGTCGTCTGTTTCCTGCTGGGGGTATGACAGGTAGAACAGAAAGCTTAAAGCGGAGATCAAGGTATAGAGACAAGGGCTTCTATCAAGAAGTCAGTGAGCCCAGCCAGAAACATGAGTGAGAACCAAGGTCAAGACCTCACACAATCACACAAGATTGGAGATGTTGGAACACTCAACAGTATAAAAAGCAGATCGAAGTTCATTCAAGCAGACAATTTGAAGATAAAAGTAGATTTTGTTTGGTTGATTGATTTTGGCTACTTCTGCTTCTTATTGGGGAAGAATCTTCCATTATGATTCCCTTTGGTGGGTTTCACTACCGAGACCTTCAGTACATGCTAATGTACTCTCTCCCTCCTCTTTTTGGCAGTAACATGAGGCCTGGGATGAACAAACAGATGCTTACATTTCTACTTTGCCCCTGGAGCCAGTGACCCTACAGTGAAGCGCTTTAGGGACACCACACAATTGATTGGGGTACCCTGTCGGTTACGGTGATGTTTTACACAGACTGTCTCCTCTCACAACAGCCTTGGTACCTGGTCATCTTCATGACACTGTCTCTGTTCTCAAAGTTACTGTTCCTTTCTATCGAGTTGCTTAACCTATTCACACTAGCCAGCATAAAACCCTGTGGCCCATAAGCAAGAATCAGGTTCTCTAAATAGGAATCCTGGGAAGGGTACTTCATGGGCCAGGCTGAGGTCATCCTTGGAGGGACCATAGGTCTACCACACCAACTTAATCTAAAGCCTAGGATGCTTGAGCCCTTTTATTTATGTAAGGAGACTCCTCACAGATTACTTTATCCAGCTGCATCCATGTCCTGAGCTTATCTGTGTCACATGATACTAAACATTCATCTTCTCTGTCTGAACACAGGGACTTTGCACAAATTAGAAGGCCCTATAAAAGCACTGTGCTCTGAGAACTGCTCAAAGATCAAACCTTGCCAATCTGAACAGGTATAAGACCCAGGTCAGATGCATAGCTGTAAGGTAGTCTAAGTAATGGCCCTGGGATATTATTATTCTGGAAAAATCTCTTCCTACAGTAGGAAATGTTAAGTTTGGGAGAATGGTATCCAACAGCATCCAGCCTCTGCACCTAGACAACCAGATACAGTCGAAGGACTGCACTTGACCTCAGATGACTAATACAGCCACCGCTGCTTGCTTTTTTTCTTTCTCATATAAAAAGAGACCTTAGTCAATGTTCTATAGCTATGAAAAGATGTCATGACCATGGCAACTCTTATAAAGGAAAACATTTTAACTGTGGCTGGCTTACAGTTTTAGAGGTTTAGTCCATTATCAGCATGGTGGGAACATGGCAGAATGTAGGCAGACATGGTGCTGGAAAGGAGCTTAGATTTCTACATTTGGATCTGTGAGCATCATGGAGAGAGAGACAAAGGGCCTGGTCCACCCCCCCAGTGGCATACTTTCTCCAACAAAAATATATCTACTCCAACAAGGCCACACCTTCTAATCTTTCTAAGTAGTGCCACTCCTTGATGACTAAGCATTCAAATACCTGTGCTTACGGGGCCAGATCTTATTCAACCACCACAGGAGGAGTATTGGAAACTTGTTTCAACCTCATCATTTTCAGGACCATCACTGGTTGACTTAGGATGGAGGAACTGTTTTGATGACTCACTCTCCTGGAGCCTCCAGCTTGGACAGATGGTTGGGCAGGCCATGTTGACGTCAGTGAGAAACCCCCTCTTCTCATTATCAGACATTTAATTTGTGAGGTGGTCTGATTTAAAAGTTTTTCATCATTGGAGACAATTACAATCAACTGGACAGTTAGAAGTGTGTTCCACAGAAATTGGCAATATGAGATTCTACAAATAGAATTGTGTTGTTGGGGGTGGGAACAGAAGTGAACTCAGAAGGAAGCCAGGACAAGTCCAGGACCATAAACAACCATGAGTAAGTGACATTTCAGAGCAATATAAGATTAGAAATGAGAAAGAGATGAGAGTAGAGCAAGAGAGTTGCTCCATGGCTTGGGAAATAGATAAATACAGAAGGGAAGCTGTATAGAGTAGGGACCACGCCAGTGAAGAGCTAGAGCTTGTTGGACTTGGTCTAGCCTTCTTATGAGGCTAGGGTGGAACCCTTCCTGCTATCCTTAAGGCCTGGCCCTGTGGTTGGGATTTCTAATCACTAATGCTGTGTCCTTTAGCTATTCATCCCTTCCCTTGCACTTACTTGGTGTGACTTAAAAAAGCCTTCAGCCCTTTTCTCAAAAGAGCCTAACATCCCCATAACCCTAGTTCCAGTACCTAGTTCTAAACAGTGGGCTCCTTCCTTCTCCCCAGGACCCAAGACCTCAATGGGGTAAATGATACAGGAGAGTGCTAGTACTCAAGGAAAATATTCAATGATTCATTTAATTATACAGAAAGAACTCTAAGTCAGAGCCAGAGGAAGACCTTAAAGGCCACTGATAGCTGCTTCCCTGAGTATCCTCCCCCATCCCCAAGTGTCCACCCATGCCTTCCAGATCTATGGTTCTTCTCAAGATGGCCAGTGGCCTCCATGCCACTCACAACTCCTGGCCTTCCTTCTTCGCTGTGGGCAGTTCTCTTTTCCACTTAGATCAATAAAGAAGTTGATATTTTACAACTGTAAAAAACTAAGGGAAAATCAAACAAAGCCCCAACGGAAAAATAATGAAATGGAAAATAATGAAAAGGCCAACCAAGATATATTCTATTTGTCTAGTACACAGTCTTTATCCCAGGGCTCCTTGGGCCTCCTGCCTAGGTCACTTAAGGTTGAGTTTTGCATCCAGGTTGGGCCTGGCCTTAGAATTCTCAGTGTCCTCTAGAATAGTCTTGCTGACCTATTTTTTTTCCCCATGGGGCCATTTTCCACACCTTTGCTTGACTGCTCTTTGGTATACATCCAGCCATGTTCAGTCTCTTATGCTGGGCTTTCTGCTTCCGTACCTCCTCCAGAATCTGGGTGACTGGCCCATTCGCTGTCTTTCTCCAGCAGAAGTGTTTCTAAGACCTTGGCCCTGAGCCAAGTCTGAATTCACTAGTGGCCACTGTGAGAGAAGGAAGCAAGCACCTACCCTGGAAATCACTGTTTCAGGTTCTCTGGTTTCCCTCATTAGCAGATAGAATCCCATCGAGACATTGCTGTCCTTCAGAGCTGAATGACAGCGGAACAACTTTGAGAATCGCTTGAAAAGGGAAAAGCATGATCTTAAACTTGTATAAATGGTAGAATCTGTGTTTTCACCCATTTTCATGGGGCCTCTGAGTCAGTGATGGCAAAGAGGTTTCACTTCGAATGTCAGTCCTGACTGGCTACCTGCAGTGCTGTGGCAAGAAGCAGTAAGTCTCATCTGTGCTCAGTGGGAAAAATTTATGATAGAATAGAGATGTCTGGGAGTAGGATAGCTCCAGGGAGAGACAGCCTACATATGTGCCCTGTATTTACCACCCATGGCCTAAGCTGTTGTGGATGCCACATGCAGTATTGGGTACTGCTCTCCTCAGAAACTGTGTTGCCCATCAGTCTCCCGCCATGTGGAGGAGCATGCATCTTCTCCATCAGCATTCAAGACTCAGCTTCGCTGTTTCCATCCATAGGACTTTTGGCAAGCTACTTAGCCTCTTTGAGTCACTGTCCTTTGGAAGTCACAGCTATGCATAGTACCTACTGGTTAGTTTCCTTTCATCATGAACAAAAGGCACTACACAAATGACTTAAAGGAGTGGGAAGGGTGTTAGAGAATTTGCAGGGGTTTAGAGAAACTTCTGTCTACTGTGCGGAGGAAGACATGATGTCTGGAGCATGCGGTGGAAGGAGCATGTGATGGAGGATCCTCAAATTGTGGTGGGACAGGAAGCAGAGAACAGCTGGCACCAGGGGTAGGGCTTTAACCTTCATACAGCTTCTCTCCGAATGACCTACATCCACCTACCTCCTAAAGGTGCCAGAGCCTTGGGGTTAGTGCCTGTGGGGGACATTTCCGGGTCAAATGGTAACACCTACATCATAAGATTTCCATATAAACTAATTGGCATGACACTTATAAAGCACCAGGCACGCTACCTTACAACAAACAGGCCTTTGTCAAGTGGCCCTTGTTGTTGATTATCATTCCATTAATGTCAAACCCTGCGACTCTACTGTTGCGGACACCAGCTTCCTGTTCCTATGACCTGCCATCGCACCATCTTCCCAGATGTCCTGTGCTCTCCTTCCACTGCTGTGAGACTGTGGCAGCTCTTACGGAGTCTGTGTTTACCTTGAAGTCCCATTATCCTCCGCTCTACGGTTAGACCTTTCCAATCCCTCCCCCACAGGTTCCTCCCTTGTTAATGCGACTACACGTGGTGATTGTTTCATTAAGCGCCTTTTCGTAGAGTGTTTGGTAAATACCTGGCAGAATGTGAAAGCTAATTATCATCTTAATTGGTGAAGATGAACTGGTACATAATACGTGTGATTTAATTATCAGGGCAAGCCCTATGAAGGTTAATGAGAAAGGAAAACTCATAAGCAAAGGTTTTGAGGTTTCTGGGCAGGTTAACTGCTACACTTTGGAGACAACGGAGCTGATCTCTATGACGTTAGCATTGTGGGCGGCTAACCTTTCCCTTTGCCCCATCAGAAGATTAGAGCCGCAACCATCAATACAAAGAATGGATCCTTTTGCTTCTTAGTTTATTCACTCAGATAACGCATCTCTTTCCCTCTCTGTACTTGTCCATCTGCCGCCACCTCAACTTCACTGACGTACATATTAAACAATTTCAAGAGCTTTCTATTTCTTCCCCTTTCTTTCTTTTCTTTCATTTTCTTTCTTATTTTCTTGTGTGTGTGTGTGTGTGTGTGTGTGTGTGTGTGTGTGTGTGTGAGAGAGAGAGAGAGAGAGAGAGAGAGACAGAGAGAGAGACAGAGAGAGACAGAGAGAGAGAGACAGAGAGAGAGACAGAGAGAGAGACAGAGAGAGAGACAGAGAGAGAGACGAGACAGAGAGACAGAGAGAGAGAGAAAGATGAGAAATTGAATTGAATGGAATTTATTCATTGTCTGTATGCTCACTGGGCCTTAGATTCCTTCTTTTCAAAAGACATGGAATGTTCTTCTTCACATTGAGTCAGCCATGTCTTCTACCCTTGCTGTCATGCCCCATGGCTGAATGCTTCCCCCCCCTCAATGGCCTTGGACTTGTTCCATACCAACACAAGGTCCCAAAGTTTGTTTTAGAACTAACTCTCTAGTAAACAACTGTTGCCCTTCCAGAAGACTCTTCAAGTGGACTCTTCACCTTAACTGAAACTGCTCTCTCTTTGAGGCCACTGCTTCCCCTGCAGGCTTCACCCTGGAGTCTGTTCTTCCTACTTCAACACAGAGATCTCCATCAGGAGCCAAGGGTGGCATCCCCTACCCTCTCCAGTATTATCCACAGACACCTTCCCTCCACTCTCAGATTAGGGTAGTGCCTTTCCACAATGTGGGAAAATTCTGCTAACTAAGGTTGAAGTCTATCCTTGTCCCAATAGTCTTCTGGGCTTGTTGCAAAATGAAGAACTCCCTTTACTGACAGGGATTCCCTTCTCTGACCTTAGTTTCCACATACCTCTACCTGTAGAATGTCACACAGCCTTGGTTAAGATTACAGGCTCAGCTTCCTTTCTCCTGATACGTACCTGTTCAGCTAGCACCTGAGATTCCTGGAACGCCTCTCCATGCCAGTGAAACTCTCAAGGCTTTGAAACAACCCTCCAACTTCTCCCCATAACACCCACAGACACACACCTGTCTCTGCTCCATTTGCCCTCATGGACCAATATCAGCAACAATCCCGGTTGTAGGAAGGGTCACACCCACACCTTTTCTTCCTAGATCCCCTGGTAACACACTCTCTTCACTGGGTACTTTGTCCTACCTCTTGGTCCCCTTGGTGCACCCTTTGGTCCAGCTGTCATTTCAGTGCATGTCTATCCATTGCACGGGCCACCTATCTAACTTTTAGGCCTCTGCCAAGGATTCTCCTTAGCCTCCACTTCTTCATCTTCTACCAACTCTCTAACTATGGCTTCAACCTGGGCATCATCTCAACAGCTCCTTCAGTCTCTGACTTTATCTTTCCTGCTCAGCCACTTGTATTCTCATTCATCTTTGTCCTGGTCATCTTCTCTTGTTCCCAGTGTCCTCTCCAGAGCCTCCACTTTCCTTCCTCACCATCTACCTTGGACCTTGCTGTTTAACATTTGAATTACTTCCTTCCCTGCCAACATTTTATTCTTTTGCCTTTCCAAACTCTATTATTAACCCACAACTTTTCCTTGCTCCCCCTCTTTGCTATGGTTCACTGCAGGCAGAGTACTTTTCCCCCCTGCTTTATGGTGGTTGAGACTGAGATTTCCAAGTGACTTGTTTTGGACAGCAGTGTGGGCAGTGGTGATAGTGTGCTGGTCCTGAGCCAGGGCCTTAGAAGACCTCAGATATTCCTGGCCCTCCTTCTTCAGTCTTTACCAACGCCAGAAAAAGAACGTGTCTTTTGGGGTTTGAGGAGAATGGAAGGGACTCATACACACAAACCTGCAATGTAATACAGAACCACACAGCTAGCCTATAGACGCGTGAGCTCAAGAAGTATTTAGTATGACTATGGACCACTGAGATTGGAAGCAGTTTATAGCATCACTGCTTCCATAACTAATAAAGTCTCAGGGATCTTGTTCCTCCTTTCAGACCTTTCCCATCAACATTTAAACATGTGTATCTCTCCCATCTTACTAAACAAGCCTAATTCCACCTCACCCCATCCCCCTCCGTGGTCATTTCTACCTACCACCATCTCACTGATCTCCCGGGAGAGATATGTCTTAGGCATGTCTTTTCTTACTGTCTCTCAGACTCACCTGTCTCTTGCCTCACCTCCCTACAGTCTGACTGTTTGTTCCTCACTTCCTTGAACCTGTTCTTCCCAGGGTTTATCCAAACAATACTTACCAAATACCTGCTTTATTTTTCTGAGATACAATTATAAGAACACTGGTAGGATCCTTGACAGTCTGGTGGTGCATTTGAACCTGTGAATACCTGTTGGGCAGTGGGCTGTTAGAAGCAGCTAGGTGTTTGGTTGAGCATGAATTTCGAACCCCGGAAACTTCATCAAACGGCAGGAGTTCAGCTCTGCTCCCAGGCCCTGGTTCTTTTCACTTAGCTTCAGTCCTCCAACAACCCCTCCCACAGAGAGGTTTATGACCATCAGTCACGAGGAACGGTCCCTCAGGCTCTCCCACATGCAGATGAGGTATCTCCAAGCTCTCGGGTCAAGCCAATAGACATTATCTGCTGTCAGACCCTAACCTACCCCAAAACTGTATAT
The DNA here is from genome assembly GCA_030674055.1 of Rhabdomys pumilio. Classification (NCBI taxonomy): domain Eukaryota; kingdom Metazoa; phylum Chordata; class Mammalia; order Rodentia; family Muridae; genus Rhabdomys; species Rhabdomys pumilio. The sequence goes on along the minus strand of JANHMN010000024.1, from coordinate 9,548,657 downwards.
AAGGGCTCTATTTAGGGGAAGTAAAGGCGCGCGCTCAAGAATCATCCTGGTGTCAGAGAGTTTTTGTCACAAGAGCTGTAACACTTGGGGAGAGCTCTGCTATCCCGGAACCTGCCTGGGACACCAAGCTGCCTCCTTGCCAGCTACTAGGCTTCTTATTGGCTCAGCCCGGTCCTGGACCTGCTCAGTGCGGAGAAACAGGTGCAGCACCTGGGAGAGACTGGTCAGTGACAGCAACGGTGAGCAGGCAGAGGCAGCAGCGGGGGCAGGCAATCTCCCCTCCTGCTCGCACTCTGTGTCCTTTGGCCTCAACCTCCCACATCAGACCGGGCCAGAGACCTACAGACAGTGGAGACGCAAGCCAGAGGCAGCTTAAAGACAGTAGCGAGCCCTCCCTGCTCTCACCCTGTCCCCAGTCAGGAGATCGTCGTGGGACACCCTCCAGAACAAGGGACCAACAAATACCCATCATGCTAAGAGCTACACAGGCATAAAAAAGGATACACAGGGAAGTACACAAAACCCAAATCCACAGGTCAGGCCATTTTCTTTATCTAGAGGTACCAAGTTTTATAGAAGAACATAGCAGGCCAAAAAAAAAAAAACCCAAAATGGCATTAGGGTACTCTTTCCAACTACTTAGGGGAAATAATTGTTCCCTTAACAACACAAATCCCATCATTCCCAGGCTTAAAACCTTCGATTTTAATCTCTGTGCTTTTATCTGAACAGCTGTGGGAGAGAAGGTCTTTGTTGGTCATCTTGTCCTCACGGGGCTGATCATAGGAATTTGGTAAATATTTGATAATAGAAATGGACAAAAAGGTAACAAAATTCTTGTGGATTAAGCATTAGAAGCACTAGGCAATGCTCCTCGCTAAATTTCTTGGCACAGTGTTATTGATAATTAAGCAGTAGAGTTAAAAAGTGGTTTTTGTTTTATGTCTAACAGAATGTCATGTGCAGAATGGGTGCTTCGTAGATGCTTATTAAATGATTATTAAATGCGTACAGTGGTTGGTGAGTCAAACTTTTGGGATACTATGTAATCCTACATCTTGCATTCCAGTCTCAAGGATCAGAAACTGGTGTTCTGAAAAGGTGTGACAATTTTATAAGGTCACCCCATTAATCAGCATTGATATCATCACACTTGTGATAAGCCTCTTGTGGGGAAGTCTATGGGTTTTTTTCAGAGCAAATTGGATCAAGATACACACAAACCGCAGCACTGAGGAATCCTCACACGACGAAACATGAGTTGGACCAGAGATGTAGTGTCAGTTGGATAAACCAAAAGTTGTTCAGAAAGGAATTGATGGCAAAGGAACCAACAGCAACCAAGGATCAGACATAGTGGTGACAGACAGGTTGATGGGCAAAAGTCCACATTGTTATGAAAGACCATAACCAAAAGTCAAGGTCCAAATATTAACTCTTCCTCCCTGGTAACTGAGTCTCAAAATGACTTTGATTAAAAACATCTAGAGCAAAAGGAAACTTATTAACATACACAGAAATGTTGCCAAGCAAAAGAAAGAACACTATCATCTTCCCCTCTCGGGTTCCTGTAAGACAGGGATGTACGTCCATAACGGTAGACATATATAAGCAATTCCAAGATGGAGTCATACTACTAAGACCAGAGACCCATTTGTTAGACAAAGCTGAAAGCCCATTGGAATCCCCAAAGCCTTGAAAGAGCCTTGATGTAACCATCAGTTAAATCTGCTTCAAATCTTAGTGGACCAAGAAGTATATAACTGAGTGAAACAAGAGAGCCTTTAAAGCTTGTAAGAGCCAACATGAAAGTGGTCTATGAGAAACTGGTACTGCCTGAGACCTAGCCACTGCTCTGTGTGGTGGGGCACAGTATCAGGTGTGTTTGTGAGAAGGGAACAGACACAATCTTTGTGACCATTCAGAGTTTAGTGAGCCCCATAATACTGGTTGATAGTCTACGTCCGATGTATTTGCATCAACTCCCTCTTCTCAATTTTGAATAATTTTCTTCTTGTATCAGAGTTAGGATATTCCTGGCACCAAGACTTTAAACCTATATTTCAGTGATTGTTTCCTGGGAAAATTCACTTCTTCTTTATAACTTACATACAAATAAAACTTAGGAGAAACTACAGCTAGATTAAAAAATAAGGAACAAAATTTAGTATGACCCGAGCAAACTGGGATACCCATGGTTGACTGGCTGATAAGTAATTCCCTGGGTTCTTGGCATAATTTTTAAAATAAAGCTTAGAGCATACTGTGCATGTAACTTTATATTCTCATTCTTGTTTTAAAATGTGCACTAAACATCTTTCCATGTCCATAAATCACCCCCCACATCTCATTATTATAGCCATGCAGTGTTCTATTTTACTAGTGTTGTTAGTGATAATCTACTGTCTGACATCTAAGCTGTCATCAAGTTTCAGACATCATAACAGTAAATGATCCTTCAGTGGACCCCCTCATGCATTCTGAATTATCCCCTTGAGTCCTGCCCTCCCTTTCTACTCTCTCCTTTCTATTCCTTAGCCTCCTTCCCTCTCCATTCTCTTTGTGTCCTAACTGACTCTCCTAGGTCCTCTTAAACACACCACACTCTCTGTCTCTATGCTCTAGGACCTGCTCTGCCCACTTCCCACCACATGCAATCTTTTCTTCTCCATCACTCAGTCTTCATCCTCTTAAAGAAACAGTGCTAAACCTGTGAGTCACAACCCCTTTGACAAACCTCTCCAGAAGTATTTACAACACGACTCATGACAGGAGTAAAATTACGATTGTGGAGTAGCAATGAAATGAGTTTTATGGTCATCACAACATGAAGTATTAAAGCATTAAAGAGTCTCAGTATTAAGAAGGTGGAGAGCCACGGTCTTAAAGGTAAACCACTGTCTTAAAGGGGAGTAGAATCCCTTGATTCCCTTTTCACTGATTTGTAAGGTCCATCAAGGAAGGGACAATGTCTGCCTATTGAATAAAGTTAACCTATTGGAAACAATGCCAACACATAAACAGTTCTCCATCAACATCCAGTGAATAAATTCCTCAGGAAAAGAATACTAAGTCGAAGGTCTCCACTTATCAAAGCTAAAAAGAAATGTGCCCCAACTGTCCCCCTGCAAAGTCTCTCACTGACTGACTTCTGCTCTTACAGAGGGAAAGGTTAGTCATTTCTTGATGCTTGTGAAAATTCGAGATTCATTTCTTGTCATGGTGTTGTCTAGGGACCCTGACTAGAATGGCATACAGTGGTTCGTGGAGGACTCTCAGCACAGTAGGGTGCAGACATGAAAGTTTGTGTTTCCTAGGCTTGACTTTCTGCTCTGTTCTCTTGAATCCCACTTTACCATCACTTACTAAAATTTGGCGGGGGGTGGGGGGGAGAATGTTCCTGTCACTTTCAGTTATTAAAAACTCAGTCTAGTTAGTTTCAGACTCAAGCTTTGTGTTTGCTTCAGAGCTCTTCCTTCCACTGCCATCTCAAGGCCCAGGAAGACTGGGGCTCTAGGGACCCAGAGGTGGGAGGTTTTTGGCATCTCTTATCACTTCTTTTGTCCTCTTTCTTTTGTGTCTAGCTCTTCTAGACTTAGGAGCAGGAAAAAGGATAGGGAGATGACAGACACCTCAGCCCAGAGAGGAGCAGAAGACATGAGAGGGCTTTTCCAATCTTGATCTTGTTAGATCTGGCTCTGTGGGATGTCAGTGGTCAGTGCTGGTGTGGCAATCTCCATGTGGACTGTAGGGTTCTTAATTAGAGGAATGTTCTACTCAACCAGGTTTTCCTTCATATAAGGATCCACTCAGAAAAAAGTAAGGTCTCTACCAACATGGGCTATGGCCCTGCCATCTCTGAGAAATCTCATCACTTGCTCTAGTAGGCATCCTGAAAGCTTCCAGCCTTGACCCATTCTCATCCCTCACTCCTTTAAGTCAATCCACATGAAAGGTTACTCTTCCTCTTTACCCTTCGAAGATCAAAGGGTAGAAGGAGTTTGGAGGCACCTTCAGTTCTTCCATAGGCCCTGGTTGTGTAGCTATTACTTCAAAAAGAAGCACTCCGTCCTGAAGAGAGTGGGGAGGTACACAAGACTCAGGAAGTAAACAAAACTCACTAGGCTCAGGGAGCTCCTGAAATTTACAGGATTTACAAGGCCTCTCTCCAAGATTATATAAGCAGCAGCAATGGCTAAGAAGAGGAGATTTAGGCTGAGGTGTCTGCAAGTTGTCTAGGAAACCCCATAAATACAGCTCTGACTCATTGCCCATGCTAGGGCTGACTTTTGTGTAATATAACTGCTTTTGAGTCATCCACATTCTTAGAAGTACCTCCTTACCCACACTCCTGAAGGTGACCCAAATACATTTGTGGTGGTTTCTATGGCCTTTGGCACTCTATCTAAGGTGAAAATGTATTTGTTCCTGTCTCAGAAATCCTACACAGCATCTTTCTCTGACCAAGCCTTTTGCAGAAATCTCTACACCACAAATCACCATTCTGTAGCCATCTCACCACACCATTTCCCATCCACAACTTATATAAATGAGAGTATAGAAACAGAGGTCAGAATAGAGGGCAGGAAGAAGGTGGAAGATTGGTCAGTCCTACAACCTGGGACTAGCAAACTGTAGTGTCAGGATACATTGACTCTGCAACTCAGTGTATCTAATTGGAATACAGGATTCATTTGTACTTCTCCTACGGTTTGGTTTGGGTCTTAGCTACGGTTCTGAGTGCCAGAAAAGAAAGCTCATCATTTTGCTAAAGATGTGCCCATCCTAGTCCACAACAATATTTATGTAATTGTTGCAGAAATCAATTGCATATGGCTATTCTTGAAGCGAGACTGGAACAAAAGTGCAGGTGAGACCAGAAAATTTGTGATTAAAGGAAAAACATCCACATAAAGGAAGGGAGGCTGAGCCCAGGATCCTGCAAAGGGAGGATGGAGAAGGAGTGGCTCTTGTGTCTCCAGAAGCCTAGAAGCTCAGGAAGCTCTTGTTCAGTCTTATCTATCATTAGGGCCAATATGACATCAAAAGCAAAACAGAAATGGAAAAGAGTCCCTGATGAAACCCTGAACTGAGTTTGTCCTCCGATGCAAATGTCACATCCAATTGAGTGAAGATTCTGGCTGAAGTCCCTGCCTTCCCACTGTCAACAAGTGTAATAGTCCATTCAGTCACTTCCAGCACCTGAGCTTTTATAGCTGATTGAGTAGATGAAGAAGAACTGGTGACCGGGAGGATGAATGGCAGGAATTCTTCCAGCTTCAGCATCCATTGGAAAAGAAATCTGGGACAGGATTTCAATGAATCATTCACAATGACAGGGCCCTCTCTTCCTTTCCAGGTTGTCTGTGGAAGTCAGATGCTAACTATGATAATTATGATCAGAATGTTAGTAGCCTTGGGACTCATTAATCTTAACTTCAATGGCATTGATTTCTTGTTTAGTAATTGACTTACCAGAGCCCTTGCAGGCATAATGTATCTATTTACATAATTAAGACATAAGTCTTAAGCTTGGATAGTAGCCAGAACACTGGAGACTGGACACCAAGGGCAGCAGGTGCGTTGCAGTTTGAAGTCCCCGTACCACAGACTCACCAGCTGATTCCACTTGCCTCTATGACGTCAGTAAGCTAAGAACGTCTCTTTAGACACTTACTTTTGAAGGCTGATTGAAGGCCAAGGAGATTGGTCCACTAAAACTGGACTTGCAGAGAGGTTTTAAATATCTTCACAGTTTCATTCCTGTTCCTTCAAAGAGTAAAAGCCCAGTTCTCTCTCCTTCCCTTCAGTATGGACCAGAATCAGTAAATTAGCAACAGTGAGCTCTGT
>JANHMN010000024.1:9525923-9536610 GCA_030674055.1 Rhabdomys pumilio | reverse complement strand
AACAAGAACAAGAACAAGAACAAGAACAAGAACAAGAACAAGAACAACAAGAACAACAAGAAGAACAAGAAGAACAACAAGAAGAAGAACAAGAACGAGAACAAGAACAAGAACAAGCCAGTAAGCAGCATCAATTTCTACCTCCAGGGAAGTCAGGTAGGAATCCAAGACAGTAACCTGGAGGTAGAAATTGATGCTGCTTATTGGCTTGGTCTTCACAGCTTGTTCAGAGTGCCTTATTCTTCTTAGAACCACCAACCCAGGCATGGCATTGGTCAGAGTGAGCTTGGCCTTCCCACATCAACCAAGAAAATGAACCACAGGTTTGCCCACAGGCCAATCTGGTGAGGAAATTTTTTTAATCAAGATTCCCTATTAAGATGACATAAAACTAGACGCACAATAAGTTCACCAGCAATTTACGAGGAAAAATACATAAAACTATATAAACAATCCTGAGGAAGGAAAGGAGTGGGGGAGAAGAATTTCCAAGTTAAGTATAAAATTGACTTCAAAAGTTGACAGAAGTAATTTTTGAAAGGAAAATTATACATAATCATAATCCATAATCCATCAGCATAAACTCAAAACATTTTAAGCAACGTTTTAGAAGTAACAGTAGTAACTGAGACGGCTCAGCGGGTGCATGAATCTGCTGCCAAGCCTGGTGACCTGAATTTGATCCCTAGAACCCACATGGTGGAAGGAGAGAACTTACTCTTGTAACTGTCTTCTATTGTCCATCTGTGCTGCTCTTTAGAAATACAGCACAAAAATGCAAGAAAATTCAAAATTGTTAAAAACGAAATTCAAAGTTAGCTTACTTTACAAAAAGGTGATGAGAAGCAAGCAGTCCAATGTCTCTCACTCTCTGCATCATGTCTCCATCAAATCACACCCCACTTGTGGCTCAGGGAAGAAGAGACAGAAAGAGCTTAAAAGCCAGAAAGGATGGAGGACACCAGAAAAATTAACGTGATCAAGTTCATATAAACTTGCAGAGCATGCAGGAGTCTGCACCATGTCCTCTGTATATGTTCTATGGCTTCCAGGTCCATGTTTATATGGTATTCATGAGTGTGGGAACAAATGGGTCTCTGATTCTTGTGCTTTCTCTTGAGCTCTTTTCCTTCTGTTTGTTTTGCCCAATTCTAATGTGTTAGTTTTTGTTTTATTGTATCTAATCTTTTCTGGTTTATTTTATTTTATTTTAGTATCATTCCTTAGAAGCCTGTTTCCTTTCAAAGAAGAGACAGAAAGGGAGTGGACCTGGGTGGGAACAGATGGAGGACAAACTAGGAGGTGTGGAGAAAGATGAAACTATAATCAGGTTGTATATAGTCTAAGAGAAAAGAATCTACTTTCAAAGAAAAAGAGACCACAAATTTGGGAAAGAGCTGGGGGTAACATGAAAGAGACGGGAGGAAGAAAAAGAAGGGATGGGGATTATGTAATTAATTTTAAGTAAATAATTTTTTAAAGAAAGCCATTGAGGAAAAATGCTGGGGAGAAAAACACATTATCACAATGTAGAAAATTATCTCTTGACAAAAGACAATATTTATTGATAATTTTAAAGAATAATTTACCTGGAAAGAAACAGAAAGGGTGTTTTCTTAACACTGTAGAGAAATGTTAAAAAATAGAAACAGATGTTTCATACTAATGCCTATAGCCTAACACTGTATTGCACATCTTGTCTAGAACATTAAGGCAAGAAAAGAAAATTAAAAGTACAACATTTACAAATGAAGAAATAAAACTGTCACTGTTCACTGACGAAATAATTATGCATCTAGAAATTATGAAAGAGTTTACAATTAAACTATTATCATTAATGAAAGATTAGTCAGTTTGCTACAAAAATTGGTAGTTTTTCAAAATAAAGGTATTTTTGCATACCAGCCACTAAAAGAAAAGAAAATTCATAAATTATATATTTTATAAGAGCATCAAAAACTGTCAGCATCTAGCAAGACAGCCATCTTCAACTATGGACATTAAAGGGTTTTGCTAAAAGAGAAAACAAGATTTCTAGAGGTGCACGGTATATAAGATGCTGCCTCCATGAGGCACAATAGATGAACAAGGTCAGAATAATAAGTAATGAATTCTACTCCAAAGAGAAAATGACAAGATCTCTGGGAATAATCAAAGGGGTGGTGAAAAATGTGGCAACCATAGAGAAACAGCAGAGATGGTGACAGTGAACAAAGTAGATATGGCTTCAGCCATGGCTCTTCAGCCTGAGAATGAGTGGACAAGAAGCTTCATCCAAGAGGTAAGCTATGCAGTTGTAGTAAAAAGAGCCTGGAAATCCTGCCCATAAACCAAGTCAACCATTCTCAGAATACTGAGTATATTAGGCCAGCAGTCCAGAAGAGGTTCATTCTATCAATCACTGGATATTAGAAGTCTCCATTTAAAAACTGTCTTGAGAAGATACCTAGTATTCAAGACTGAGCTACACTGAGACCCTAGTGACAAGTAGGTCATAAGTCAAGGGTACTGAAGTCAACCAACCATCATCCCAGAGTGGATACAGGCATGGAAGGCAGTCTGGAGGATGTGGTTTGTAGCCCCATTCTCTGTAGCAAGCCACTGACACCAATACTTGGGAATAGCTGAGGAATCTGCCATACTGACCCTGAGGTCAGTGGGTAGCTCAAACTTTGGAACCGCCACTCTGCCACAAATTTGATGGCTCTCAGGTGGAAAACTCTAAAGTGTCAGTATACTCCTTGACTTCTACAGCTCAGCTCTCCAGCGGGGGTGGGGGATTGGGAGGGATGCTACTGAGTATGCTTGCAGAGCACAGACACTGGTCCTCTTGTTCAGACAGATCTCAATGATGTTTCTCCTCCTACTCCTAAATGCACTCAGGAGACGCCCTTAGCCAGAACCCTGGCTATCTCAGGCAATGCAAGCTGGGGAGTCTCTAAGTATGGAAGACTCTGCTCAGCCCATAGACTACAAAACTGAGTGTTAGCCTGGCAAGGATGCAAGTATACAAAGAAAAGTCTCCTCAAGGGGAAAATGTTCTAGCGAACATCTCATACTTGACTGATCGGATGACCACACAACCTGCCACGCTCCAAATTCTATCCCCTCTTTTTCCTTCAAACTGTGCTTTTAAGAGCATCCTGGAAAGAGTTTCTAAGTTTTTGTCTTTGTTGTTTTGCATTAATTTAATTCTGTGTGCGCATGTTCTTTGTTGTTAAATCCCCTTATTTATCTCCTCTTTACATTACTCTCTCCCCCATTTCTCCTTTGCCCATCCTTCTACTTACCTTTGCTTTGTGCTTCTTTCACTTTTGCCTGTCGCCTTCATCTTCTTCAGTTATTTTGTTTGTTTAATTTTTTTTTTGCTCTTACCCTAAGAAAAGTTTTACTCCATAGCACACTCTACGCTATTTTTTATGGTCTGTTTTAGCGGTCACTGGTGATATGTGACTCTGTTTTAGTTGACTTTTTAGTGTATCCAGTATCTTATCTGGCTCAGTGTGATTGCTGCTACAGCAGTTTGCCGGCTGAGTGGTGCTGAAGATTGAACCACCAAGAGAAAGCTGTTCACTAAGAAAGGCCCCCAGATAAACCTGAAAGAGATAATCAGCCAATAGATGTGCAAATTCGAAAGAGAAACATAGGAAAAATAAAAAATCAAGGCAACCCGTGGTACCTTCAAAAGATCACCACTCAATTACCAAATCCAAGGATACTGAAATGGTTGACATGCCAGGCAGAAAATTCAAATGTCTACGTGTAAACATGATCAGTGGCTTCAAGGAGGAAGCAAACAAACGAATAAATGAAGTGAGGAAATTAGTTCAGGATGTGAACAAGGAAGTCAGCATCGTCGAAGAGAAATTCAGCAACCTGAATGAGAAATTCAGCAAGAAAATTAGACTCTTCTCAGCCATATTGTCTCCATCACGGACAGGAATGACATGCAGCCCATAAGCTGGCTAGGGCAACCAAAGTACTGAGCTGAACCAGTTCAAAGGGAGAGTGTGTCCAGGTGCACGTGAAAGTTATGGATGAAACCAGCTGCTCCAGCATTCAAAACATGAAAAGCCCTGTGTGAGAGGGTGATGTCCTCACTGTGTTGACCCAGAAAGAGAGGGTTGGTGGCCCTGATGATCTTGCTGCTGGGTCCAGGATATTCACTACTTGGCCCATGGAATGACCTGCAACTGTGAAATGCATCATTTCTGTCATATTTTTACAAAAGAAAGAAAAAATTAGCATTTCGACACATACAGAAAGACTCATATACATATACATACAAAGAGAGGAGGGTTGGAAATTATAAGGTCTAGAAAATGTTACATTATTGCAAAAATTAAGAAAAATATGAACATAACTTCTAAGAACTCTGGGATATGATCAAAAGATCAAACCTAAGAATACATGAAATGGAAGAAGAAGCTGAGATAACAAATTTGTAAATAAATAATCTATTCACTGAAATTATAGTAGCAACATTCTCAAAATTTGGGCAAAAAAAAGTAGAAAAAAGAAATCTCAGCCTAGCAGTCAGTAGGTATAACCAGCAAAGAGCCTAATCATTGCATACTATAGCAAAAGTTCCAAGACAACAGAACAAGAAAACAGTATTAAAAACTGTAAGAGATGAATGCCGACTCTTTTACAAGGGCTAACAAAGAAGTAGAAAAGAATAAACCATGCCCAAGCCCAGTAAGCAAGAGACTCCCTAACACAAACAAAAGAACAAACAATAGTTGAGCTATCTAAGAAAACAGTCAACCAAATTACAGGAATTACAAACTCCCTCTCAATGATAACCCTAAAGGCTTGGCTTGGCTTTTCAGTAAAAAGATACAAGCTATTTCATTTGATTAAAACATAAGATTCAACTATTTATTGTTTACCAGACACACCATCTCAACAGTAAAGGCAATTTCAGAGCAAAACTGAAATAATAGAAGTCAATGTTCCGACGAAATAGAGCCCAACTATACTATATCTGATAAAGTAGACTTCACGACAAAATTAGTCAGAAGATATAAAGAGCGTTCTAGTTTGCTTTTGTATTGCTGTGATAAAGACCATGAACAAAAGCAACTTGGGGAGGAAAGGTTTACTTAGCTTATGAATCCCAATCACCATACATCATTGAGGAAAGTCAGGACAGACCTCAAGTAGAAACCTAGAGTAAGGAACAGAAGCAGAGACTATGGAGGAATGCTGCATACCGGATTGCTCTCCATGGTTTACTCAGATTGCTTTTTCTATACAACTCAGAACCACTTATCCAGGGGTGGCACTGCCCACAAAATAAACTGAACCCCCCCCCGCCCCCGCATCAATCATTAACCAAGAAGATGCTCCTATAGATTTGCCTTCAGGCCAATCTGATGGAGGCATTTTCTCAATTGAGGTTTGTTCTTCCCAGATGACTTTCTCCTGAGTCAAGCTGACAAAAACCTAAGCAGCAGAAAGATCATTGCATATTAGTATCAGGAACAATCTATCAGAAATGTATCAATTATTGTATACCAATTATAACACACATAGATCCACTGAAGGTTGAAGCTGCCAATTTTATTTAAAAACAACCCACTAATAGTTATAAAGACTCATGTAGGTCCTGATATAATAAGTGTGTGATTTCTATGCCACACTCACATGTTCATTCAGATCATCCAAGCCAAAAATTAACAAAGAAACTTAAGATTCTGTAGAATTCATAAACTTCTCGGAGCTCAATATCTTTCTCTAAGAATGATTGCATCTCAGTCCATAAAGAAACTACTGGAACAAAACTAGGAATTATTAGAAAAACAAACTACCAAAGCTATACAAATACATGAAAAACATTGAACAATAGACTCTTGAATGATCAATAGGTCACTGAGGACATTGAAGAGAAATATTTTAAATCCTAGAATGAAGCAAAAATGATAGAACAATTTATCAGGATTGTTGAGATGTTGAGACTCAGCAAGGAGTTCTGAGAGGGAAATCTATAGCTACAAATATTCGCACCTAAAAAAACAAAAAACAAAAGAGAACTCAAATAACCTAATGATATACCACAAGGCCTTAACAAAACAAAACAAGCCAGACCTGGTAGTGCAGGCCAGAAATCCTAGCTATTTGGGAGGTTGGGGCTTGAAGACTGAAAATTCAGGGGCCACTACTACAGAGTATGGTCAAGGCCATCCAAGGTAATGGCCCAAGATGTAGAAAAGAAGCAAAAGAGGGCTGAGGATATAAATATGTGACTCAGTGGTAGAGCACTTGTTAGCACATATGAAATTTCTTATTGAAATCTAAATACTGAGGAGGAGGGTGAGGGAAGGGATGAGAGCGACTGAAACACAAACTGAGTAGATGGAGAGAAATACTGAAAATCGGTAGAAATTAATGAAGTGGTGACTGAAAAGAAAAAATCCAAAGAACCAAGAAACCAAAGTGTTGCAGCTTAAAGAAGGACCGTTCCCTACAGGCTCATGTGTTTGAACGCCAGGTCCCAAGCTGCTGGCACTGTATGGGAGCATCATTAAATCTTTTACACGTGGTGCCTAGCTCGCAAAAGAAAGCCAGGGGAGTAGAGCCAGGAAGTCAGAGCCAACCCCAGTTACATCTCAGGCTCTCTGTTTTCTGACCAGCCAGGATGGGAGAGAGCAACCTCATTCTCATCCACCAAAGACCCAGCTGTTTTGCCACCAAGTTTTCCCCATAGTGACGGTGGAAGTCCTCTCAGAGGATGAGCCAAAACAAATTTTTCCTCCACTAAATTGCTTCTTGTAAGATATTTGGTCATGGAAACAACAGGAAACTAATATACAAAAAGTTGGTTTTTTTTTTTTGATAAGTTTGACAAGCCCTCAGCCGATGAGAAGATTAAAATTAATAAAAGTAGAATACAAGCGGTAGAGTAAAAGAGATGCCAGCAAGAGCCAGAGGCTCGCAGGGGAATACTTTGAAAATGTATTTCTGAAAGAATAGAAATGATAGATTTGCAGACACTTCTGATGTAGCAAAATTAAATCAAGAGCATATAAGCAACTTAAGGAAATCTAGAACAAACAATCAATGGTCCTGAAGCAGTCACAAGGGGTTTCCCAATAAAGAAAAGCCCAGGACTAAGTAGGCTTACCACAGAATTCTACCAGACTAAAAAAAAATCTACAGGTTCCATATGATTCCATAAAAATAGGAGAAAGAACACTGTCAAACACATTCTTGGAGTACTGTACTGTTCTGGTATCAAAACTAAGTAAGATCACAATAAAAACAGAAAATTAAAAAACAAGAAAAATAGAAAATTAACGGTCCTTCTTTAAACTGTAAACTAGCCGACTCCTACCATGAACATAAACACGATAATTCTCAATAGATCACTAGCAAACTGAGTTCAGCGGCACATTAAGAAGGCCATACCCTGCGGTGAGCAAGTTGTTTTCATTCCATGAGTGTAAGAACAGTTCAATATCACAAATCAATAAGTGTAATATAGCACACAGAGTCAGGATAGAAATCACATGGTATCTCAAGTCAGAAGAATCATGCAGAAAATGCATTTGACAGAATCCAATACATTTTACTATAAAAGCCCCCAAAGAGAGTAGAAGAGGGAGCATGCCTGAATGTAATGAAGAATGACTGAGAAATCTATAGCCAGCATCATACAGAATGGAGAAGACCTAAAAGCATTCCATTTAAAATGGGGAGTGAGACAAAGGGGCCCACTCTCTCTCTCTCTGCACTTTTCAATATAATGCTTGAAATCTAAGAGTTATAACATAAGGGAGGTGGGAAGGGGGGCTATCAACAGGAAAGGAAGAGGTCAACCTATCCTCATTTGCAGGCAATATGATCCTGTATTAAAAGATCCTAAAAGCTCCACCAGAAAACATTAAGATCTGTTAAAGGCTTTCAGGAAAGTAATAGGATTAAAATCAGCACACGTGAACAAAGAGGTTTTCATGGTAGGCATGGTGGCTCACGTGTGTAATTGAAGCCCTAGAGAGTCTGAGGCAGAATGATTGTAGTGAGTGAGGCTTGAAGCCAGCCTAGAGTTCAGAGTGACTTCCAGACCAGCCTGGGCTATAGCGTAAGTCCTTATCCAAAACATAAACAAACAAGCAAAAAGATAGCTTTTCCACGTGTTTAAGTTTTTTGTTTGTTTGCTTGCTTATTCCCTTTACAGTCTGCTCATGGGCTCCTTCCAGTTCACCCCCTTCCATAAGCCTTCCTCCATCTCCCCCTTCTCTTCTGAGTAGGTGTGGTCCCACCTGTATTATCTCCCCACCATGGCACATCAAGTCTCTGTGAGGCTAGGCGCAGTCTCTAGCTTTTCTACATTTTACCAACAAACTTCCTGAGGATGAAATTATGCTGTGTGTGATGTGGCGTGGGGGTGTCTCCTGCTTATAAGCTTAGAGAAGAAAAAAGAAGAAGCTGGAAATACAACACAATCAAAGAGGTGAAAAATTACCCAACAAAGGCTTTAAAACACTGAAGACATGACAGAAGACAGTAGTCTGTTGAGAGAATCCCTGTGCTCAGAGACTAGTACTGTGGAAATGACTGCATTGCTGAAGCGATCTGTAAACCATCATAACCTATTCCCTCCCTGTTTGTTGCCTATTTCCTTGATAAGAATCACTTTCATTGGGCAGAGATGGAGTCTCAATGAACAGGGGACTGCAGATGACAAACTGCAGGTCTCATACCACAAGTCATAACCATTCATTTATCATGCATCTAGGAGTAAACTTGGGGCATCAGGGCATGTCCTGTGATGATTCCAGAGTTCTGTCTTTGCAGATTTTTCTTCTAATGCAAAATCTCATAGACTGTAGAATGAATCTGCCGTATTTCTGACATTGTAATGAAATACTTGAGTTAAACTTAAAAAAAAAAAAAACTTTTATTTTGACTTACCATTTCGGAGGTCTCAGTTCTTGGTCAATAACTGCTGATATGGATAATATTATAAACTCTATTTTTTTAAGTTTAAGAAAAGATTTTGAGTAATTTTACTACAAAGGTATGATGAGTGATTTATAACTGATAAGACAGATATACTTGATTTATTCACACAAAGAACATACGTATAGAACATGACTCAGTATACCTTACATATTTACAATTTATATAACCATTTTAAAAAGGATAAGAGCAACTGACTCTGGAGAGAAATGCCTACATTTGAGGATCACAAAGATCTTTTGTGTCAATTACTGAGGGGTGAAAACAGAGGAAAAATGATTTAATGCCCAGGGTTAAATATTGTCCCCCTTCCAAATTCATACGTTCAAATGCAACACCTCAGAAGTGACCTTATTTAAAGATAGTCTTTATGAGGTTAAGCAAAGCATTAGGATGGGCTGCTGTTCAATATGTCTGACGTCATTGTAGGGAGAGGAAATCTGAAAGTAGAGACGTGCTTAGTGGAAAGACTGAATAAAAAAGAGAAGCTGGCCACATAGCACAGGGAGGCTCCAAACTGATTTGTTCCTCTCCATGGTGATTTGTGGTTTCTAACCTGCAGAGCTAATACAGATAAGGTTCAGAGTCCTGGAACCTTTGTCACAGTACCCTTAGGAAACTAAGACAGCTGGATGGTGCATGGCTGGAGGCTGGGTGGATAGACAGACGTGTAATGGTTTTCAAATACTTACTGTAAAGGACTTTCACGCTGCTTTTGTATTTGAAAAACTGCAAGTGTGTGGAGAAAACGACCATTACCAAGTGTTCTTTTCCAGCAAAGAAAAGATGACTCCCTTCCACAGTGTGGCTTCATTCCTAGAAATCCTGTGACTAGATAATTCCCCACCCAGAAAAGAGCAGCCAGCTTCAGCCAGCTCATTAGCAGTGACATTTAACACATACATGGAGACACAAACACATACACACACACACACACACACAGAGAGAGAGAGAGAGAGAGAGAGAGAGAGAGAGAGAGAGAGAGAGAGACATGCCCTACATTTTGATTCAGAACTTCTTTAGAGACTGTCGGAAACTATGCAATAAAAACACCACTTTGTAAGTACATGCTTCCTTGTCTCATTACCATTTGTGTGACAACATAAACAATCCAGAAACAACTTGGCTGCTCATCTCCTGAGGAGTGGCTGGTGAAACAGTGGTTCATCGGTGGGACACTGTGGTGCAGTTCAGTGAGTTGTCTACCTTGTTGCATGCAAACTCGTAGTCGCTGCCCCATGAGCTATCTCAACCTGTATTTTAAAAAATTACAGTTTCAATAATGATAGAGCATATAACAATACCATAGAGATTAAGGAAAAGTTGAAATAAACAGGACATTCTCCTTTGAAGACTCTAATAGTAAAGTAGCTTTATCTTCTAAGTACATTCCTAAAACCCTGCTCAAAGAGGAAAAAGAAGGGGAGGAGGAAGAGGAGGAGGAGGAGGAGGAGGAGGAGGAAGAAGAGAAGGAGGAGGAAGAGAAGGAGGAGGAAGAGAAGGAGGAGGAAGAGAAGGAGGAGGAAGAGGAGGAAGAGGAAGAGAAGGATGAGGAAGAGAAGGATGAGGAAGAAGAGGAGGAAGAGAAGGAGGAGGAAGAGGAGGAGGAGGAAGAGGAGGAAGAGGAAGAGGAGGAAGAGGAAGAGAAGGATGAGGAGAAAGAGGAGGAGGAAGATGAGGAGGAGGAAGAGAAGGAGGAGGAAGAGGAGGAGGAGGAAGAGGA
>JANHMN010000024.1:9497983-9519025 GCA_030674055.1 Rhabdomys pumilio | reverse complement strand
CTCTCTCCTCTCTCTTCCTCCTCCTCCTCCTCCTCCTTCTTCTCCTCCTCCCTCCTCCTCCTCCTCCTCCTCCTCTTCTTCTTCTTCTTCTTCTTCTTCTTCTTCTTCTTCTTCTTCTTCTTCTTCTTCTTCTTCTTTCTCTCTGTCTATCTCTCTGTCTCTCTCTGTCTCTCTCTGTCTCTCTCTCTCTGTCTGTCTGTCTCTCTTTCTGTCTCTCTCTCTCTCTCTCCTCTTCCTGGCCATCATAATGTCAGTTTCATCCTACACCTACCCTGCCACAATGGACTGAAACCTCTCAAACTGTAAGTTAAAGTAGATCTCACCTTCTTTTTAAGTTCTTCTGTCAGGCGTTTGTCATTGTGACAAAGGGTCTAACTGACACTGTTAGCTGTTGTCCTAAGCTGTTACATGAAAATTCCAGAAGTAAACAAGTCATAAGGTTTTTTAATAGATTTATCTATGTATATGGGTACTTTGTCTGCACATACATCTGTACAACTGAAGATAACATTAGACAGTTGTGAACTGACATATGGGTGCTGGGTATTGAACTCAGGACCTTCAGAGAGCAGTGAGTGCTGTTAACTACTGAGCCATCTCTCCAGCCCCCAGATTCCTAAGTCTTGTTAAGTTTTGTTTTATTAATGTTGGTTGGTTGGTTGGCTGGCTGGTTGGTTGGAAGCATTTTGCTATGCTGCCTAGGCTAGCCTGGAATTTCCTATCTAGCTCCAGGCAAGCTTTGAACTCACAACCTTCTTTCCTCAGCCTCCTGGGTCTGCACCACCATGCCTGGTTTTCAGGTAATAAGCTTTAAATTATGTTGTAGTCAGTGTGGCCAGCAGAAATCTCATGTCACCCTGCTCAGAACACTGAACTGAGCTTGAATCAGCTCCTTGTCACACTTGGCCATTACTCTACCCGCTCACTAGTCACTTAGCAGTCATCAGGCCAACGTTCACAATACTGCTGTGTTTACATTCAAGAAAAACTTCAAAGGCCTATTGACCAAGTGCAGTGGACCGTTACCATATACCAGAGAGAACATATACTCATAACTATGTCCTTTGAATACCTGTGGTGAACATGTAGGGGAAAGCACAGTATATGGAGGGTTTGGTATGATCTGCAACTGCAAATATCCACTGTGTCTAAAAATGTATCTCACTTTTGTAGATATATTGTTCTCTCTTAAGCTTCCACCAAAAATTGTCACAAGTCCAGCTATTGACTACTGTCCAGAATCTAGAGTTTGAGGATAAGTTTCCCACCTTGCCTCACTGCCCCTGGTTGTCTGTGGACTGTCCTGCAGGGGTACACCAGTGCTGAACTGCCGAGATGCCTACCTCTGGGGTAACAGACGACTAGAAATCAGGTCACTCCACATGGAGTGCCTGACTTGCTTGTGTCTTTTCTTCTTCATCTTCATCCCTGACTTCACTGTAGCTCCCCAGGGGCTGCAGGTTAAACAGCCTGATCTCAGGGGCCAAGGTCCCTGCTGGGATGCTCACAGTCCAGAGGAGAAGGAGTGGATGCTGAATTAACTCTGTTTCCTCATTTTCTCTTCTTGCCGTGACCTCAATTTCCAGTCCAATATATGTGCTAACAGCAAGCAGCGACCATAGCTTCCTGCAAATAGAAATCTGAAGAGAAAAGGCCAGATTCTTGTTTCCAGACAATTACTGGTTTCTCCAAGGAAGGCAGGGGAGCAAGGAGGAGAGGAGGCTTGCTCTCCCTCCCCAGAAAGCGTTGTTTAGATTGCCAATTGAAAAGAAATGAGACTAGTGAAAGAACATAGCCACCAACTGCCTAAACTGATGAGGGGCTCTTCTGTATTTGTTCTTGAACTTCTGCTTTGCAGCCAGACTCCTATGTGCTCAGATATCTAGTGGCTGTCCATTCACTCATCCCTTTTTCTGAGCCACACTTCCACCAGAATCACCGAAGAAGGTTTTCATTTTCAGTGTGTACAATCTCAGTCTGTAGCCCAGACAAACTGGATCCAAATCAGTGGGTGGTGAGTGGGTGGAACTGGAAGGGTATGGGCCTGGATGTTGCAAAACCTTTCCAGTGTATTCTGTTACTGGCTCCTGAGTAGAAACCCTGGACTCACTCCTTCCTTTACCACATAGTCAGTCAGCAAACATGCCTTGGATGCTGAGGTCTGCTAACTTGACAATGGAACTCACATTCAAATGCAGAGGTTTTCAAGGCGTGGCTACCCATTAGAAATATCTGAAAAAGCATTGAACACCTGAGATGCACAGGCCTGCCTCCAAAGCAATGACTCAGAATCTCTTCAAGGAGAGACCTAGGCAACAGTATTCTTTCAAATGTTCTAGGTCATTCTAGAATTGCCACTTCAGGGCAGGAGAATTCTGTGAAAGCTCAGGGGGGTGACAAAATTTCCAATTAGCTTTGGTGGGGAGATCAGCACAACTTCCCTATAGAGAGACATGTTTGCAGTGAGCATCCCAGCCAGGCTGTCTTCACTGTCAAGGCACAGAAGACCTGCCTAGGGCAGAATTCAAAGGGCATAGTTATGAGTGCTGTCCAGAGGAAAGCTGCTGAAACCAGCCAAACTTCAGACTTAAATGCCTTGCCCCTTTTTAGAACACAGAATCTACTTCAAAGCAAGGCTGTGTTTATGGAACATCACCATTGCTGAGGCAAGGGGGGCGGGGCGCTGGCTGTGGGACAGAAGTAAAAGCAGCCATCTTTGACAATCTATTATGTTTACTCTTTGTCAATATTATCATCTGTGTGTGTGTGTGTGTGTGTGTGTGTGTGTGTGTGTGTACACACTGGGCTTCTGGTCTGGGACCCTCCATATATTAGGTTGGTGCCCTGCCACACAAATACATTTCATTCCTTATCAACACTTTAGAGTAGCTACCATGAACCAGACACTTGAGTGTAATGAAATGAAAAACACATGTCAACCTTTAGGGAGAACATGGTGATCTGGGCAATGTACAGACTTTCGGTTTCTTTACCATAAAATGAGGGCGTATCTGTAACGTTTCCAAATGCTGTGATGATGACGAGTGAAATCAGCTAAAGAAAAGAGAGTTTCTTCTGGCTTGCTGTTTGAGGGACCCACCCACCCTCTCTCGTAGGGACAGCATGGTAACAGGAGCTTGAGGCAGCTGGTCTCGTTGCGTCTGCAGTCAGGAGGCAGAGGGCAGTGGACTCTGGTGCCCAGCTCACTTTCTCTGGCTTATTCACATAGAACTTCAACCCAACGACTGGTGCAATCCATATCCAGGATGGATCTTTCTGCTTTCGTCAACCCAGTCTAGACACTCCCTCCCACGCATGCCCAAAGCTCCGTTTGCTGGGTGGTTTGGGATCCTGTAAAGTTGATCATCACAGGGAATATAATGAATATAAATCTTAACTAGGCTAAAGGTTTCCAGTGGAAACCTCATGAACCCGTGATACTGTGACAGTGGTCAAAGCACATTGATGTCTTTGTCCCCTCACGCTGAGTTTCCTGAATGTCTGGAGAGTTTTGTTACTTTTTGAGTCATTGAATAAATACCGACCAGGTACAACTTGAGGAAAGAAGGCTTTATTTTGACTCCTGGTTTAAGGACGGTCACAGGGAACAGTACCATCACTAATAAGCAGACACAGAGAGGACAACAGAAGTAGGAGTGGATGCCCCATAGAGTCCTACTTCCTCCCACTAGGTCCTACCAATCCCCCAACATCCCACAGCCTCCCCAAACAGCACCATCATGCAGGAATTGGTCATTCAAACACTTGAGCCTGTAGGGTACATTTTACATTCAAATCCCTACACTGAAAATTTCTCACTTGCTGGTTTTTTAGGCACAACCTAGCCCAGCTGTTCAATTTTAGAATTTGTTAAAAGTGCAAATCACATATCCAAAGGCAGGAATTTGGTTCCAAGGAGAAGCATAAACTCCACTGATCCTGGAGCCAAGATGTGATAAAACTGCAGCCCATCTTTCAGAGTCTCTGCCTCCCTTCTCCCCAAGCTCACAGGCAGCACTGTGTGAGAATCCGTATGTCTCTATGTCGTTTGTTTGTCTTTGTTCTGTTTGTTTTGAGCCCAGAATTTGGGGCCTTTGCCTCTGCCCAATGTTCCCAAGAGCTGGTTTCTCCTCAGGGAAGCTGCACTTCTTAGATCAGGAAAAGGCTTTCCAGGATCAAGCAAGGGAGTTAGCAATGCTCGCAGACTTTTCTGCACCATACCGATCCCTTGATCCATTCCTGTGTTGTCATTCAGTTCCAAAATCCTGCAGAATAAAAAGCTCTGTGATAGTGGGGTGGGGTGAAGGGGTAGGAAAATTCAGAGTCAGGAAAGAACTGGTTTCAAATCTGGCTCTTTGGAACTAGCCTGCACCATACAAAGCCAGTGCTGGTTCTGCACTGCTTCCTACAAAAGCAGTCATCACACATAGTGCCTCCCAGGGCACCTACAGATACCTTCATGCTCTCCTTTCTCAATCTTCCCCTGTACAGCTGAGTGTGCTGGTTACTTACAAGACACCATGACCAAGACGACTTATAGACTATGAGTTTGCTTTGGCTGATGGGTCCAGAAGGAGGGGGAGTGAGAGTTCATCATGGTGTCAGGGTGGCACTAAGCATTATGATGGCACTCAGAGTGGGAAGCAGAGAGGTTACACAGGGAACAGTTATTATCAGTCAGGGGCTACTTGGTCTGAAGCTCAAATAAGGCGATTGTGCCCAGGTGCCCACCTGAACATACTTTTCTTAGGCATGTCTTTGTTTGCAGAGGGGGATGTTTGTGCCACAGTGTTTATGTGGGGATCAGATCACTTATACAAGTGGGTTCCCAGCTTCTACTATACAGGTCCTGAAAATGGAACTCAGGTCATCAGACTTGGCAGAAGGCATCTTTACTGTTGTTGCATCATGCCATCCCTGAAACACTTCTTGAACACTTGAACAGTGCATCCTGAAAGAGAGGTCACAGGCTCAGCGATCAGTAGGTCAGCTATCACTACTGCAACAAGCTGCTTGGCAGCACAAGGGCCATCTCTGCTTGTCTAAGTGCAGATTTCTGAAGAGGTCTTATCAACAGAGACATAGAGGCTGATACACAGTGGAGGATCTAGGTATCAAACATGGGATGGCCTGAACCCTTGCTTTCCCATGTACAGAGCTGGAACAAGACAGACCACCCCTCACCCCAGATCTCAGTCCTCTTTTAGTTGAAGGAGAGAAGCATACACTTGCACCAAAGCTTATTTCAAGGACTAAATGATTATGTATGTAAATTGCTGGCAAGGTAAGCTTTTCATCAATGGCCTTGACCACAAGACAGATGGCATGTTGAGTGTGTGTTGGGGGGGGGGGTGTTGTATAAAAAACAGGAGGATAAGCTGAAGTTCAGAGTGGGCTTACTTGCTGAGATGTTACATTTGAGGAGATGTGTCTAGTGCTCCTAGTTCTGGGGGATGGATTCCCTTTCTTTAGAAACCATACCAAAAAGTGAGAGAAAGAGAGTACCACAATCCCCAGCTACCAGCAACC
The DNA here is from genome assembly GCA_030674055.1 of Rhabdomys pumilio. Lineage (NCBI taxonomy): Eukaryota > Metazoa > Chordata > Mammalia > Rodentia > Muridae > Rhabdomys > Rhabdomys pumilio. Next base: position 9,513,496 of record JANHMN010000024.1, on the reverse strand, counting down.
AGATGCCGGAAGCAGCTAGGGCTCAGAGCCTTAATTGGGGATTAGAGGCTGAACTTCACTCACATGCTGCCTTGGTAGCCTCATTAAGCGCTGGAAAATTCACCTTGCAGGTGCAGTGACATTTTAAGAAGTGACCTGGAGGCTGCTCAGGGCCTCTGAAAGCCTCCTGCCCTGGCCTGACACCAGTAACCTGCCCCTCTCCTGAGCAACATGACAGGAGTCTGTCCTTCCCCTCTCTTCCCTCCGACAGCATGGACCCTGTGTGCTAGGGGGACAGAGGCAAACTGACAAAACTCTCTTGCCCACCTGTGTTCCACCGAGTGGAGCCTGGGCAGTCCAGGTGGCTTTAAACTTCCTGTGTAGAAGTCCCTTGCTCTAAACTTATCTATCTTAGAAATAGAGTTCCTTTTGTGTGTGTGGGTTTTTTTGGGGGGTTGGTTTGGTTTGGTTTGATGTGTTGGTTGTTCATAAACAGCAAGAAAACAGAAGTATCAGTTTCATGTAGCCAAAACTGGCCTCAAACTTACCATGATCAGGGGCAGCCTTGAACTTCTGATCCTACCTCTATCTCCTCATTGATGGGATTACAGTGTGTGTCACTCCACCTGTCTTAGGTGGTTCTGGGGAAACCAACCCAAAGCTTCTTGCATGGCAAGCAAGTGTTCTACCAAGTGAGCTACACCCTCAGACCTAGTAAAGCTTCTTTAAAACTAGAATCCTAACGATTTTTCTTTAAGATGAAGGTGATAGGGACATCGGTCCCAATGTTCTTAGTGGGTCTATGATCAGCTCATCATTTTTGAGTTTCCTAATGATCCTACAGGTAAGCAAGAGAATAAGGACCACTTCAGGGTTTAGAGACAGAAACCAAGACCAGAGGTAGTTACGACCCAAGATAGAAGCCCTAGTCCAGTTCTTCTGCTGTTCTGATACTTTGGAGCTCTCCAAGAAAGTAAGCCAGTCCCCACCTGCTGTTCCCCCAAGGGCCCTGTTGGCCAAATGTCCAGTGACCTTTACTTCTGACCAGGCAGCATTCCCTCTGGTCCTCAGGGTTCCAGGAAGAGATCAACAGATCAATCTTGGAAAACACTTTGACATTCACAGAGAAGGGAGATTTTTCTTCTAATTTATGGAGTATTCAAAATAGGAAAACAGAGAGGCAACCAGAAAGTGTAGCACCACCCTCAAGGCACCTTTATTACATGCATGGAATTATAATCTCCTTTTTATGTGCCTGTATATGAAGCGTTTAGATGCCCTGGGGAACATAAATGTAAAGCAATGACTGATACATTATTTTTCGTGGATTGCAAGCTACTTGAGAGAGACGCTGTTTTGTTCATTTTCTAGCCTCTGTGCTTGGCCTGGCATGTTTTGAAGGTAAATATTTGCAAATGGTTAAAGGTCATCCTACCTTTACAAAATGTCTGTAGAGGGATTTTCTTTTCTTTAGAGAAGGCATCCAAGACACTACTAGGGAGAGTGGTATACAGTTAGTAACAGAGGCAGAGCTAGAAGGCATCTTGTGCCAATTATAAAATGAGTTGCCTGGAGTGGCTGGGGAAAGCCTGACTGTTTTAGGCTCTTTCCTGGTGAGAGACACAGAAGAAAGAAAAAAGACCCAAGGATGAGATTACAGGAATGAGCTCCTGAAAGATGCAGGAATATGTGTTGCAAATAGGGGGAGGGGAATCTATCTTCACAGGGACAGTGCCTGGTAGGGTCTTGAATGCCAGACTGGTTAGATTGAGGGTTGTTGCTTTATTCAGAAATTTCATAGGTGCTGAGTACCATCTGAACCATTTTCCAGCTACAGACAGAAAAACTCTGAGCCTGTGTTCCGCTGCTAGAGATCTCTGTGTTGGTCCTACTAAGTGGTAGATCCTGAAAGGATGGGGGCATTTTAACCCTAAGACTGGGGGCATTTTAACCCTAAGACTGGGGGCATTTTAACCCTAAGACACATCCATATGCTGAGCAGTGTGTAACATGCATTAGCAATCTGCCTCAGCTCCTAATGAGAAAGATTGGTGCCCACTGATGCATGTTCATTACCAAGGGTGCTACATTAATTATGAACTCTGAAAAGGAAGGAGAAGCTGTGTGCCCAAGCTGAGGAACCAAGGGCTGCTATCCATTAGAAGAGGACTGCCCAATGGAAGTGCTTGCAAGCTGGAGCTCAGCATCCATGACCCCCACTCAGTCCTACTAGGAATGTTCCATAGCTCTGCACTGATTCATTCCTTCATACTTAAGTGTTGTCTTTGTGTACAGTGCCTGTTTTAAAAAGCATGGACACCTTGATTTGAGGGTGGCCACATGGACAGAGGTGTCTAAAACATTTCACAAAGCACCTGAAGGACTGATTTGGTGGAAAGAATAAGAGAGTCACATAATCACATATCATGTCTCCCTGGGAGGCACCCAGTACCTTTAGCTGTCCCGACTCTGCATTTTCTACCCCCTCTTCTCTACTTAGACATTGCCAATCCCAGACTCTATCTCTCCCTGTGCTTTGTGTGATGATACTTCTCTTTTGGAGTTGGTGCGCCCGACAGTAGGACAAATGTCTTGAGTGCAGAATGACCACAGGTGAGATCCAGAACTAATCACTCATTTTGCTCCTCTCATCTATCCAAAAATGCTGATGGAGCTCCTGCCAGCACAAGGCAGGAGTCAGTAATGCCAGAGCAATGGTTGATTTGGGACATGGAATCAGAGTGTAGAGTTGAAACCTTCTGAAGACTGTGTGGTGAGGGCAGAGAAGCTCTGTCTCAGAAAGATCCAAGGTCCATGGGACTGATGTTCTGCCTCCACAAACCTAACCTCAACCACATCTCTGGCTACAACCTGGTTCCCCTTTTGGACCTATCTTCCATGCTCTCCTCACTTCCTCTATCCATCCCCCTAGGTGATACAGTCATTAGTGTTCTCACACCCTTACAAAACAGAGCCCTGGTCCTTTGACCATAGATAATAATGGTAGGGAAAGGAGGAAGCCATGACTGACAATCATGGCCCATCTCACTGTTGACTGTAAACTTGGTGAGCTGTGAATGAAACAATGTTAGGAAACAGCCTGGACACTTCTTTGCTCCAATTTTACAGAGGCTTCTAAAAGCTTCCAGTTCTATGTAGCACTGACTACAAAGCACTGACTACAAAGTGCCTTATATAGACTGGCCAAGGTGATCTAATAAGGTTATTATAAGTTTAGTATAATGACTGGCAGGTCAGTAAATGTTGGGCAACACTAAGGATTATTCAAAGTAGAAAATTAGACGTCCACAAAGGGGAAAATCCTCTAGCTATATTTTCCCAGATGGTCATGTTTTGTTATTTATGCTACTTTTGTTTTTATAGTTTTATTTTATCTGTATACATTCATGCTCTGATGCACAAGTAGAGGTCAGAGGATACGTTTTGGGGATTGTTCACTCTTTCCACCATATGGGTCTCAAAAGCAGGTTATCAGGATTAGTAGCAGACACCTTTACCTACTGAGCCATCTTCTCAGCCTTGTCCTTGTTTTGAGACTCGTGTAACCCAAGCTGGACTCAGATATACTATACAGACAAGGCTTAGCCTTCCTCCACCTTCTAATTGCTAGGATTACAGAAGGGCACCAGCATATCTGGTTTATAAGGCATGCTAGAGATTGAATGCAGGGCCTACATGAACATCAGGCAAGCATGCCACTACTACTGAATGCCTAGCCAAGAGTTTTTGAAATGCTCCTCTCCCCTGATGCTTAGCGTGATAAAGCTCATACCAATGAGTCTTAAACGACTGCATCACTCAATGACCTACAACTATTCACTGTGCCGCCATCAGTTGCCAGGCATGCATAATACTCTCTCCATGACACTCTGGCTGGATATAGGCCAGAGGCGTCCCAAACATCCAGTGTAGACCATCTCACCCACATTGTTCATCTCTCGAGTAACAGAAGGAACTGTGCTTGGTGACATACACAGGGACTAGGAAGCAATAAATGTGAACAGAGACTTGCTTTCAATTCCTGGCCATAGCTCCTTCTATTTCAAGTATCTCTCACTGATCTTAAAAATGATCAAAATTCTACTTCAAAAATATGTGAAACAATAATAGCTACACTGCTCAGATAGATGGATAGTAGAAATTAAGGCAGGGAAGAGAGGGAAGGAAAACAGTAAAAAGAGATCTTATTGTGTCACCAGGCAGGAGAAATGTCCAGGGAGGCCCTCCAGGAACATTCTAGGTGGTCTTGGCAACACTAAAGAAACACAAGTATTGACTAGGGACCAAATTTTTCCAGATGACTCTCCCAGGCCCGGATGTTGAGTCTCTTCTCTTCTCTCAGGATACAGGTCTAGAAGTTGCCATGTGTCCTTTATCTTTGTCCTATTTCCTTTTCAGTTTTTGTGATAAAAATATTATGACTGGAGCCACTTTGTGGAGAAAGGGCTTGTTTGAGTCACATTTCTAAGTCAAAATCCATCACAGCAGGGGAGTTTAGGCAGCAGGAACGTGAAGCAGACAATCACCTTACATACATACACAGTAAAGACCAGAGGACAGTGAATTCATGTATGCATATATTGCTATGCTCAGTTCATTTGATCCACTCTGATCCAGGATGTCTTGTCCAGGAAGTGGCACCACATGGAATGGGCAGCTCTTCCCCTTAATCCAGTTACCTCTACAGACATATCCACAAATCAACTTAATCTAGCCAACCCTTCACTAAGAATCTCTTCCCAGATAGATGATCCTAGGCTGTGTCAAGTTGACACTTAAACCCACCAATCATATCTTCTTTGTCTCCTGGGGACTATGTATATGGATAAGTATGAGGCAGAGAAATTATATGGTAAGGGAAAGACTTAAAGAGGGCTATGCCTCCAAACCCCACTCTCCCATTCTGAATGACCTCATCGGGGCAAACGTGTGCGTGCACACCTCTGTGTGTTTGTACCTGCTTTTGTGGGGGTGGGGGGAGGTTCTCCAGAGAAAAACAAATTTTATATAATATAAATATCTATATTAAACATATATTAATATATATATATTAAACTTAGATATTTAATAATATAATATGTGTTAAACTGCCAGTGTTTGTGGAGGCTGTTGAGTGTAAAACGAGCAGGCAAGATGGACAACTGGGAACCAAGTGTAGCCAATGCTGCAGTTTAAGTACGTAGGCCATCTGCTGCAGAAATAGAAAGAGCTGATGTTGCCGGTGATGTCTGCCATCAGTCTTTTTAATTCAGACATGGCAGGTGTGGGTCTATCTGTTCTCCTGAGCTGGTTGGGTAAGGCCCACCTGCATTATGGAGGGCAATCTGACCCACTCAGGGTCTATTTATTTATTTATTTATTTATTTATTTATTTATATTTATTTATTTTTAAAATTGGTCTTCTGTCCAAATTTGCAATTTGGGAGATTGACCCCAAAGCTCAGATAAGCTAAGCAAGTGGTGCACCCACTAAATCCTACCTGTCTGTGGATGGTTTCATCCAAAGACATAGCCATGCAGAAAAATATTTGACCAAATATTTAGTTACTTCACAGCTCAGTCAGGTGACTCACTCACCATGAGGATGTGTGGTAATGGGTGATGAGTTTGAAGGCATAATATTTCCCACGCTGAAGTCAAGAAAGGTTCCTGCCATGGAATTCAGGTCATATGAAAACAAATCTCACTCAAACATCTTTCTTCTAAGTGTACAGGGATCATACTTGACCCTTATATGAACATGTTTCCATGTTAGAATGGCCCAATTGTTGTATTCTATGGAGGTCCTTGTATATGGAAGTCACCTCATGCTCCAAATCCTGAGTGGTAGAGAATAGGTAAGGCCAGATACTTGCTGGTCAAAGAAAACTTGTGTCTCTCAATGCTGATCAATGAACCAGCACCTGCCCCTCCCATTCACCTTGATTGCCATTTTCCTGGATCAGATGATATGTCACTGTCCAGAAAGGCTCCCATTATCTCGATGCTCAGGGCTCTCTCTGAGAGATCACAGAAGGGCCAGACAGGAAGCATCACATCAAAAGAATCAACCTAAGGCCAGCCTATTGATTAGAGGATTGGAAGCGCTACCTATCCCAAGAAGCCCATGACATGTTTATCAGACTAGGGAGCGTCAGACAGAACAAAGAGCCGAGTGAACCTGGTGTACTCAATTCAGGAACCATTAATGATTGAGTCAGCTAGCCTTATACCTCACTCTCTTGCTTTCACCTAAACTGCGTTTCTCTCACCTGCATTCAACCCTGTCTTAGTTAGGGTTTTACTCCTGTGACCAGACACCATGACCAAGGCAGCTCTTATAAAGACAACATTTAATCGGGGCTGGCTTACAAGTTCAGAGGTTCAGTCCATTAACATCAAGGCAGGATCATGGCAACATCCAAGCAGGCATGGTACAGACAGAGCTGAGAGTTCTACATCTTCATCTGAAGGCTGCTAGCAGAATACTCACTTCCAGGCAGCTAGAATGAGGGTCTTAAATCCCACACCCACAGTGACACACCTACTCCAACAGGGCCACACCTTCTAATAGTGCCACTCCCTGGGCTGAGGATATACAAACCATCACAAACCCCATTTCCTTTCTGCCATCTTTGCCACACTCATGTTTCATTCTGTGTGCCTCTGTCTATGCCATGGTTTAATTCACTCTCATGCAAGTATATCATGATGGCTTTATAGTAGCTTTGAATGCATTCCCTTCTCTGTTCTTCTTGAGTGTCTGTGTGTGTCTGTGCATGTGTATATGCTACATAAGGGTTATGTGCACACATGGATATCTACATGAATCTACCTATGTGCACATCCAGATGCCAGAGGAGGATAACCATTACGCTGCTCTGATATTCATTTGAGACAGAGCCTCTCTTTGAACCTGGAGTTAGACTTGCAACCAGTAAAGTTTGGACATGCCTGAAGTTACAGGCATGTGAGTAACTGTGCTTCACTTTTTACATGGGTGCTGGGATCCAAACCTAGAGATGCTTGCACAGTGAGTGCTCTTACCCACTGTGCTGCTGCCCCATCTCCCTTAACTGCTCTTTCTCAAAGATGCTATAGGTATCTGCATTCCTTTTTCTGTCCTTTATGTGACTTTTGAAATCATCTTGTCAAATTTTAGGAATAGCCCACTGGGAATCTGACTAAAATTGCCCATAACATAAAGATTAATTGGGAAGAAATGGTGGCCATACAGTTCCGAGTCTTTACAGTCACAAATTTTAACATCTCCCTCTTTGTTTTAATGTAACTTTCCCCCCAAGTTTTGGGGGTTTGTACTTTCTGGTTATTTTTGTTGGTTTGAGAGAAGAAGCAAATTATGAACCACAGATTCATCAGCAAAATAGCTTGTAGAAAATGCAAGAAACACAGGAAGGAATAGTAGAGAAAAATGTAAAACAGTGTGCTAACAGCCAGTGTCCCCACAGGCAACTCATGCTTAATCCTTTTAGAAAAGCCAAGCCTCAAAAATGGTGCCAGGATTATCCTAGCCCTGGGAAAAGGAAAAAGAAACTGGATAGTTACAACCATGCAGCCACAGCTTGTCAGTTTTAAGATTGCCCTTGGGAACATGTATACCCCCAGGCTCTTTGGTCTAGGATGTGTAGGCAAATGAGTCCCTGTAGCCCTGTCACAAAATTTCAAGAGATGGTATCCCAAAGATATGGTGTAAGCAGTTGAGGTGGTGAGAACACAGCACCTCTAGCACCTGCTGTGGTGGTTTGAATGGGAATTGCCCCCATAGGCCTAGATGTGTTGGGCACTTGGTCTCCAGTTGATGGCACTGTTTGGGGAGGCTTAAGGGATATAGCTTTGCTGGAGCAAGTATATCAGTGGGGTAGGCTTTGAGTGTCTCTAATCTCATCCCGCATCCACTTTGTCCTCTCTGCTTCATGCTTGCATTTAAAGGTGTGATGTCTCAGCTTCTTTATCCTGCCACCACGCCTACTGCTTGCTGCCATGCTGCCCCTCCATGACAGACTTTTATTTCTCTGGAACTGTACTCCCAAATGAACCCTTCCATATAAGCTGCCTTGGCTACGGTGGTTTATCATAGCAACTGAGAAGTAACCAATACACCTCTCTTGGGTACCTGGTGGGAGAGTCTCTTTCTTCCAGAGGAAAACTGAGGCAATGAATGGAAATACAGGTCATTCAGCAGGAATGAGAGCTTTCTATGTAATTAATGTCTGGAGGCTGCCATGTTAGCTGTTCTCAAATGAATGGAGGTGTGAAGGATTATGAAAGGACCTCCACCCCTAAGGGATTTGGCCTAGAATAGTGTGTCTCTGCGTTATCACAGGAGTTTCCATGGCAGACACTGCCAACCTGAGACCCTTGTAGCAGTTCACTTCCTGGGTCTTACTTTCACAACCAGGAAGGCTTAGAATGTCATCAAGTTAGGGTTAGTGAGATGACCCAATCAATAAAGTGCTTGCCACACCAAGTGTGAGTTCAGATCCCCAGAATCCACATAGAATCCAAAGGGATGTACTTTAATGTCTGTAATCTCATCTGTCATTCCAATGATTGAGGAAGACCCCTGAGCCTATGGCCTCCACAAACACCATGCATACATACATACATACATACATACATACATACATACATACATATGCAGGAAAACAAGCAATTGAATTGTAAACTGTAACTTTAGATGCACTGTAATTTTTTGTAAAGTTCTTTGCAGCTCTTAATACTTGGTTATTTATGCCCAGCCTTCCAAAACACTGGTCAGTGGGGAACTTCAAAACAAGATGCCCAGTGAGGGACCATCTTATGTTACAGTCTCCAGGCTGATTGACAGATCAGGCTGTGGTGTGTAGAACTGGGCTCCTTGGCCCTGCAGGCTATCCTCCCTCTCCTGGCAAGTTGCTGGGCCTGTTGAGCCAGTTCATATTCACCTGTTTGAAGTAAACATTACACTTAATTCTTTGATCCTGAAAAAAAATCAAGGTTTTGAGCACAGCAGGCTCCTGGAGGAGACTGCGGCTGGATTAGCACCAGATAAAGCATCTATATGGAAACATTTTCAGAACATGGCATCAAAGTGGCCATTTCTTTTCTGGAAAGTCGAGATTAAATGAAAGGGCCAGGAGGGAAATCAAACAATTTTCTATACGTTGTAGAGAAAAGAAAGCTCTTGACCCTAAGTGTCCATCCTGGCAATTGTCTCTGTTCTGTCAATGAACTCCTGAAGTTCCCATGATGATCTGTCACTTATCCTGAGTCTTTCAGTAACAGCCATGTGTGCTGGAGTACCAGGGTCTAATCAGCCAATAGCAGCCCAACGGGCAGAGCACACACACACACCCCCAAAAAAAGGAAGAGATATCTTAGCCATCCCTTCTAGTAACACTCCTGGTCCCTGACCAAGTGGAATCTATGGCAGAGATTTGCATTCAAAGGATATTTTCAAAAAATAAAGACTATCTGGGGATTGGACATTGGAAGAGAACAGTGCCAGAATAAATACTGTCCTGATCTCCAAGGTGTCTGCAGGGAAGTTTTGTCCAGATTCATTCCTCTGACACGCCTCATTTAGCTCAAGTTGAGAAATGTTCCTCTTTGATGCAGAGGCAGCCGTTGTCCATCCAAAGCACTAGGATGATTTGCCTTCATAGATGTGACAGGCTGAAGTAATAAAACATAACTACTATCAAGAACTGTATTGAGAACATATATCTCTTTCTCCCTTCCTCTCCTCCTTGCTCTTCTTTAAAATTTTTATTCATTATGGTTATATGTGTGTGTAGACAATATATAAGTGTGACTGTGGACATGTGCATGGCATGATGTGAGCATGTGGAGCTCAGAGGGGAACCTTTTAGAAATCAATTTTCTCCTTCCAGCATAGGTTCTGGGGATTGAACTTGGGTCATCTTGCTTGGCAGCAAACTACCTCACCTGCAGAGCCATCTTACCATCCCCTCTCAAATACTTAGTATCCATGCAGAATTTCTAGGTGCTGAGAACATTGTGACAGGCACAGCACAATCTTTGCTCCAGTAAAACTTGTATTCCAGTAAGAAGGGCAGACAATTTACAAACTTAGATACCCAGAAAACAGTTGTTGGGAAAGAAAGGGGTTGTGAAGGCTGAACACCGAGTGGGGGGGAATTCAAGGGTGGGGAGGTGGGAGGGGGTAGGTGGGGGCACATCCTCATAGAAGCATGAGGAGGGGGGATGGGATAGGAGGTTTCTTGGTAATGGGGGGAATGGGGGTAAGGGGATAAAATCTGAAATGTAAATATAATATTCAATAAAAAACAAAAAGAAAGGAGTTGTGTTTAAGAGGTACTGTTTCCCACAGAGGGTCAGACACAATGTCTCTGAGCAGATGGTAACTCTTGACCAGAGACCTGAGGAAAGAGAGGAAGGAAAAAGCCCTGCCTGAAAAAGGAAGAAGAGGGAGAAGGAACCCAGGTGTTCAAAGTAAAGAAGTGAGGGACACACACGAAGCTCATGGTGCATTTATCTAATTAGAGAGGCACCGGGGAAGGTCTGAGGAGGGTTGGCTGCTCGGGGATGCAGAGTGGCCGGGGAGGGTTAGCAATAGAGCTGGAAGAAGCAAGAATGCAATGCAGAGGTCTGAGGTCTGTGAAGGCCACCTGCACTACAGCAGCATCTCCCTAGGAGACTGTGCTGAGATCAAAGACTTGAGAGGAGGTTGGTGTGTCAGAGCATAGAAGGCAGAAGGCCCAGCTGGAAGACAAGAGGTTGATTTGCTTCCACATTCCTTCCTCCGGCTAACTCTGCATCTCCCCAGTGGCAAATGCAATCTAGCCCTCTTGCTGCCTCTATGGATGTGATGGGCTGAAGGTCTGGAGGCCATGGGCCTGCAGACAGAGCTGCCTCTGCTCCTTGCAGTTGAGCATCAGTACCTGAGCACTGCTGGATGGGTAGCCTGTGGGACTGAAATCTCAGAATCTGCTTTTGCTAAGACAGCATCAACTCCTCCACCAACTCAAGTCCACAAGATAACTAAAAGCAGGATGAGACCCTGACTTCTCTGCCTGCATTTTGTGTCTGTCTTCTTCGCTCTGGCTCAGACTCCTGCTTGACTTTGCATAACTAGCCTGTTTCATCCCCCTTCAAGATTGAAAATACAGAGGCAAGTCATCGTTCTAAACCTGCAATCACTTTGGTTACCCATAAGAACTAAATCTCCCAAGATGGACACACACACACACACACACACACACACACACACACACACACAGAAAGAGGGGGGCTGCACCCTGAAGTAGAATAGAGCATTGTGTAGAAGCCATATTAATCTCTTCAAAATATTGACAGATGGCTGTAATAAAAATTTGTTTGAGACACAGTCTCATGTCTTGTGATAGTAGGAAGGAAGGAAGGAGGGAAGGAAGGAAGGAAGGAAGGAAGGAAGGAAGGAAGGAAGGAAGGAAGGAAGGGGACTTTGTCTTGTGAGTAGTCACAAAGCTGCTTAAAGCTAGAGAGAAGAGAAACCCTAAGCCTGAGTAATAATTCCTCAAACCTGGAATTCAGCCCAGCCCTCTGCACAAATGAACCAGCTACTGGGAAGTAGAAGAAACTCCCTCCATTCAAAGCCAATAGGGAAAAAATCATTTAGTAAAATGTCTACAGGAAGAAAGAGAAAAGGAAAGAAGAAACAGGGAGAACAAGTGGTAAAGGAGTCGAGGGAAACATGTTTTCACAGAGCAGAATAAATAGTGACTAAATATTTCACCAAGACTTTTAAGAAAGAAAGTAATGAGGCAATTATCTCAGAAAGAAAAAAAAAAAGCACTGAACCAAGATACAAGAGAAATTACTACCTATTATCTAAAGACATAGAAGGTTGAATATATTATGTAGGGAATTCGCTGGCACTGTCCAAGGAAATGAGAATGTAAGGCTTATGGAAGAGTATGGCTGTAAAGATAACTGTCAGAAACATAAAAATCCTTCCACATTACAAATACCAAGGCAAGGGAGGAGATTTACACTCAGAAAAGTTTTCTCAGGCTGAAGATGTAGCTGAGGTGATAAAGCTTTGCACACAGGAGGCCCTGAGTTATCACCAGGGCTGCATCAACTAGGTGTATTGGGACGTGCTTGTAATCCCAAGACTCAAGCACTGGAGGCTAGAGGATCAGAGACACAGGTCACCCTTGGCTGCACAGGGAGTTGAAGGCCAACTCTGGCTAGAGACTCTATCTGAATAAATGAATGAATGAATGAATGAGATTTTCTTAAAATATTAAAAACAAAAGGCATAACATAAACTGACAAACATACTTGTCATATAAACAAATTTTAATGAAATAAGCTCCCTATTAAAAGAAAATAACTTCAGATTATATTACAAAGCAAAATCAGCTCATCCACAAATAAGCGCCACATCTAAAAGAAAAAAAAATAGTTGAAAGAACTGAAAACAAAAGATAGATAGCAGTGTGTGAGAGACCAATGCCATATGCAGAAACACTAGCAGGGTCAAGATCTAAAGTTGAGACCAACTGGATTCACAGGCAAAGCTTCTGACACAGAATGACACTGAGTCAGACTAAAATATCTCCTTCACAATGTCTGAGGTCAAGGAGATGGTTTCATGGGTAAAAAATGCTTACTATGCAAGTATGAAGACTTGAGTTCAAATTCCAGAGCCTACAAAAGCCACATGCATAGTGGAAATTCTGTAATCCCAGCACTCATAAAGAGAGATGGGAAGCAGAGACAGAGAACTCCCCAGAAGTGTGTGTGCCAGCCAGCCTGCCAAGTGTAGTGGAAAAGTAACAAAGAAGACCCTGTCTCAAACAAGGCAGAAGGCAAGGACTGACACCTAAGGTTGTTCTCTGACCTCCACATATGTGCTGTGTTCATCTCCAAGAATGCGTGTGCAAACATATATATTCTATATACACATAAACATGGTGTGCAGAGACAGACAGACAGACAGACAGACAGACAGACAGACAGACAGACAGAAGACACTAAAAAAGTCAAGAGCAAATCATTACTGATTAGGACAAACCTTAGTAATAAAAAGTTTTCATTGGCTTCCTGATAATCAAACATCAAGTAGCTAGAGTGTTGCCACCTAAAGACCAGAATATCAAAAATCAACAAGTACACAGAGTTGACACATTTAAAGTCCCTAATCCTTGAAGTTTGGGAAAAAAAATCTTTCCTTTGGAAGCAACCAAAATAGAACAGCACAAATTCCACTCTCCAGTTACAATGCACTAAACATAGAAACAAATAAATAAACAAAAAACTGAAAAACCATCACCACTGGGGAGAAAAAATTTTAAGTGTTTAAAAAAAAACTCTTGGGTTTGGAAAATACAAATAAATGTAGCAGAGCAGCTAGAACATGGAAATGAACAGCTGAAGTACTAGCACGCAGAAACATGCAGGCATAATAGTAAATGTCTTCTGTACCAGCGACTTCAGACGCTGAGGCAGGAGGATTGCTTCAGCCCAAGGTTTCAAGATGAGTTTAGTCATCATAGTGAGGCCCTGTCTCAAAAACATTTTTAAAAAGTATTTCTTACATATGACTAATGGTGTATAAAATAATAATAATAACAAGAATCATAATGGTGTATAAAATAAATGAGATATGCATTCGATTCTAGACGTCATAAAAATAATAGAGCAAGCTTCAAAAAAGCAAAAGGAAGAATTTCATAGCTAAGGGTAGAAATTAGCATGTCAAATGCACTTTTAAAATGTTAGAAAAAAAACAAGTGCTGATTTTGAGAAAATAATCCAACTAACAAAAGAGAAAGAAAAGAAACCCCACAGAATACCGTGTGCAAAGAGGGACAAACGCAGACACAGAGTCAGGAAATACCTCGCTCCTAGGCCTATGCCAGCACCACTGTCGATCTGAAGACAGTGAATAACAGCATAGCTCATGCGGTTTATTAAGTGAACTCAACAATGCATAGAAAGTCTGCTCCAGTGACTCCCTGTAAGAGAGACGGAAAAATGCTGGCAAGCTTTCTCTCCATGAAACAACCAGACCAACTTGTTTTGTGAATTTTCAAAGCCTAATTTTTTTTCTTAAGAAGACAAAGTAGTGATTTCAAAGACCTTTATTCAGTGTGTGTGTGTGTGTGTGTGTGTGTGTGTGTGTGTGTGTGTTATGCGCATGCATACGTGGGCCATGCATGCCATAGTATGACTGTGGAAGGCAGAGGACAACTTACACATTGTCATTGCACTTCTCTTACCATGTGGGCCCCAGAGACCCAATTCAGGTCGACAGGCTTGTTGGCAAGTCCCTTCACCTACTCGGCTATCTCGCTGGCCCAGCGCAAAAGAAATGGAAGGATGCCTCCGCGTTATATTGAATGACGTAATCAAAACCCTGACTGCAGAACAGAACGGTTGACCAGCTCCCTTACAAACATCAGTTCAGGATGCTCTTAACAGACATACCACAGGAAGGGAGGCTTTACCAAGAAGCAGTTGCTGTTTACAGCTCTTGCGGACTAGGAAGCCCAGAAGCAAGCCACAGCCAGATGAAGGGCTGCCTCCTAGCTCATCGCGAGCTCCATTATTTTTGCTGCGGCCTCAGTGGCCCGGATATCTGGATCTCAGGGCGGTGATGGGTACTGTCCTCTGCGCACATAGTGTTATACATTTTGAATTTTGAGCTTTGTTCCATAAATGGACAGAAACTGCTTTTGATAGTATTAAAGCTTCAATTTAGCAAATGCTTTTGGCATCCCAGCGCTCCTGTCAGAGTTTATGTGCATTAGCCCATGTAATCCCCACTAAAGCCTCACGATTTCATCTGAGGCTGGTTCCTTTCCAAAGCCCCATCTCCAAATGCCATTGCACCACATTAGAGTCTGGTTGCAATCCACGACTTTTTGACAGAGATATAAACACTCAGTCCATAACAAAATCATGCAGATTCTAGGCAAATCTCAAAAGGCTAGCTATATAAGAGGTTTGGGGGTGTTTTTTTTTTTTTTCAGGAGAGCAAGAAAGATTCAATATTACGAAAAACATATTCATTTTGTCAGTACTAGATATAAAGAGGAAATGACATATCACTCTGTTCTACTGATGCTTTAGGAGGTATGTGATAAAATGCAGTCTGCTTCATTTTTATTTACATGTGTTATATACACAATAAGAGCATAAATATTGACTGCGTGAGTAAATGGTGTCATCTTTTGTGGGGGAGTTTTTTTTTCTATTTAGGCAAAGTCTTCCTGTTTAGTTCAGGCTGGCCTAGAACTCACTACATGACCCAGGATGCCCTCAATCTTGGAATCTTCCTGCCCAAGCCTCTCAAGGGCTGGAACATGTACTAATTTACACCCAGTTTTCTGCCTTTAACTCAGTTCCAGCTGTCATCAAAACAAAACTATTGTGTATTTTAGTAAATATATTTGGTTTCCTCAGTATAGCTGAGTGCTCGTCACCCTCAGGATTTGTTGATAAAGGGTAAATTGATATCGTCTCTAAGGAGATTGGCAATATGCAACAAAATTTAAAATC
>JANHMN010000024.1:9473568-9495043 GCA_030674055.1 Rhabdomys pumilio | reverse complement strand
AGAGAGAGAGAGAGAGAGAGAGAGAGAGAGAGAGAGAGAGAGAGAGCAGGAACCTGCAAACCAAGGCACAAACTGTGAAACTGAAATACACAGGAAGGAAGGGGACATGGGTGTGTGTGAGTGTGAGCAGCCTTTGTTAAGAAGGAGGAAGACTGAAGACTGGGTTCACTTGTGTGACGGCTCCTTCCAAAGCCTCTTTACAAGCACAACTGTCAGCAGAACCATGTGAGTGTCAGATCACCAGTGATCAGGACCAACGCCTTCTCTACAGACACTCAGATAGTCCTGGATCCAAGGAAGAGTTTATACTCTCATTTACCTCTGCTGCAGATAGAAATCACAGTTCTTTCTTTTGTCCAGGGTCCCCCAGGCACCTGGCAATGTCCACAGTCCCATAACTGACTGACTGACTGACTGACTGACTGACTGACTGACTGACTGATTGACTGGATGGTTGCCTGCCTGATTGATCACATGATTATAGTACATTGGATCAAAGATGAATGTGGCGTAGTGTAGATCTCTTATTTACTAGCAACAGGAGACAAACCATCCTCTAAAGGCAAGTCTGCCTCCCTGGAAGCCTACTATGGTAAGTACTGACAGTTAAGAAACCCCCTAATAGGAAGAATGCCTTTCTGCGTCACATATGTTTACACACCACTACTGGACTCAGTACTTCAGTCCTGCCTCAAACATGTGGGTACAGCACCCACAGCTTGTCCTTAAAAAGCAAACATAACCTTGCACAACTGGCCAGAGATTACCTGAATCCGTAGTTCAGCTCCTTTGACTCAGAGTTTCAGCAAGGTCAGAAGCTCCAAGGGGTGACAGGCCTGGATGTCCCTGGCAAAGCACTGTTATGAGGAGAGATGTCTGGCTAGTAACCTCTGCTTTTCCACGCAGGGTCTTGGAAGCTCTTGTTCTTTTCTGTCAGGAAGGGGACTGGCTGGAGTTAGCCATAGAGGCTCAACTATAAAAGTCTGGTTCCTCCTGCTTTAGGGCTCTCCTTGCTAGGACAGACACTTTGGGGTACACAGGCTAGCTGTGGACACTCTAGGATGGTTTTAGGAGACAGACACCAGCAGTCACATTTTTTGTCACTGAATCCATCTGTGACCCATTGTGACCATTCTCAATTATGTATTCATTTAGCAAATAGGTCCATGTTGAAACTCAGCTAGGTTCTGGGGTACCAAGGAGGGGATGTGTCGGGCCTTGGAAGAGGTAACTCCATTTAACCTGCACCATCAGTCACATAGGACACAGGTCTCCACCTCCAGAGATTTAAATATTAATGAGTTATCTAAAGGGGGAGTAGCTAATTAAGTTATTCCCGCCCCTTCTTCCCCCTCCCTATAAAAAATCAGACCCCCTGAATTTTGGCACATACCATCTACACCCATTCACCATACCATGAACAATAAAAGCTTTGGTTGCTCTAGCAATTGGTCATTAAAAGGCTGAAAGGCAAGTTTTCTCAGCTGCAGACATGGAGCCTCAGGCCCCCATACCCATTACACTTGTCACAGAAAGAAGGCAAATGTCATTCCAGAAACCAAGAAGTCCCCCTGAGTAACTCCCGGTACAGAGGGTACTATAAAAAAGGAGGAGAAAGCCTAATGACAGACCTTCCTTGAACTCAGTATCACACGCCTGAGCCTGCCTAAGGTCTTGCGGGATATTTTCTGTCATCTTTGAATAACCCTGAGAGAGAATCATCAGAGATCTACCCAGGTCCCATGGGCACTCCTTCATCTCCAGGCCCAGGAGAAACAAGAGTCAGAGTGCTCTACCATCATCACCTCAACCTTCCTGGGCCTGCTGAAGCCCGTGGGAATCCACTAACAGACCCTGGAAGCGACAACTGACCCATTAGTATCTGTTGATTGAAAGGAAAAGTAATGTGTCATCACAAATTAGTTGGGGGATTCCTCCGCGGGAATCCAGTTTTATTTACTATTAGGCTACTAAATGTGCCTCTGAAAGGCGGCTGGCCTTGTCTGTGCAGGCAGGGTTAATTCAGACCTCTGATGCTGGTGGATACACCGGCCTGTTGCATCTTTTTGCTTTCCCTTTGCCCTGGTCTTCCGTTTTGCATTTAATCCCAAACCTTCTAGCTGAGCCTTTGTAACTACCCTGTAGGATAGGTGTTGCCACCCCTACTCTACAGATTAAGCGTCAGGAAAGCAACAAGGTTCTGTTTTTAATTTAACCCAAGCCTCTCGCTCTTTGGTTCTCTTGGACTTGGCTAAACAGCCACTTAGCATGGAATCACTTTGGCGCCCCCTGGAGGTCATTTTTCCAACTTGCCCCTTGATTTCAGACCAGTAAAGGTCAGTTTATTTTAGCATCATTTACTAAGTTTCCTTCCTTCCTTCCTTCCTTCCTTCCTTCCTTCCTTCCTTCCTTCTTTCCTTCCTTCTTTCCTTTCTTCCTCCCTTCCTTGCTTCCCGTCTGTCTGTCTTTCTGTCTATCTTTCTTTCTCCTTTATTTTTTCCTGGTCTGGCACCCTGAGGAGATTCTGAAAGGGTGTCTAGATGGATATTACTCTTAAAAATTGTTCAAGGACGGTAACACGTGTCGTGCCCTTCAGCCCACTCCCACGGCCTCAGGAGAGGGGGGATTAGATGGGAGGAGGAGCCGTGCCCCCGCCACCCCCGCCCGCGCCAACCCCGAGCCATTCCCACAGCTGTCTGTCTGTGTCAAATGTTCTGAGCAGAGGTGGGGGGCTCCAGCTCCCCCACACAAAGAGCTGGGAGCTGTCAGCACCTTTCTCACAATACACTGGGTGCTGAGGAACAGGTGATAATTGCACCCCTGTCACCTCATCACCTCTGAGCTGGCTGCTGGGGTTTTTTTTTCTAAAAACAAGTGTTGTGCTGCCTTAGAAATCCAAGTCAGAACTGCATTTGAGGAAACACATGGGCTGGCTGCTGCACTCTTCCACAGGCATTAATAAGGAAAGAAGGCAGGGAAACACTTGGGTAGCTCTCCTCTAGCCTCTTGTCTGTTTAAAAAGGACCACCAACCAGCCTCCATTCATGAGCCTCCTGTGGCAGCACCTCCCCTTCCTAGGAGAAGAGAGCCATTTTCTACCAGTTACGGGTTTAATGGCCAATACATCTGCCCTTTAAAAGAAAAGGACCTGCTGACTCCCTTCTCCCTCAGAAGGGCTAACTCACGTTCTTCAGAACTGCATTTCCTAAGGCAACTCTTAAGATTGCAGGTTTTGGCACTGGAGGTATGGGGTTAGTGGGAAAAGAAACATTGTGTCTAATTCAGGGTAGGCAAGCACTGTGTCCCTAAACTGCGAGCCATCCCCCACCCCCAGCTCATTCATTAGATTCTCAATATAAACTATTCCGGTCTCTTCTCTCTTAAGGTCTCCCTGGCCTCAGGACACACAGTGCCATGGGTCTGTGAAGGTCTGTGTTTTTAAAAAAGTAACAGAGCTAAACTAGCTGAGAAACAGACTCAAGTTTTCCTACTCAGATTCATACGCATAGATTGAAATCTGAACAATTCCTCACAGCAAGGACAATATGGTCCATCTAATAACTGCTAATGTTGACAGAGCATTTTCCCATTTGCCAGGCCTCGTACTGAGCACTTGCACATATTATTGTTCTAGTTTGTCTCTACATATCCTCTCAAGATGTAGAAGCAGCAGATAATATCATCAGTTTACAAATGAGAGAACCACAGCTCGGCTCTGAGCTAGAAGTGGTACCACAGGTGTGTGATTCTTGCGAGGAGGAGACAGAGAATCCGGAGTTCAAAGTCACCCTCATCTACGTAAGGGTTTGAGGCCAGCCTGGGCTACACAGGCCTCTATCTCCAAAAAAAAAAAAAAAAAAGAAAAAGGAAAGAAGGTAGGAAGGAATAAAGAAAGGGAGGGAAGGAGGGAAGGAGAAGGGCAGGAAGGAGAGAGGGAAGGAAGGACAGAGGGAGGGAGGGAGGGAGGGAAAGACAGAGGGAGGGAGGGAAGAAAACTAAGCTCAGACATGTTAAGAATCTACCCAAACTTCAAAGTAAATAAAATATTGAGAAATTACCAAATCTAAATCTATTTGTCTCCAGAACTAATTCCATACTCACATCCACGCCACCGTTGTCAGTCTTCCACCCATGTTCTACATTCTCTGCCCATACATTCTGAAAGGACTCTTGCTTACTCAGACCCTTACGGATTTGTGACTGCATAAGCATGCTCAGAGAAGGGAGGCAGAGATGGAGGGAGGGAGAGAGAAAGAGCGGAGGATCCAAGTGAGTCCTTGTAAACTGCCCCACACACCAAATTCTTATTTTAAAAACTTCACCTCCCCGACTGATTTACCTAATCCACTGTATTTACATAAATTCCTCACTGTAGAAACTATCATTTCAGGTAAAAGCAGTGACTGCCTGTAATATAACCGTGGTTTGTTTCAAATCCTGCTAATATCTAAGTTCGCTGAGGTAGGAGAGACATCTATTTAGAAACTAACTCTGCTCTAACAAAGAGGCACTAACCAGAAACAGGATGGGAAGAATACTGAAAAATGGTAGCCAGGTTATCTGAGAGCTTGTACTATTCATGGACAAAGGAGTTAGGCATGGGCTGATTCGAAGCCAAAGCTTTACCACAAAACCTTGAGAGGAAAGACAGGCTGATCTGATCCCTTGACCCGATACACTCAGGGACGACCAGCCCTGCAGGCTGGCTTTAAAAATGAAATTCTGACAGTACAGTTGCAAATGACTCTGCTATGGATGGAACCTGCTTACCCAGGATGAATACAAAGGAGTGACACAGACCTTTAAGAATAATGTCAGGAAAGCTAGAGCTCAAAATGAGCCGAGACGCCACCATAAAAGGCCTTTTGGGGGAGACTCCAGGTGGTGAATAGAGAAGAGATTCAAATAGGCGCTGTTGTAAATACCAGGCATATGACCTTGAGCAGTCCTCTTAGCCTTCCTGGGACCCAGTTTTCCCTGTTTGTGAAAATATTTCGTACCCTTCTTGTTGGCTGTAAGTATTGTGCAAGGATGGCCTATCAAGCAAACATCAACAAAACACAGGGTAAGGGTTCAGGAAAACAGCAGTCAACTGTGCCCTCTGGCACTAATATGGATGACTTAAAGTAGCAAAGGGCATCGCCCCTCATCTACTTTCATGTTCTCCTTCTGGGAAGGACAATGATCCCCAAATTAGAAAATCTACAGCAAAGACTGAAAAGAGATTTTTAAAAATGCTGATAGAAAAAAAAAGTGGTTGTCTTGACCCAGAAGTTAACAGAGTTCATTGTTGTCCTGCACTATATGGGTCCTTGGAAACTGCATAGCCTGGAGAAAGGGACAAGGGATTTACTAGGACTAAGTCAGAACTCAATTAAAAAACACTGTGAGAGGGTGCTGGAGAGAAGCAAACGCTTGGTTTTCCAAAAAGGAAAAAAAATTGTGCCTGAGGTCCACCCAGGTAAATTTCACAGATGCTTTAGACGAGCCACTTGTAGACTTGACAGGAGCTGGCAAGAGTCCATCAAGAACCCCTCACACCTGACACAGCTCAGTTCACAGTTAAAAAAATATATTATCTTTGTTCATCTATGATCACAGTCAGAGACGTGTGGCTTGGATGGTGAAAGAGACAAGGTCTTCAGTGACAGGCCAGAGAAAAATTAGCCAGTCAACACCAGCCTGCAGTAAGAGGCCAGGCGTCCTCAGCCAGGTCCCTCACCCGGCCCCTTTCTGGCTCGCTCACTCTCTTTCTATCTGCAGGAGAAATGACTGCTGAGAAACAGCAGATCAAATGGTACGGAGCTGATGCAGAATTCAGCTACATGCTGAGATTAAATCTGGGATTAAAGAGTAAAATCGCAGGCTGGGTGGATGACTCATTCCCAGAACCCATGTTCAACCTGCTGGGTGTGGTGACACTCCTTCATAACCCAGAGATAAAGAGATGGAGATGGTCATATCCCTGAGGTCTACTGGCCAGCTACTCTAGCCCACTTGGTGAGTGCCAAGCCCATGAGGGACCCTGTCTCAAAGAAAGAAAAAGAGTACATGACTCCAGAGGACCAAACCTAACTTGTCTATCTGGCCTCTATCATGCAAACACACACACACACACACACACACACACACACACACACACACACACACACACTGCTTACTGGCTTGCTCCCTCTGTCTTGCACTGCCCGCCAGAACCACCTACCCAAGGATGACAGTGTCCATAGCGTGCTGGACCCTCCAGTATCAATCAGCAACTAATAAAATACCACACAGACATGGCCCCAGGTCAGTCTGTTGGAAGATATTCTTCAACTGAGGTTCCATTTTCCCGTGTGACTCTGGGTGTGTGTCAAGTTGACTGGTGAAGCTAACGATAAAAAGGGGACTACATTGGGGAAACAATTAAATACCACACATTTCCTGAAGCCCAGAACGCAGATTTAAAGAAATGTATAATATACGTGCATGTATTTGTGCATGCATGTGTGAATAAAAACCTAAAGGGCTCTATCCTGAAGAGAAAGGAGACCAAAGAGAGAGGGAGTGAGGAATATGGCGGATGGCGGGAGGGAACAAATATTACAGGAAACCAAAACCCCAGGCAAGACAAACCAAACACAAAGGAATGAGCCGGAATGAACACAGAGGAATGGGTACACAAGGGAGACCGTGGTAGCTTCTCTAAGGGAATAGCAGGTGAGCTTTAAGCTTCACCGGAAAATAAGTCTTTCTTGTGAAATTCCCAGGAGCACTCCAGCAGAGGGGACAGCAGAAACAAAATCCAGAGGCAGGACTGAGCTCCCCTTGGAGGGACAGTCAGAGGGGAGTAGGGCTGGTACCCAGTGACCATGGGAGAGGATAAAAAGTGAAGTGAGAGCAAAGACACAGCTGGGCTTGGTTAGCAGGGGTACCTCTGAAAACATCCCTGTGGGGGGAAAAAAAAAACTCGAGCGGGGCGGTTTGGCGGGCATCGAGGGCCGGGGGCGGGGTTCTGCCGCACTTTCCACACCACCAACTGATGGTCCCACATTCATGCAGCCGCCCCAGCGGCTGTGTAGGGGAGGTTCAGGGGTTCCAAAGGCTGGAATCTGGCAGCAGGTGCAGGAAAGCCCAGGAGACATGTGGAGTTTTCCAAAGCTTTTATTATTCATGGCATGGTGAATGGGTGTAGATGGTATGTGCCAAAATTCAGGGGATCTGATTTTTTATAGGGAGGGGGAAGAAGGGGCGGGAATAACTTAATTAGCTACTCCCCCTTTAGATAACTCATTAATATTTAAATCTCTAGAGGTGGAGACCTCTACCTGTGTCCTATGTGACTGATGATGCAGGTTAATGGAGTTACCTCTTCCAAGGCCCGACACATCCCCTCCTTGGTACCCCAGAACCTAGCTGAGTTTCAACATGGACCTATTTGCTAAATGAATACATAATTGAGAATGGTCACAATGGGTCACAGATGGATTCAGTGACAAAAAATGTGACTGCTGGTGTCTGTCTCCTAAAACCATCCTAGAGTGTCCACAGCTAGCCTGTGCTCCCCAAAGTGTCTGTCCTAGCAAGGAGAGCCCTAAAGCAGGAGGAACCAGACTTTTATAGTTGAGCCTCTATGGCTAACTCCAGCCAGTCCCCTTCCTGACAGAAAAGAACAAGAGCTTCCAAGACCCTGCGTGGAAAAGCAGAGGTTACTAGCCAGACATCTCTCCTCATAACAGTGCTTTGCCAGGGACATCCAGGCCTGTCACCCCTTAGAGCTTCTGACCTTAACCCGCTGAAACTCTAAGTCAAAGGAGCTAAACTATGGATTCAGGTAATTACTGGCCAGTTGTGCAAGGTTATGTTTGCTTTTTAAGGACAAGCTGTGGGTGCTATGCCCACATGTTTGAGGCAGGACTGAAGTAGTGAGTCCAGTAGTGGTGTGAAACATATGTGACCCAGATGGCTAGGGGTCTGCATACTGGGTCTGCCCAGGTCTTGACAATGAATGAGGTGCACCCCAGGGGCATGCTGCCCACACAGACAGAACCAAAAGCCCTGGCAACAACCGGGATCTCTTCCCCACTAGTGCCTAAGAGTCAGGAATCAGAGAGTCTGTCCCTCTGGTTCCTCCATCCTGTTTCTTGCTCTTTGTTTAACGAATGGGACAGAAGACACAGTGAGGTTTGGAATTCTACAAATTTGCTATTGACAACTGGACTGTGAATTCTTGAAGGGTTATGTTTTTTAATGGCACTCACCAAACCTCTGGTGTTTACAAGGCTGCAAGCCACTCAGGGTCTGTCTGCTCAGGCTATTCAAGGACTCTTGTGATTTTTTTCCCCTCACTTTTTAAAAATCAGTTCACTATCTAGCCAAAGATGACCTTGAATTTTTGATCCTCCTGCCTCCATGTCTGGGGTGTTGAGATCGTGGGCGTGCAATATCACGAGTGGTTTATGCCTCACTGCAGATCAAACCCTGAGTTTCATCTATACTGGGCAAGCACTGGGTTTGGTTTTTGTTTTGTTTTGTTTTTGTTTGTTTGTTTGTTTGTTTGTTTGTTTAGAACAGAAATGTCCCAATTCCCCCAAATACTTTACCAAAGGCAAAGAAAGCTAGCACCTGGCTTGGGTGTTTTCAAATCATCAAGCAAGCATGTTAATGAAAACTGCTAAAGGAGATATACAGTTTAGATGCCCTCACAGCCTGTGGTTCTATTGTTCATCATTTACCTGGCTCTCCTGGAACCCATATTCCACATGCATGAACCTCATACTAGCATCTAGTATCTTCCTTGAGAGACAACACAAAAGTTGCAGCATGGGCACCCTAAAATCCTCTTTTTCTCATTTATTGAGGCCACCTAGAATGATTCCATCTCTGGATCTGTTCTCCACAAATGAACTGATCATTCCTCATTTAAGAATACTATGCAATGTCAGCAATATGACTGCCTGCCTGCTACCTGACCAACTAAGTAGTAGTCCTGGAATCAACATGGCGGAAATAGAGAACTGACTCTCAAAAGTTGTCCTTTGGTCCCCACACATGTGTGCATTTGCACAACCATCCCATCCTCACACACAAAAGAGATAATAATTGAAGAAGAGAAGAGAAGAATGTGTATAGAGGGCTACAGTGATAGCCCAGTCTGTGAAGTGCTTACCACACAGCCTGAGGACACAACTCCATCCCAGAACCCACATAAAAAGACAGGTGTGCTGACGACAGCCTTTGGTCTTCATGTAAGCCAGGGAGATGGAGATAGAGTGGTCCCTGAGGTTCTCTGGACAGCCAGTTGAACTAAATGTAAGCCTCAGATCCTAGTGAGAGGCAGATCTCATCTTAACAACCAAGCTGCGTGGCCCTAATGCACAATACCTGAGGCTGGTCATTGGCCTTCACATACATGTGCACAGACACTGACGTGTGCACCTGCATGCACACACAAAAAAGAAAATGCGTCTCTTGTGAATGATCTGAAGTTTCTAAAGATTACAATCATTTCATAATTAAAGAATAAAAAGTAACCACTAGGGGAATGTAGTTCGGTGGTGGAGCACTTAAGGAGGAAGCCTGAGGGCCTAGGTTCAATACCCGATAATAGCAGAAAGAAGGAGAAGAATGAAAAGGAGGAGGAGGAAAAGGAGGAGGAGGAGGAAGGTGTATACAGTTGATTTAATTTAGCCATCAGCCAAGAATTCCTAGCAGTTCCCAGCCATACTCTGAAGCACTCTGTCTCTTCTATGCTCTCGGAGTTGGATTTGAACAAACTAGACAAATTGTGCAATATGTGGTAGTTATAGAAACCTAAGAAAAACAAAAATAATAATGAAAATAGTACTGCTCATGGAGCATCTAGGGGCAACAGAGGCAACATTTTACTAAATATGTACAGACACTCATCTTTACATTTTTAATATCTTCCATTCTATATACCTGATTTTTATTAATCTTTGCATGTATAATATTATGTCATAAGTGTGTGCTTTCATGCGTATGGGCACACTTGTGTATACACAAGCTTGGTGTATGTGTGAGTCTGGAGACCCAGAGATGATATCAGTTGTCTTCCTCACTCATTCTCAACTTTGTCCAATGAGGCAAAGTCCCTCACAGAACTTAACAGTTCTGACTAGTCTAGGGATCCAAACTCAGTTTCTCATGCTTTCAAGGATTTATCCATGGAGCCATCTCCCCCAGGCCCCGATTTTTAAATTAATGGTTATATCAGAATCATCTTCTTCAGATACTACAGACAGAATTAACAAATAAAAGTTTAGGGCGTCTGGTTAAAATTGCATTTCATAGAAATAATAAATAAATATTACCTTTGTACAAGTACATCCCATTTGGGGATACACAAAAACTAAAAGAATACATTGTTATTCTGGAATGCAGTTTTAACTAGTATCCCATGTTTTACCCAGCAACCTTCTCTGATCTTGCTATCACCACTAGCCCCCTGCCCCTTCTATTTCCACCAACTTTGGACAGCTCGTGCCTGCAGCCTGCTCCCTGTCCTGCCTAAATGTCCATCACCTTTTAATATAAGCAAGACACTCGTTCATCTCTCCCAGATTAGTTTCTTGCTGAATGATTGCCATACTGTTTTAATTATTATTTTTATATCACATTTATTCATCTGACCCAGTCTCTCATTAATTCTTTACATCTGTAAATTTAAGCCACAGTTCAGTGAGCATGCATTAGGATGCAAAGTCTTCTTGATGGGTTGCCCCTTAATCAGACAAGTGGCCTGACTTTTTAAATCTCTTCTGACTAGTTCTAGCCTGGAATTTATATTGTGGAAAACAGTGGCACCCCTTTTTCCTGTTCTGCTTGGTCTGAATGCTTTTTCTTGTCTTTTCACTGTAAGGCAGTGTCTGTGTTTGATGGTAAGATACATTTCTTGGAGATAATAGATAAATGGTTCATATTTGTTATTATTATTATTATTATTACTGTTATTATTATTGTTGTTGTTATTATTATTACTACTACTTCAATTTGTTCTTTGATAATTCAAAATGTATATATGTATATAGTATAGAATGTATACATATACATTCAAAATGTATATATGTATAAATGTATATACTGCATTCTGATTACTCTTACCCCTTACTCTCTCTTTCTCCCTCCTCCCTCATTTCTGTTTGTCTTCTCCCTACCATCCTATTTGCCAAATTCATATCTTTTTGTTTTGTTTTATGACCTACTGAGTTTCCAGTGGAACCTGGTGGGCTCGCTGTGGAGTACATAGTTGAAAGCAATGACTTCCCTACTCCACATCTACATCTCTGTGTTTTATTTGATAATTATAAATGTTCAGAGTTGTTAGGGATAAGTTTGTACACTAATTCCTGATGTTTGTAGTATCTGGCATTTCCTAGCCCTCATTTGCTGAGCTACTGTCATGACATGATTCAGTTTGTCCTTTAGTGCCACGAATGTGTTTTTATATTTCTCCTCAGTCTAAAGGGTTCGTTCCAGCAGCTTCTGTAGAACTGCCAATTGATCATGGATTCCTTTAGCCTCATTTTTTTCTATTATTGGATATTTTCTTTATTTATATTTAAAATGTTATCCCCTTTCCAGGTCTCCCCTCTGGAACCCCCCATTCCAATCCCCTCCCTCTGCCTCTATGAGGGTATTCCCCCACCCACCCACTCCTACCTTCCTACCCTGGCATTTCCCTACACTGTGGCATCAAACCCCCACAGGACCAAGGGCCACTCCTGCCACTGATGTACAACAAAGCCATCCTCTGCCACATCTGCAGCCAGAGCCATGGGTACCTCCATGTGTACTCTTTGGTTGGTGGTCCAGTCCCCGAGAGCTTTGGGGGTCTGGCCGGTTAACACTGTTGCTTCCCCCCATAGGGCTGCAAACCCCCTCAGCTCCTTCAGTCCCTTCTCCAACTCCTCCATTGGGGACTCCGTGCTCAGTCCAATGGTTGACTGCAAGCATCCACCTCTGTATTTGTCAGGTTCTGGCATAGCCTCTCAGGAGACAGCCATATCAGGCTCCTGTCAGCAAGCACTTGCTGGCATCCACAAGAGCATCTGGGTTTAATGACTGTATATAGGATGGATCCTCAGGTGGGGCAGTCTCTGAATGGCCTTTCCTTCAGTCTCTGCTCCACATTTTGTCTCCATATTTTCTCCTGTGAGTATTTTGTTCCCTCTTTCTAAGAAGCACTGACACCAGTCAGAATAGCTAAGTTCAAAAACTCAGGTGACAGCAGATGCTGGCAAAGATGTGGAGAAAGAAGAACACTCCTCCATTGCTGGTGGGATTGCAAGCTGATACAACCACTCTGGAAATCAGTCTGGTGGTTCCTCAGAAAATTGGACATAGTGTTACCTGAGGACTCAGCTATACTACTGCTGGGCATATACCCAGAGATGCTCCAACACGTAATAAGGACACATGCCCCACTATGTTCACAGCAGCCATGTTTATAATAGAAGCTGGAAACAACCCAGATGTCCCTCAACGGAAGAATGGATACAGAAAATGTAGTACATTTACACAATGGAATACTACTCAGCTATTAAAAACAATGACTCTATGAAATTCCCAGGAAAATTGATGGAACTTGAAAATATCCTCAGTGAGATAATTCAGTCACAAAAGAACACACATGGTATGCACTCACTGATAAGTGGATATTAGCCCAAAAGTTCGGAATACCCAAGATACAATTCACAGATGCTTGAGCTATTTTTGAAGCTCAAGAAAAAGGAAGACCAAAGTATGGATCCTTCAGTGCTCCTTTAGCCTAATTTTATCAGGCAAAGTTTTTCTTTCTCTTTCAATTAGTGCAGGTAGTTTAGCTGGGTATAGTAGATATAGACTTTCAGAACTTGAAATGTATCGTTTCAGTAAAAGTTACTGTTGAGAATCTAATCTTCAGTAATAATCCTTGTTATTAAGCATGTGTGAATAGAGTCTTTCTCCTCTGATTTTATATTTTTGTTAGGAGTCAACACAAGTGACTCCATTTTAATTTTCTTTCATAATTACCTAATTCTAGTTCATGATTACTGAATTTAGTAAGAATTTGGCTTGATCTGATTACAGTCATCTTGAATCATAACTGTCATGATAGTCTTTGAGTAACTCTGGCCAGTTTTCTCTACCAAGTTCCCTGGCACACTACAAACAAACACACACACACACACACACACACACACACACACACAAATGCTATTAGAACATGTATAGGGCTTTATAGCTAGACCCTAGCTATAAAGGGTATAAAGTGATCTTTATAGCAAGATCACTACCAGGGATATGTCTAAAATAATTGATAGTAGCTTGAAATCCAGTGATGAATAATTCCAGATTGGACTAAGTCACTTTTGTCATGACAACTATTTATGCTTCCTTTTTGTGACCCAAACTGTGAGGATTCACTGATCTTGCTGCCTATCTTGACCATGTCAGTGACTCTCCATCAAATCATCTTGTATAGAATCCTTCATCTGTCTGTTTCATGGCATCTCCTACCCACAGAAGTCAGTAGTTTTACCTTAGGTTTTCTTGGAAAAGGGAATCAACAAGCATTTCTCCCACAATAATTCTAACTCATGACCCTGGTTCTTGTATCATCTCTGATTGTATTGGTTTCTTTTCTGTTTCTGCAGTAAAATAACTTAACAAAAAGGTAACTGGGGAGAACAAAGGTTCATTTTAGCTCACAATTCCAGGTTACAGCCCATAGTTTGGAATTCACAGTAGCAGGAACTTAGAACAACTAGTCACATCATACCCATAGTCAAAGGCAGGCTTTCTCTGCTCTTAAACACCTGAGAATGCAAACACAGAGAATAGTGCCACCCACTTTTAGTCTCCTCACATTAGTTAACATAATCAAGAAAATCCTCCACAGAGTTGCCCACAGGCCAACCTAATCCACACAACCTCTTAGTGAGATTCTCTCCCCAGATGACTTTTGATCACATCAAGTTGATAGTGTTTCTTATCGGACTAAACTGAGCAGAAATAGTGGCTTGAAAATGTTACCAGGCACACATTTTGTACATAGTAGACATTTTATGGGTGCTTATTTAATTAAACAAAACACTCTAGCCCTTACCAAAAAGCACAGATATCCAAACTTGACATACATTAGATTGCCTTGTTAAACTAGTGAGAGAGGAAATTTTTATTTTTTAAAATAATATTAATCAATGAGTAAAGAAAAAAAATAAGGAAATATTTCCCCAGGTCCCACCCCACATCTCTCAAATATCCCTCGTCTTACAAGTCTGATGTTTATTCTTTTGTTTAATTGAATTGTTTTTTTCAAGTTTCACCATGTAGCCTTGTCTAGCGTTGATTGGAGACCCTTCCAATTCTACCTGCCTCTGAGATTACAGTCATGTACCTTCACTCCCTGGAGGCTATGTTTTACTTTATTTATCTTTTTACTGGGTTATTTGTTTGCATTCTTTCTTTTTGTGAGACAAGGCTTCATGTTGCCCAGGCTAGCCACAAGCTCATGACACTCTGCTTCTACCTCTTGGGCACTGGGGTTATAGTCCGACATCACATCTCTCTCCTTGTCATCTGCATTTTCCAGTGTCTCAGATGATTCTTCTCTATCCTGGTATGGATTGATGGTTAGTTTGAAGTACCATAGTCTGCACAGTGAAAATATTTGAGTAGAGTCAGCATACTGTAAAATGCTAGAGCTGAGGAAATTCTCATGATCGGTTTTGTGGCTCCACCATTCAGCAAGTGAAAACTCTATAATGTCGACCACTTTGCCAGTAGAACATTAGGTCCCCTAGTTGGTCTCAAATGAGAGTTGGTCCCAGAGAAAATGTGTCCATGCTATCAGCCTTCCAGGAATTCCACCACCGTAGCAGAAACTAATGTCTCAGAATGCTGGAAGAAGTTTAGTCATGCTAGCCATGGTCTCTGTATTATGCACAGCAGGGACTCTTAAGGAAGAATCTTAGAAGAGTTACTTGGTGGTGCGTGTAATGACTGTAAGCCAAGCTGAATTTATCATCCAAATGCCTGGATTCAAGTTCTGAAATAATTCAAACGCTTAGGGAAGTTGTAAATAAACACGAAGCCAGACAACAGGCAATAAGTCTCTAGGACATTGTTGGATGCATTATTTATAAGGCGGAAATGTATATTTTATTCATTTATCTTCCTATGAACCCAATGAAAATCAGAAGACAAGCAAAGTCATTCCTAAAAGTTGGTTCCAGCATTGTCAACCATACGGCCCATCCCAACTCTTTTCTCCTTGTCTTCCCTAAGGTAGAAGATTTCCAGATATGATCATCATGGGAGACACACATCCTTAGTGCTAGACCCAACGGTAAAGGCCCTTGGGACAGAAGGGAACTATGGGTGTCTTGTATATCCTCCTCATTTTACAAAAAAGAAGAGAGAAGCTCAGAGAAGGAGGAGGTCTACTGGTAGCTACTAACAATGATGAGGTAGGGACACTCACGGGCTCTAAGTACTGCTGTAACACTCATAAAGATTACATGCCAAACTATGTGCATTTATTTCTGGATAAAGCTCATTAGATCTCATGAGATTTGCAAGCAGTCCCTGCCTCTTGTGGACTCTCATGCTCTGCTGATGGGACTATAAAGCAGAGCTTTGGCTACTTTGGAGATTAGTGTGGTTGTTCCCCCCAATAATTACACATGGAGTTACCCCCATGACCCAGGAATTTCAGTCCTAAGTACCTATCCAATGAAGAATGAGCATGCTCTGCTCGTGAGTTAGAAGTGTTAAGTGCCATTACTCTAAGCATCTAATTCACGACCAGTCCTTCCCCCATCATTGCCTCTAGCCAGACCCCTCCACCAACCTCCTACACTCTGACCTTCACTGCCCTGCTGGCTCTCTGTAACATGTAAACCTGCCTCCATTGCCATCTTCCATGAGAAAACCCTGGACTAAGATAATCACATACTGACCTTGTTCTTCTCATCCTCTTGTTTCAGAATTCACTATTTCACTGTTTTGTCTTACTGAAAGCAAGAGCTAGCACCTTATCAGGGGCTTGAACTCACAGCCATCTGGCATCATAGCACCCGCTCTTTGGATAAAATCTCCTTCCACTCTGGTGGGGGAAAGCACCTTCATTTTCAAGCACACTGATGCCTAAGTCACTCTGACCATACATACCACTCCCTGCAATGGAAGGGGATTCTGGGATGACTCATTCTACTGCTTAGTATCTTCCCACCATTTTTTCAGCATCAATTCTGTCCCAGTGTGCCAAGTGTTTATATGTACCCAACAATAAAGCACAAGCCCCTCGTAAATAGGAACACCAGGGAAATCAAAACTACAGTGAGATACTTCTGCATATCCACTATGATATCGTGAGAAAGATGCAGAGAATGATGAGAACTGCTGAGGAGTAGAAGGAACTAGAAGACTCCTCCACTACTGATGAGAAAACAGGCTGGTATTTCCTCAGGTGATGGAATAGGATGTCACAACTTGGTAGAAGGCTGGTGCCATCAGCAATGTAATTTTCCTTTATTCCTTTTCCTGATTTTGTTCTCTGAATATCACCTTCATTTTGCATTCTGGGACTCTTTGTCACTGTGCCATCTCTCCAGTTGGTACAGACTACCTAACACAGTCTCCTAGGAACACCAGTCTCTGCACACAGCCCACTGATCTAGTCCTCAGATATGTATCACTGTGTTCTACTTTGCTTTCTATTGCCATGCTAAACACCATGACCAAAAGTAGCATGAGGAGGAAATGCTTTGTTTCATCTTACAGTTTACGTCCCACCATCCAGGAAGACTAGGGCAGGAACTCAAGGCAGGAACTAAAGAAAAGTGCACAGAGCAAAGATATTACTGGCTTTCTTCCTGTGGATTGGTCAGATTGCTCTTTTATACAACCCAGGATCACCTACCCACAGTGGGTTGGGCTTTCCTACCTCAACCATCAATCAAAAATATGTCCACACAGACAGGCCCATGAGCCAATCAAATGGAGGTAATGTCTCAATTGAGATCTCTT
The DNA here is from genome assembly GCA_030674055.1 of Rhabdomys pumilio. Taxonomy (NCBI): domain Eukaryota; kingdom Metazoa; phylum Chordata; class Mammalia; order Rodentia; family Muridae; genus Rhabdomys; species Rhabdomys pumilio. The sequence continues at coordinate 9,478,030 of JANHMN010000024.1, read as the reverse complement.
TTTCCAAACTGGTTCCAGTTTAAGTCAAGCTGACAAAAACTAACCTGCATATCCCACCACCCCAGAGACTAGGGGAGACATCAGTCTTTTTTTCCATGTTGTTACATCCTCATGAAAGCCCCGTTTCTTTCTCCCAACACTCCTGTCTTGGGTATTGGCTTCCATGAGCTAGGTTCTCAACACTTAGTTATTTGACTCCCAAAATGTCACTGCTAATTGTGTATCCTAGAAAAATGACAGCCAGACAGACACACCTAAATACTGGTACAGAATGTTCACAGCAGCAGATTTCCAACAGGCAAAAATGTCCAACAATTAGTGAATGAAAAAATAAATGTGGCCTATTTATACAATACAGTATTATTCAGCAATAAAGGAGAATGAGCTGCCAATCCGTGTTTCAATGTAAGAGATTTAACTTCGGAGATGATTCAGTTGGATTCTGGTGCTTGCTGTGCCAGCATCAGAACGAGAACCAATGTTTAAAAATAAGTAGGCTTAGTGACACATGCTTAGAATCCTAACACTGGGGAGTCAAGGATAATTAGACCTTTGGGGCTTACTGGCCAGCCAGTCTGGACTCCTTAGCAAGCTACAGGCCAATGAGAGATCTTGACTGAAAAAACAAACAAACAAACAAATAAAAAAAACCAGTACAGCCAGTGCTAAAGAAAAATACCTAAGATTGGCCTCTGGCCTCCAAACATATATGTTCACATGTGTTTGCACACACTTACAGCACATGCACTCCCACAAACATGAACACACATACACATATGTACAAGAATGCACAGAAGACCATGCAAATATCATGCCAAAATGAAAGAAGCCAACATAAAGTGCCACATATTACACAATTCCACCTAATAGAAATATAAAGTAGATTAACAATGGCAGTCTAGGACTAAGAAAGAAGGCTGGAGTGTTGTCAGCTGAAAACACAGGGTGACTGTTGATGAGGATAGAATTCCATTGGGAATGATGAAGATGTTCTGAACTGATTGTAATAATGGTTTTGCAATCCTATGAATATACTGGAGATGATGGAACTGTATGCTTTTGATATATGAATTGTCTAACATGCGGTAATATTCATGGTTTAGACAAAACACCACACTGCGCCCACCCTCAACAAGCCCTTAGCTTAGACAGTCCTCATAGTGGCTACATCATCTTGGTTGGGACATCCCCAATCTTATCACTAAAAGTCACACATCTAGGACAAACCAGGAGAGGTAATCATCTCCAGCTTCTGCTGTGGCCACCAAGGACAACAGAAGCAGAAACAACAAACTGGCCACCCACAGGTCCTGGAACCTTGACTCTGCTGTTAACATAACACTCACATGGAAGTGATCAAGATGCTGAGCGAGCATCCTCTAGGGAGGAAGGGAATGGCTCCAGACCCTGGGCTGGCAGAGCTGTGTACAGAAGCTTTTAGTGACCTTGAAGCCATAGTTACCTACAGCGAACTTATGGCCCAATAGTAAGGTCTTCCCTGCTTCCCTTTTAGGGGCTGGTAGAACCAAGACAATAGGGAAGCTGGTCTTCCACTCTGAATAGTGTTTTTTTTTTTTAATTTACACAATCATTTTTCCTGTTGTGTCTTTTTTTTTCTAATTAGTTTTCTTAGTTATCATACAAAATAATGGGTTCCTTTGTGACATTTCATTAGCATATATCATTGTACCTTGTTCACATTTACTCCCTACTAATCTCTCCAATCTCTCCTTTCCTCCTCACAGGTCGCCTTTCTCCCCTCACACAGCCTTTCTGTGTTGATATCATATACCTGTACATACATACATATACATATATCCATAAATACAACATATATTCTATAACTCCTATAAGAGAAAACATGATATTTGTATTACCCCTTACCCTTTCTGGTCCCACTCTCTCTGTTCCATTTAGACTTCTTCCCCAATCTCCATTACCCCATTTCTGTTCTCATGTCATGCACATGCCCATGTGTGCACACACATACACACACGCATACACACACACACATCTGTGTTCCATATAGGAGAGAAAACAGGCAATATTTGTGTAATAGCAAGGTTTTTTTCAACTAAATAAAAGCTATAGTCATCTAAGAGGAAGAAACCCTAATCAATTGTTAGAAGAAAATGTCTCCAAAAGATTAGGCTGAAGGCCGGAAAGCCTGAAAGGCAATTTCTTAATTAGTAATTGATAAGGGAGGGTCCAGCCTATTTTTGTGGGGATATCCCTGAGATGGCATCCTGGGATCTATATGAAAATAGAATGAGCAAGCTGTAAGGAGCAAGCCAGTAAGATGCCCTACTCCTTGGCTATCATCTCCTGTCTTCAAGTTCCTACTAGGTTTGACTTCCTACCTTGACTTCCCTTAATGGACTGTGATTCAGGATATGTAAGCCAAATAAACCTTTTCCTCCCCAAGTAGCTAGCACACAAATATTGCCTGTTTTCTCTCCTATGTAGAACATGGGTGTGTGTGTGTGTGTGTGTGTGTGTGTGTGTGTGTGTGTGTGTAGTCATGTGTGTGACATGAAAGCAGTTGGTCATGGTGATCCATCACAGCAACAGTAACCCTAACTATGGCAATTTGTATTTCTGAGTCTGGCTTATTTCACTTAACATGATCTCTATTTCTATCCATTTTCCCACAGATGATGATTTCATTCTCTGTGTGGCTAAATAAAACTCTGCCATGTAATGTATCATATTGTCTTTATCCATCTGTTGATGGGCATCTAGACTGACTCCATCTCTTGACTATTGTGAGTGGTGTGACAATAAACATGGATGTCAATGTATCTTTGTGGTATGCATATTTAGACTTCTCTGGGAATAGAGCCAGGAGTGGTATAGCTGAATCATATGGGACTTTCCAGTTTTAGTATTTTGGAACCTCCAAACTCATCACCTCAGCGCTGCACCAGTTTCCATTCCCATCAACAGCATATATAGGTTTCTCTTTCCCCACATCCAGCATTTTCTGTTCTTGATGATAGCTATTCTGACTAGAGTCAATAGAATCTCCACAGGGTTTTCGTTTGTATTTCTGTGACAGCTAAAGACATTCAACATCAACTATTTATTGTCCCTTTGTATTATTTATTTTGAGAACCGTTTGTTTCATTTGCCTATTTACTGATTAGATGGTTTTTTTATATTTAATTTTTGGAGGTTTTGGTTTTGGTTGGGTTTTTTTGTTGTTGTTTTGGGGGTTGTTTGTTTGTTTGTTTGTTATGGATTCTAGATACTAGTGCCCTCTTGGATGTCACGGGAGTAAAAGTTTTTTCTCCCATTCTGCAATCTGTCTCCTCGTTCTGCTAAGTTTTTTCCTTTGCTGTTCAGACGTTTCTGAATTTCACACAACCCTATGGTGTCAACTATTGATTTCCTGTGTTGTTGGAGTCCCTGTCAGAAAGCCCTTGCCCGTGTACTTAAGTGTCTTCCTTTAGCAGTTTCTGGTCTTACAGGGAGGTCTTTGACCCATTTTGAGTTGACTTTGGAGCCGTGTGGGAGATATGGATCTAATTGCATCCTTCTACAATTTCCACAGTGCCACTTGTTTTTGGGTTTTTGGTGGGCTTTTGCTTGCTTGGTTGATTGGTTTTGTTGACTTATTTTGTTTTTGTTTTGTACCATTTGTTAACAAAGCTGGGTTTTTTTTTTCTCTCTCCAGTGTGTGTTATTAAAATTTTTATCAAAAATTAGGTGGCTGCACCCTCAGTTTACCTCCAATTGATGATTCAGCCCTGACCCTTGGGGAACCAGGCCTGGGAGTTATCATAAGCTAGAGACTAATGATCTCAGGGCCTGCCTGGGCCTGGGCAGGGCCAGCCACATTCTACCTAGACTGAGATGTCTACTCTGGTGCTACGTCTCTGAAGCCATCCTGGGGGAAGGGCTGTTGAAAAGGGGAGGGGTAGTTAAAAGATGTCTATTTTGACATTGATTACTCTTTCCCTTTATCCAGCTGTGTCATCTCTGGTTATTTGTGTCTTTACTTATTTAGAAGCGGGAGGGCACAGCAGGGGAACCCTGATAAATCCTAAATTGTATTTTTTAATTAGGTAGCTGTACTTGTGTGTGTTTATATCTGGGTTGTCTGTTCTGTTCTTTTGGTCTATGTGTCTGTTTTCCCCATAGCCATTTTAATCTGATCTACCATTCCCCTTAGCCCTCCCTTCCAAAACTCCCATCCATGATCATCAAAGTGCCACCATCTCCCCTAGGGCCCCAACAGCAGCCCAGACAGAATGCTTTCCAGAGAGCAGATCTGAAAGGCTTAATGGTATTTGTCTTTCTAAAGCACTTGCAATCATTTCCTATTTCTATGATCCAATTTCAAACCCGCCTGATGCAGTCCAGCCCAATCTGAGAGCCTCTAAGTGCTACTGAAGGCTGAAAAGTGGACCCTTTCATAGCTGAGGGAGACAGCACAGGCTATGGACCACCTCATAGCTGA
>JANHMN010000024.1:9415620-9464115 GCA_030674055.1 Rhabdomys pumilio | reverse complement strand
CACCCTCCTCTCCCTCTTCACCCTCCTCACCTTCCTCACCCTCCTCTATCTCCTCACCCTCCTATCTCTCCTCACCTTCCTCTCCCTCTTCACTCTCCTCATCCTCCTCACCCTCCTCTCCCTATTCACCCTCCTCATCTTCCTCACCCTCCTCTATCTCCACAGCCTCTGTAACTAACCCATTTCTCACTGAGTTTCAGCTAATCACAAGCAACCAAGCAATCAACTGGGGTTTGTTGTTTGTGAACTTGTGAGCATCAAAAAAGAGAAAGAGTGCATGTTTTAAGGCAAGATCTCACCATGTAGCTCAGATTGACCTGGAACTATCTGTGTAGACCAGTCTGGCCTTCAATTCATGTTCCTCCCCTGTCAGCCCTCTGAGTGCTGGGGTTACCCAGCCATTAAGTAGGGACATAACTAGGATTTTCCTGTAGTACCATACCTAAATAAAGCAGATGTTACTCATAGTCAGTCAAGAAATATTTCTTTATTTTCTTTCTTCCTTCAGCCTATAAAATATCACTGTCCTCAGCCGAAAAGAACTCTCTGGACATTCCCCTGTTTGGAGTGCTAGCCCATTCCATGAGTCTCGGTCCTCAGATAACATCTGTAAGGGATAGTATTTGAGAGGATATTTTCATAGGTTGGTTATCTTTTGTCTAGGCTTCCAAGACAAACAAGATTACAGGTTCTACTCCTACCTTTGCCCCAACACAAAAGATCTCTGCATCCCAGTAGAGTCATTGTGACCTCACAAATTGGCAGGCCATCCAGGCATGGTCTGTGAGTTCAAAAAATCATTGTATCACATCTACAAGCTTTTTTTTTTTTTTTACTTAATTGACAACAGTTGAACATATAAGGGGCAACACATGTGTATACATGGATATATTATTCAATGATCAGTCAAGGTGACTAGTATAGCCAATCGTGTTCTATATTGAACATGTTTTTATGATGAGAGCACTCAAAGCACGTTTTCTACTTTGAGGTGCATGTTATTGTTGAGGACAGTGCCCCAACTCTGCAAGAGAACACTCAAATTCATCTCCCATATCTACTTGAAGCTTTGTGCCCATTGTCTGGTCTAATCCATTCCCCTCCCTCATTTTGCAGTAATGGCTATTTTAGTCTATGTCTCTGAAATGCCAGTTTTTAAAATTATCATGCATCGTATTGTTAGGTTTCATTTTCAAACAGAGTTCATTTTTGTTGCTTCTCCTTCATCTACCTTAGCATCCTGTGACTCCTCGTTCCCTTCCTCCTGGGGTCCCTACTTTCCTCTCTGACCTCAGATAGCCTGTGTTCCATTACCCTTGCCTCTTCTTCAATACCTCTTTCCCGTCTCATGGTCTCATTTCTAGTTATAAGCACACACCCACCCTCAACCACGTCTACATCTATTCATGCACATAACCGTTGCAGGCTGGAGTCCACGCTGAGAGAGTATCCGTGTCTATCTTTCCGATGCCCTTGATTCCCACCTTGTTCATCTCCACACATTTCCCTGCAAATCTCATCACTTTGTTTTTCTTTACAGCTGAATAAAACTCTATTGTGTCTACCTACTACATTCTCATTATCTATAATTCATCTGCTGATAGACAGCTAGGCTGCTTCCCCTACTAGCTTTGTGTATGTGTGTGTATTTTATGTACATTCATGGTATTTTCTGTCATTTTCTATTTTCTTGATTAACATACTATTACACAATTGCAATTATATGAAAAAGAATCCTAAATATGTTTCTAAAGTACAAAGGGTTCTCATAAACAGAAAAATACCAAGTTTATAGTTGGTTCTCTCAGCTCATAGAATCCCCTAAGGCAAGAGCTGTACCCTCTCTAGGTTCTGGAACTCTATAGGCCTTGCCAGAGAATTAGCAGTCAAGTTCTATCCTGGGACTCACTTGGCATCAAGCATCTCTTAGAGACGCCCAGTTCTGAGAGCCCGTGATGTAGATAGGCCAGTCTGGCAATTAGCATGCCCTCCCTCAGACTGGCTAATTTTAGTTCAACTCTGCTGCTCTGTCAGTCTTTCCAACAATGACAGACTGTGGTGGTTAAAGGGTCTCAAAATTAAGTTCCTGAGTCAGAAGTGAGAGGTGGTACTTTTCTGGCCTCAAAGCAAAATGCAGACCGACACCTGAGCACTATGTGTTGAGGGGCTGGAGCAAGAGAGGAGTTGAATAAGGGGGGCTTCATGCCTTGGATGTCACAGAAACTGCTTGCTGTGAAGCATATCAGAATACATACTGTGCCAGACACCCAGACAGCTTGCATTGCATTGGATCACATGAGGTCTTTAAGTTTTCACCCCCAAAAGCCTCGTGACAAAAGACTCCTTTCCCTTTTTCCATTATGCAAATCACCTTGGTGTCTATTGATTACATTTGCATGTGAAGAGGGACACTGGGTTTAAGACTGATGCATTTGCGCGTGCATTTTTACTAATCCGCTTGCGGGAGGGAGGTGATTACAGGCGCAGGTATGAAAATATTACTGTCTGCAGCTAATAGAATTTGTTACCTCCGGAGGGTAAGTGTAGTCTGACAGTGGGATTATTACAGGCAGGTGGGAGCAGCGCTGGAGCAGACACAGCCCCTTGTAACAGTCCTCATCAAAAATTCTTGCTGACTGCTGCTGGAGGCCATGCACTATCTGACCCAGCCTGGGGACTTACCTAATGCAGAGAGGTGAGTTCTTCAATAGAGAGATCCTGGTCCACTTTGTCCTGGGTCTGCATGTAGAAAAGCTTCCTTCTCTTTACACCAGTAGGTTAGTACTTCCATATAGCTTAGCAGAAATCATCAGAAAGCGATCACATTATGCCTGCATGTCGGCAAAGCAGCTAACTCCCAGGCTCGTCTAGTCAGAAAGAAAAAGGCTGCCCAGCTGTAAAACTATCTCCTCCATGTTTGCTCTTTGAAGCCAGAGTTAATATTATGCCTCATTTGAGCGCAACATTTACATTCACTCGTTAAGTTCTAAAAGCTATGGCACCTTTTGTCAACTCAGTCTCTGATAAAGACAGTCCTTTCAGGGGAAAAAAAAATGTCTTCCTTCTCACAGAATCTAATTTCCTAAAACACGTTTCTCTAAGTATGAGGTTCCCATACACAAAAAGAGTATTTATTTTTCTCCTGCTGCATTTTTTCCGAAGAAAATTATTTTCCCTGTATGTCTCAAGAAAATACTGGGAAAAAGCAAAAGGATGTCAGAAGGCCTGAGACTGGGGATAAGCAGTTTCCCATGCCCCCCACCCCAGCCCTAAGTAACCATTCTGGAAATAAAACTTGGGTTTTATTTGGTGAACAGTTTTGTTTATTCACATGTGTCTGTATATGCGCTGTGGATGTGGGTGTGTGCATGTGATGTACGAACACATATCTGCATGTGTGTGGGATACACATGCTTACATATAGCTGCTGGATGGTTCAGCTCCTCTTAGCTGGCCAGCTTGCCTTGAGGCTGGAGTCTCCAGCTCCCACGTGGGAGTGGTTTCAAGCACCATCCCCACTGGGCTCTTACGATAGCACTAGGGATCTGGACTCTGTTTCCCATTCCTGCTTACCCTCTGAGGTATCTTCTGGTCCCCTGATTGTTGGTTTTTCATCATCTTCTCAACCTCTATTGAGGTAGAAAAGAAGTTAGTGAACGAGAGGGAGTTGCAGGTTCTCCAAGAGGCAGCGTGAAACTCTCACCTGCCAACCTTTCAGCAAGAATTGCTTGTCACTGCTTGGTTAAAAATGAACCATAAGAGCAGCTTGAGGCTTGCAACTCTCAGGGGGAAGAAGAGGAACCCTGATGGCAGAGGCTTTAAACAAACTACAAAACTCACAGGTAATCTGATGACAGTGAACATAATTAGCAGTTTATTCCCAGCACAAAGCTGGCAGAAGCTAGAAGGTCAATACTCTCTGATGAATGTGGTTGGCTATCTCCTGTATCAGAGAAACACCTACTAGGATTTGCACAGGGCACACGGCTCGACAGGGCTCTAATACGAATTGCTGGGGACTGAGGTGTTCATCAGATGAACAGGCAAACAAGAGACAACAACATGAAGAAAAGTTCAGGGCCCAGCACCAGAGCCAGATAGCATATTGGGATATCTAAAGAGAATCAAAGCACATGTGACAGAGGGATGAGCCTCACTGTATACCTTATGAGGATGGAGGGCAGGGTTTCATAGCAAGAGTCTCTCGTCAGGCTCTGGGATATCCCTGAAGGACTCAGAGAGGTGAGCACTGGGATATGGCACTTCCAAGTGACATATATCTTAGTATCTTGGGGTTCACAGTAGGGTGTCTGTCGGTATCTGTGAGTGCTAGGTGAATCTAGGCAAGGAACAGATAGACTATAACATTACGTTCTTACGGACCCATCCTAAACTTCAGACCACACAGAACAGCCTCAAAGTCAAAGCTAAGAGTGGTAAAATGGGATTAGTCATTTCCCCCCATCTGCCTGAGAAGGTGACATGCAGATTTCACACCAAGGCTTGTGTCATCCTGGACCAAACAGTTCTCTGGCCCATTTCAATAAAAACTATAGTCAGCTCAAGACTCTGGGTGACTGTTCTTTGTTCCTGTCCCCATCTGCCCATCTTGCTAATTGTGCAAGATGTATTTTATTTCCAGAGTTTCATTTCATGGAATGCTCGGCTATCAAAATGCTCTGGTCTCTATTTCAGACTAGATGAGGCATCCCTAAATATTCAGTCACCTCACTGAGGTGCCCAAGTGACTTTCTAATTGTCACAATGCAGGAAGAAGTGAGCAGAGTTGATCATCGATTTAAAGCCAGGAATAAAGATCCAGATGCCATGTATTTATTTATCAACCTATCTCTCTTCGCATGCTTTTTGAGTTTTTAACTAATATATAAGAATACAAAAAGTAGAAATGTTAATGGGATTCCATGTAGCTTTCAGTACATGTATGTCTTGCACCACATTTCTGTAGGGACAAACACATTTATCTCTTCAAATACTTATCATCTTTTTGGACTCAACAGCCAGGACTCATAAACCAAGGTACCAACTTCCAAATGATGGATAATACACATACAACCCACCCAGTGCACAGTAAGCAAGGCAAACTATTTAAAAGCAGGCTTTTGCTTACACTTTTTTTTTTCAAATGAGGAGTTTTCAAATACCAACTTACAAGAACACAGCAGGAAAAATTCAGAAGTCAGTGGGAGAAGTTTAAAAGGCAGAGATTCGAGGGCTGAAGAGACAGTTCAGCAAGTAAGAGCACTGGCAGTCCTTACAGAGGACCTACATTCAATTCCCAGAACCCACATGACTGCTAACAACCATCTGTAACTCCAGTTCTGGGGACTCTGACGCCCTCTTCCGATCTCCACAGGAACAAGGCACTGATTTGGTGCACAGACATACATGCAGGCAAAACACCCACACATAAAATAAGTAAATAAATAAAGATAAAATTAAAAAAAAACAGTCATAGGTTTTGTTCAGAAGAACAAAGGAGGGAATTTATATTGTGAAAGTAGAATGCTGTACTTTTCGTTATTTGGTTTCTTTGTTTTTTAACTTTTAAAGTATGTAATACAAAGTATTGATTGAGAGGCAATTTTCTCCTCCACTGTCCAAACTGCAGCTGTTGAAATCGTTGGCTCATGCATCCAGACACGCAAGAGACAGGTCAGGTGATTCTGTCTGAGGATGCTGTGGGTTCCTTCCAGGAGCTCTGAATCCCAGAGGGAGCCCTGCACACTGAAACCTGCTCAGAAGTCAAGCCAGCCCAGACAGTCCTGAGCTCTGTCCTTGGTCCTAATCTCCATTTTCCATGCACTGTCCCCATCTCCTACCACCTCAACCATCCACTCAGCTTAATTTAAACTGTTTCTGTGCCAACTGTCTTACATCTCCACCCAGATCATCACCCTGAGCTTCTGCCCTCGTAGTCTGATGCCTTCAACCACAAAACTGGCCAAAGTTTGAACACACTCAGACATGAATTCTTCAAGTAACAAAGTGTTTCCATTGTGTAGACAAAATATCTCCAGGATGCACAGGAGGTTAAGCTTGAAAACAAGGTCTGAAGAATAAACAAGACAAGCAAGATGTCTCAGTGGCTAGCACATACCCCACAAGCCTGGAAACCTGAGTTTGATCCCCACATCCCGTGTAGAAATGAGAGGATAGAACTGACTCCACAAAGTCCTCTGAACTTTACCTATGTGCCATGCATGTGCACTCACATACACATATCATACACACACAGTAATAGCAGTAGTAGTAATGACAACAGCAGCAAGAAGAAGGAAGAGGAGGAGGAGGAGGAGGAGGAGGAGAAGAAGAAGAAGAAGAAGAAGAAGAAGAAGAAGAAGAAGAAGAAGAAGAAATGCACATAAGAAGGTAACTTATGCTGTCTGTGAGCCTTTTCCTCTTCAAGCTCAAATGCTCATCCATCACTCCCCACAGAAGCAGGCAGCCCTGTGAAAGACATGCTAACCTATACCTGCACCACAGAACCTGACACCTCCCTTCTTGCCATCCAATCCACAGGCAGTTTCTCCCCCTGTATTTTTTACAGTTGCTGCAATAAGTCTGACAACATAAATTGAAGGAGAAAATACTTTGTTTGGGATTATTGTTTTAGATGGTTCAGCCCACAGCTGCTTAACCTCAAGAGCCTGGGCAAAATTTTGGAGTTGTGAGAGTATATGGCTGAGAACCTGGACCAAGTGGAGGATGGGAATCAGAGAGCGGAGGCAGGTACTGGGGGCCCAGGATAGCCTTGAAATGTTGCCAGGAACCTACTTCCTCCAAGTGAGCCCCACCTACCAAAGTTCCAAAATGGTAATGCCATCTAGGGATGGTGGAAAATATGAACTCACAAAAGACATTTCACATTCAAAGCCATGGCAGCCCCTCTGGGTAGACTACTCCAAGAAGCAGTCTTATCACCTTACCTTCTAACAACTCTGCCTTGCCAACTGACTGACAGACAGACTTTAAAAAAAAAAAAATCCCTGTCTTCTTGAAAGATGAGTCAATACAACATTTCCTTGGCTGGGTGTGATAGGCCATGCTTGTAAGCAGTGGGGAGGGTGAAGCCTGAGGGAGTGTTTGACTAAAGCAGTCTTTCTTGTGGGTGAGATTAGCTTTGTTTGGGACACATTTGTTACCTTTGAGAGGCCACTTGACACCAAGCAAGTGTTCCCCCACACTCTACCCTTCCAACTACTCTCGCTCCAAACTTTGATATCATCTCTAACTTCTTTCCCTCACTCTCCACATCACCCTGTTGTGAGGGTCCCCGCAGCTTTTATCTTCCAAATACATACAGGCTCCAACTACTCTATCCAAGTCCCACGGCTGGTTCTCTTCTCTCACTGGATGTATGTGCATGCTTCCCACCAACTGTCTTGTATATTCCCAGCCTGCCAGAATCTCAGACTTGCCCTTTGTCTGAGGCCTTTTATTTCATGGCTGCTTCCTTCTTCTCCCTCCTCTAGAATACAAGGCAGGACTTGATGTCCAGCCCCCAGCTCCTGCAGTAGTGGATGGATGGATGGATGGATGGATGGATGGATGGATGGATGGAGTGCTTTGGAGAGCCAAGCAAAAATCTCAGAATTTTATTGTACTCACTGAACACCTGTGAGCCTATTTTGCTGAGAAAACTGTGACTTAAAGATCCAGTCTTTTGCTCTGTTTTAAGCCTACAAGTCACCTGTGTGGAATTTGTATGTGGGCCCATGTGACTCCAGAGCATCAAACAGCAAGCATAAGTTCTGAACAAAAGAATATCAAATGTTAGTGAGAACCAACCTCCTGACTACAATACTGCCCAGGTTTGTAATGAAAGAGACCAGGTGGGTCTAAGGAGGCTAGGTGTGGGAGGTAGCTATGGCCCTTGGCCCCCTCACCAGGGAGCTGTGCTAGCCCAGGATCTAGGAGGGGGGTCAATCCATTAGCCTCACCTTCAGAAGAAGTTTAAAGACATTCTACTAAGCCTCACCATCTCAGTAGGGGATAAAGGGGAAGGAGAGCATTTGAATGCCAGGTCTCCAGCTGTTTGAGTCTAAATCTCCTCTCCAGTAATAAAAGGAAGCAAATAAAGCTTATTCAAGAAAGTCATCTCTAGCTCAGTGGCTCCTAAAACATACAAGCACTGTGCTCCCAGTCTTGCGTGGTCTCATTTATAACACTAACCTCTACGAGACACCTAAGAGGGTCTCTTATGATCACCATAGAGACAAGAGCTGGAAAGGTTCAAGCTGACCTACAGGTGCAGGCCTGAAACCCCAGCTATTACGGAGGCCGAGACAAGCGGATTATAAACTCAAAGTCCTCCTTTGAACTTATAAAGGAGTGAGTGAGAGGCCAGCCTGGACAATCTACTGAGACTGTGTCTCAAATTTAGAAGATGAAGAGTGCTGGGGCTATGGCTCAGTGGAAAGTGTTCACCCAACATGTGTGATGCCTTAGGTTCAATCTCCAGTGCCACAAAAGACTCCAATAAAATGAGCAATATGTTGAAGAACAGACAACCATTAAATGGCAGAGCTGGCACCGGATCCTCCACTCACACCTGATGCTTTCCTCCAGTCCTGTGTCCCCAATGCCCCAACCTCCATCCAGGTCCTCAGCCCACCTAGCAAAAGCAAACATAGCCCCCACAAGAAAGGCAAAATGACTCGGGGCAGGGTGAGAAAGGTCAGCGATCTCATACTGAGGGGAACTGAGGCAAAAGGGAGCAATCCCAGGGAAGAACCTGGATTCAGAGACAGAAAATTCCAAGGCATATTGTGAAAGTAGGGGACACCCAATGTGGTGAAACTGAAGCTTTCAGGAAGGAAACCAGTTGAAAACGTGGGAAGGATTGGAGTTACAGTAAGAAAGACCTGACACCAGCTGCTTCAGGATAAGTGAGAAGATCATTAAAAGGAATTGGGGGATGAGGCCAACAGGCTGGAGAAGAGCCAAGCAGGATGGCAGCACCAAGGGAGCAAGACATGGATGTCAGAAACACTATCCCATTCATCGTAGGCTCCTAGCTTCTGAGGCATCAGGACATTAGCACACACAGCTTCCTCTGCCTGGACACTCTGCCCACAACCACCCACAAGCCCCTGCTGCCCACCCTACTGTCTCTGCCATAACTTTCCCAGACTAGTCCGAAGCCAGAGCTTTGTATTCTCCTTCATTGTACTCCATCCCACCCCCACCCCTGCCTTTGTCATTTACTTATGAGACCATGAGTGACCCTCCCCGTAGCCCCACCACAACAAGCTCCCAGCAGTCCTGATAAGTTCTTACCACCTAAGCAGGCAGGAGCACTAGGCTGCCACCAACTGATCATTTTCCTGTCTTTGCTGTGTTCCAGAAGAAAATGGTCCAGAAGTCCATTAGACCAATGCCTGAACTCACTTGGGGAAGTAGTGACCTAATCAAGGATTATATGGACATGGTGGATAAATCAAAGGATAAGGGCTTATGCATCATCTGGGGAAGCCCCTCACATCCTGAGCCCCAACCCGCCATCATCCTCCTGACAGGCTTGCAGAACTATTTATCATGTTTCCAAAGTGATTGACTTCTGATGAGAGGTTCCAGAGCTCAGGCAAACACGCCTGGCTTACAGGGTATTGTGAGTAAAAGAAAAGAAATAACAGGTACGCTTCAAGTGTGGGAGCTGAAAAAGAAGCTAATTAAATGTCAGGGCTGGAGTTTAACCCACTTGAAGAGGGTGTTTCTATTCTGGAGTCACTAGTTTCTCATTCCCAAACTCAGACTCTGAAACACCCACTCTGGCTAGAAAAGCTTACGTAGGAGCCTGTGAGCCAAGGCGGGCTGCAAAGCTGGCCACTGGATTGGATGATGGCCCCAGTCTTCCAGTCAACCCAGACATAAGATTTCTGAGACAGAGGGCCTGGAAAACTGGGGGAGCCACAGGTTTCATTCACTTCTTTTCACTGTGTCTGAAAGAGATGAGAGCAGAATCAGGAGACAGGGCTCTACCAACATGGCACCAGAAGGGTCATGTCCTGAGTACCATTGGGGAGAAGCTGTTTGGAAGCTGATAAGAGTGAAATCAAGACATTGTAGCTTGAGGCAGACCCAAGGGACACTGCCTGACACTAGTGAGGTCTGGCTGCCCTCACAAGCCAGACCCTGGTATTTGTACTGTTCGTTTGCATTCCCATCCCAGAGACAAGTCTTTGTGACTTTCTCACAGAGAGAACTTGCACCATGCAGAGGGTTTTCCAACCCTTCTCTGGCTAGAGAGGTTGGCAGAGTGGTAGCTCAGGACTGGCCCCACAGGGAGTCACTTTGCCTCAAGCTGGAGTCACTGCCCACTTTCCTAAAGGACACAGGACTTTCTGGTCCCCTGCCATCCTCCCTGCCTTCAGAACCACACTATTCTTCCACCCTCAGAAGGAAAGGAGAAAGGGCATGCCTCCCTGCTCCCGACTGTCATCTGTATAGAAGAAAGGGTTGCAGTAATCATGTAGTCGGTGCCCTCCGTAACGACTCTTCTGCATAGCAGCTTGCCAAATGTTTTCCTGGGACTTTCTTTCTCCTGGTGCCCACAGCCACCCTACCTACTCTGTAGCCAGGAAAATAGAGGCCCTTGGATGATGTGATTATCATGCTCAGACCACAAAACCTTTTAAGCAAGACTCCTCTTCTAGTGCTCTCCCTGTCCCGCTATTCTACAGAATCCAGCATGCTCAGAGCCAGGCCCCTGGCAGGTTAGATTCTCTCCATAGGTAGAAAGCCCAGCTGGGGAACACAGCATTTAGCAGCAGTTGCTCACCAGGCCTGACAATCCCTCCCTCAACCTGGAAGTCCGGGGGCTCAGAAACCAGTTTGAAAGATATAAATACATCGACACCAGCAGCTGTTTTAAAATTTTAATCATTATTTTAACCATCTACTTAAACAAGTAATTGTTCACCATCTTTTTATTTTTTTTTCTTCTCCTGCCATCCACGAGTGCAGGAGGAGGGATGGCAAAGAAGGGAGGAGGGAGGGTGAGGAATGAATGAATGAAAGGCGAACAAATCCCCTCCGTTCCAGGCAGCAGCATAAACCACTCATTATGAACAGAGGCCCCGAGAGAGTCTTGTCTTTAATATGATTTGGATTAGTGAGGAGAAGGAACATGGCCTCCCACACACCATGGTGTGATTAAATCAGTCAGCCACAAAGGCACTGGCCTGCCTACCCTCACCCCAAGCTACAAGGCACTTCAAGCTGCAAGGCCACCTCCAGGAATGGGAATGGGGAGTTGGGACACTTCGGTCATCTCTTTCTGGGCAAACAAGTGATTAAGGGTTTATTCCATCAGTGTGCCTGAGGAGATTGGACCATACCTGCTTCACCAGGCACAGAAAACACTACCCTCAGGAGGAGCCACCCGGCATCCATCATCCCATTACCCAGGGGTTCTCTCTTAAAATTGATTTGGGCATGCGTATGAGCATTTGTGGGGTGTGTGTGTGTGTGTGTGTGTGTGTGTGTGTGTGTGTGTTCTCTTTGAAGACAATGATAAGCACTTAACCAGGAATCTACACTGGTAGTCAACAACATGAACTGGGTGAGGGCATCCCAGACTGTCTGCAGGGCTACAAGCCTCAGACTAGGTACAGAATTTTGTGACATAGAGTAGATACTGCTTTCAGTTTGCTGCCCCACAGTTACATGGCACATACATCCAGGTTCCAGCAAAATGGTGACATTTCCAGATTTCTTAAATATATTCATTGCTAAAAGAGAATATATTTAAGAATATATTAATATATAATATATTCCTTCAACATGGAACCTCCACCTTGGAACCCTGAGAAGTTTCTTGTGTAGGTGCTTAACTGGGCCTTTTGCTTACTCTCTTAGAGGCCACAGCAAAGAGCCAGGTTAGAAAAGCTTAAATATGCAATTTGTATTTATTTATATCTAATAGTGTTACCTAAAAGATTTGCTGGAAAGACAGCTCGGTTAGTAAAATACTCACCTCAAAAGCATAAGGGTTTGAATTTCAATTCCAGAACCCAAATAAAAATGCTGGGCGTGGTAGTGTCTGTGTGTAACCTGGTGCTGGAAGGCCAGAGACAGAAGCATCCCTGTGGCTCTGAGGCCAGCTTCTCTAACTTAATTGGTGAGCTCCAGGCCAACAAGAGACCCAGACTCAAAAGATATAGATGACATTCCCAAGGCTGACGTCTGAAGTTGTCCTCTGCCTTCCATACATATGTGCACTGCCCTCACACAGTCAGGACATGGACACTTAACTCAAGCACACATACATGCATGAAACAGTTCTTAACCGTTTAATATGCTGGGGGGGGGCAGATAAAATAGCTGTTCCAGATAAGTTTCTTGGGTATGCTTTGAATTGGTTATTCATGAAACCTTATGCATCTTGAGAAGCAGGAAGAGCTCTGAAAGGATGTCTTTTTTCAGAGAGTTTACATCCATCTATGTTAGTGACTAACAAATGAAATGAAAGGAACTTTCAGCTTCTCTTCCCATCACTGCCCTCGGTGTGCAGATGAGGGATCTTATACAGGAAGAAGACATTGAGGATTTGATAGCTGCCCAAAAAGAGATGATTAAAGGTGGCCAGAAACTGGGAAAGTTATCTACATCACAAGGTTATCCCAGCTTGCTGTGTGACACCTCCCCCAGTCTTTCATAGACTTCCCTATGCCCTGGAAGTCTAAGTCCCATCTCTTCAAATTCCATAGGGGGGAAAAAAACAGGCTGTCTGACCTCTTCTTGAGTCTAATGCTCTGTGGGGATGCAATAAATTTCATGTGTACACCTTCCTATTGTCAGTTTATTTCAAAGACTAAACAATTACAAAACAATCTCAAGGAATAAAGTAAAGACCTCCCAACAATAGGCACCATGAAATCAAGATAGATACCAACTGTAATATCCAGTACTGCCTCATCCATGAGCTCAGAATGGCTGAGACAAGAAGTCTGCATTTAGATATGCTGGATGCTTAGCTTCTGGGATACCATGCAGGGTCTTCTCAAGAGGTCTTTCTGTCAAGGTAGCTATCACCATCCACTGTGTTTCCCACTGTGCTTGACGCTACTACTGTACACATGTACTCTACACATGCTCACTGTTAAGGCCCCTCACCCATGCCTCTAATGCCTTGGATATTAGGTTTGACTAAGACCCTTGCTTTCTCCCATGGAATATAAGTAGATGGAAAACATGGATCCAACGCTTTGAAAGGGACTTTGTATTATTTATTGTAGCACTCTTTACCAGGGCTGGCACAATAGGCCCCCAAACACTGAGCCAGCCTAATGCTGGGATGAGAACCTACAGAGAGCAGCCCTGAACCTGACCCTCAGCCTGGGACCAAGCACAACAGAGCCATGAGTGATCTGGAACTCATAACAACTACAGAAAGCATGAGGCTTAGAGGTTCAGTCAGACACCAAAGCTGGCTGACTCTGTGCTCATTTCCCTGATCTGTGCTGGATCCCATCTGGGTGTGAAGTGAATGTTCTCATTCAAGGCTCTGTGTGTGTGTGTGTGTGTGAGAGAGAGAGAGAGAGAGAGAGAGGCAGAGACAGAGACAGAGAGAGGCAGAGACAGAGAGAGAGAGGGAGCGCATATAGTAACAATTAGTGAAAACGAATTTGAGAGAAGTCAATAAAGGCTATATAGAGACAGGCTTTGGAGGGAGGCAGGGGAAGGGAGAAATGGTGTAATTGATTGTATTACAACCACAAAAATAAAAGAAGAAAATGGTAAAATGGAAAGGCATCTCCAAGTTTCCCTGTGTTCCATTTCCTAGGCCAAGTACATAGTCATTCATTCATGCATGCATGCATGTAATCATTCATTCATTCACCAGCAAGCAAGCATTGTGGTAAGGGCACAGGGAGGCTGTGTCCTTACCACAATGCTGGCCCCAGAAGCCCCAGCTTCTCTTCTCAGTTCCAGTAAAACACGCCACTAACACTAAGTGCTTAGACTAGCAAAAGGCACAGACATCTGCCATCATTTAGCTTTAAATTTGTGTTCAGAGAGTGACTGGGGTTTTTAGCAAGGACTAAGACCTGGCCTGAACATGAAAAAATACTACCTTGAAGCAGGAAGTTAGAGACAGGCATGGAAGCAGGGCGGAAGTTAACTAAGTCAAGAGCAGATGAGGGAATATGATTCCAGACAAGGCAAGAGCATCTTTAAAATTCAGCATGGCCGAGTAAGGGAAGAGACGCATCATTTAGGAGGAGGGGGCGGGAGGGGGGTCATGAAGCCTTGTAACAAGTTGAAACATTGGGCTTTCATCCTAAGAAAACATCAGGAGCCGGGAATGTAAAGCCCGAGAGAGAGATCAGGCTTGCTGCTATAAAAGATTATTCTGACAGACCTAACACAAAGTGATTCGGAAATGCCGGAAAAGAAAGCACAGATGGGTCCCAGCCACACAGCGAGCTGAGCACATCATTCTTGATTCCTCCCAGATGCGACTGAAGTGATGACAGCGCGGGGACCTAAAAGGCATAAAACGACAACAAAGGGGATGTAGAAGCGATGAACGCGTGCAGAAATGTAAACAAATTCTTCGAATTTGAGGAGAACAAAAGCTAGGAGCAACAAAAAAACACTTAGCAAAGTAAAAACAATGGTGCTAAGTTGCCTGCCAGGAGAAAGTGGGAAACTGGCATGCGTGTAAGCAAGACTCCGGGCTGCACCAAAAATCCTCCTGGCAGGATGCAGGTGTGGCTGAAACAGGGTGCCT
Source organism: Rhabdomys pumilio (assembly GCA_030674055.1). Classification (NCBI taxonomy): domain Eukaryota; kingdom Metazoa; phylum Chordata; class Mammalia; order Rodentia; family Muridae; genus Rhabdomys; species Rhabdomys pumilio. Next base: position 9,449,357 of record JANHMN010000024.1, on the reverse strand, counting down.
CAAATTCTACCCAGGGTAGCATTATACACTACTTCCCTTGCAGCTAGGAATCTAGGAGTTCAGGCTCTCAAGGAGGGTACCAGAGATGAACGCCAAGATGGCCGATGGGAAACAAGAGTATCAATCTAAAGTCTATGTATTAAAGGTAAATCTTCCCCTTCCCACTGCCCTTCTCCTATTCAGCTTCTAGAAACAGACTTCCATGTATCGTCCCTGCCCTTACCTCACCAGCCAAGCAGGAGACCGACAGACAGAATCCTCCTCCCGGCCCCCCAAAAATGGACTGGTCAATGGAAAGATAACAGTATGGTAGGAGTTGGAGAAGATTCTCAGAGAATCAGCATGGCGTCTGTCAGGGAATCACTACCCACAGTGGAAGTCTCCTCAAAAACCTGGTTTGAGTACTAGAATTCTCAGGCTAAATTCTATTGCTGCCTTCCTAAGTACCAAACAGACATGTATCAATAGATTTCAGGCAGTCCCTAAGTAGGTCTAGGAATGCATACCTATAGTCCCAGCACTCTGAAAACAGAGGTAGTGTGACTGATTACTAAAGTTCAGGGTCAGCTTGGCCTACATAAGGAGAATCTATTTGAAAAACAAAGAAGGAAGGGAGGAGTGAGGGAAGGATAGAGGGAGAAGAGGAGAGGGAAGGAAGGAAGGGGAGGAAGAAGGGACAGATGGAGGGAAGGAGGGTGGGAGGAATGAAGGTAAAGAAGAAGAGAAGACTAAAAATAGACTCCAAATACAAAACGAAACACTCTTCAGTTTTTTTGTTCATTTGTTTGCTTAAACGGGGTCTTACCACATTGCCATAGCTGACTTGGAACAAAGCGCCCTTGAATTTGTGACAATCCTCCTATCTCCCTGTCACCTGCCTCTCAAGTGCTGTGAATACAGACCTAAATCAAGATGGGGGGCGAGGGGATCCCTCTCAAATAACAGAACAACCCAAAGATTAAAAAGGCATTCTCTGCACTCATGGAAACTATATGGAGATAGAAAAAGAAATTAGAGGATGGGGCACACTTTAAAAAAAACAAAGCAATATTGATTTAAAAAGCAATAGAAAGTTTAAAGAGCTCGTGTCCATGGATTGGGAGAATTAATATTATAAAAGTGGGGGGGGAGTTAAAAAAGTGGGGACCTGGAAAGACGGCTCAGCACTTAGCGTACTGCTCTTCAAGAGAACCTGAGTTTGCTTCCCAGCTTCCACATGAGGTGGCTCATAACTGCCTGTAATTCCAGCTCCAAGGGATCTGATACCCTCTTCTGACCTCCACAGGTAGCCCAACTCAGACCTGGCACAGATACACACACATGTACAAAAATAAAAATGATACCAATAAATCGAAAAATATTTTTGGTATTGTGAAATAGAAAAACACAATATTTTTCCAAATTTTGTATTTATTCTTTGAGCTCAAAACAATCAAACACACATACACACACAGAGAGAGAGAGAGAGAGAGAGAGAGAGAGAGAGAGAGAGAGAGAGAAAGAGAGAGAGAGTCTTAAAATTCATTTGAAAAGACCTCAGATGGCCAGAGTAGTGCTGGGAAAAAAGAGGTATCACCATATAAGATTTCAAGTTAGTTTACAAAGTCATAGCAACAGAAAGAGGGATGAAGATTGATAAAAACCAAACAAGATCCAGATAGAAACCTGCACAGCTGGAGTCACCTTATATTTGACAAAGATGCAAAAAATGCACAGTGGAGAAAAGAGGACCTCTATAAGAAGTCATGCTAGGAAAATCGGATATCCATACATAGAAGAATAAAAGTAAATGCTTATTTTTCATCCTCTGCAGAAATCAACTTCACACCGATCAAAGACATTAATGTAAGATCAGAAGCTGAAGTGGTTAGAGAGGAAGGTGGGGAAATTTTCAATATATAGTACAGACAAGGAATTTCTGGATACGACTCTAGTTGCTAAATTTCTAGTTGGGAAATAAAGCATACATAACAGAATAGAGCCACTACCACTCTATATCTGATAGGGGGTTCATAGCTTGAATACAAAAAGAATTCAAAAGAAAGCTAAACAAGAAGCATCAATCAACAAATGGACATGTGAACAGAATCCAAAAAAGATGAGGCACAAATGAATAACAAACTCTAAAAAATATTCAGTGCTGGGGGTTGGTCTGGAGCTGCTGTGTATTCAAATGCTAACTACCAGCCCCCAAGGTGTGGCTGCAGTCCCATGAGCGCATTCTCATCAAATGATATTTGTATATCATTTATAAGTATAAACTTAGCTCTCCAATTTAAAGCTATTGGTGAAATAAAAGTGGCTGCAGCCAATTACTGGGGAGAATAGAGGAAGGAGGGACTTCAGATAGGAGACTGGGGATTACAGATAGGGATCACGGAGAATGGGAGGAAGGAGGCCACCATGAGAGGAGATTGGCCTTAAGCATGTGACCAGAAGAAGTGCATCCTGAGGATAGGCTGAGAGACCAGAAGGCACCCTTCAAACAGACTCAAACAGCAAGTAACTTGGGGAGCACAGCTAGTTATTAGCCAGTCTAGTGTATACAAAAATAGATTAGGGATAATTGCCCAGTAACTGTGCTAAGTTAATTAGAAAAATCAATAGAAATCAGTCTCTATTACTGGAGGGCTAGTTGGGTCATATGAAGAACTAACAGAATTATTAAATACCATTTACAACAATTCAACCTCACCACCATCAGAGAAATGCAAATCGAAACTATGAGAGTCCACACTGCCCTAGGCAGCAAGGTAGTCATTTAAGAAAACAAGCAATGAGGAAGTGGAGAGATGGCTCAGTGGTTAAGAGCACTGGTTGTTCTTCCAGAGGTCCTGAGTTCTATTCCCAGCAACCACATGGTGGCTCACAACCATCTGTAATGGGATCTGATGCCGTCCTCTGACATTCAGGTGTACATGCAGACAGAGTATCCATATAAATAAGGTTCTTTTTTTTTCTTTAAAAAAAAAACAGAAACAAAAAACAAAACAATATTCACACAGCTTAGGAGGTAAAGAGTTGAGGGTAAATCTAAGAAGAGTTAAGGGGAGTAGTGTGGGGATGGGTATGATCAAAATACATTGTAAGAAATACTCAAAGAATTAATACAAATACATATTTGTGAAGAGGAAACAATGGTTGTTGCTGCAAAGACAGACAGAAGGGAACCTTCATACATTGCTAGTGGGAACACAAATCAGTTTGATCTCTCTGGAAATCAGCATGGACATTTCCCAAAAAAAATTAAAAAAAAAAACAAAAAAAAAAAAACAAAACAAAACAAAAAAAAAATGTAAAAAACACTCTTTCTAGATGGTCGCACTTTGCAACTTCTGGACATCCACCCAAAGGTCACCAAGTCGACAATCAGAGATATTTGAACATCACTGTTTGGTGTCACACCATTCACAATAGCTAAGTTATAGAAGCAACCTAGGAGTCCAATATAGAGAAAGAGATAGGGAAAGGTGGTACATATACAAAATGGGGTTTTCTTCGGCCATTGAGAAGAATGTCTTTTGTGGGGAAATGGGTACAACTAGAGACAATAATTGTAAGAGAATTAAACCAGTCTCAAAAAGACAAATAGATGTTTTCTCTCATTTGTGAGTCCAACACTCACCTAACAAGCCAGGCATGCAGGCACACACTTGTAACCCAGTGACTAGGAGACAGAAAACAGGAGGATCCCCACATTTGCTAGCCAGCCAGACTAGTCAAATCAGTGAGACCCAGGCCACTGCAAGACCCAGTCTCAAGAATAAGTAGGGCTGGAGAGACAGTTCAGTGTTAAGGGCACTTGTTGCTCTTTCAGAGGACCAGAGTTCAGTTCCCAGAACCCACGTGGTGGCTCACAACTGTACTAAGAGATGCAATGCTGGTTTTTGGCCTCCAAGGGCACTTTACTCAACATATATACCTACACCAACACACACACATAAATAAAAACAAAACTAAATAAGAATAAGTTGGATGGTACTCCTGAGGAAAGACACTCAAGGCTGCATGTACACATACACACACACATATCCCCACATACTTGAAAACACACACAGAATGTGATAATTTTTTAATGTGGATTCTTGGAGGCAGAGCCAGACCAAATGAGTCAGAGTTTGCGCTTCAGCAAGACTCCCGGGTGATTTCCATCACTTATTAAATATTTATTGGTAGGGATCTCATTAAATGAGCTATAGTACATCCATCAGATGAAATTTTGCATGTACCTATTACAAAATTTTTTAAAACCTCAATGTGCCAATTACAACAGTTTACATTAAATTAGAACAGTTTACATTACAAATTATACTGTACAAAATGAGAGGAGGTCAGAACAGCATTATCGCACACCATCATTTGTTTAAAAAAAAAATTAGGTAAATGCATTTCGATTTTGTAATCTAACTGGTGACCTAATTGGTTCAGGCCTTCCTTTTACTCTCTCCCTGTGATTACAGTGAGCACAGGTTCTTCAGTGTCATTTGACTGAACTGCTAGAAGAGGTAGCTAAGGCCCTTTCTGGCTGTCCCAGAGTAAGTCACTCTCACTTCATCAGCTCTGAGGTCCTTTAAGAAAACTCACTTAGCCTATAATCTCAGTGCTTAAGGTGCAGTGACTAGAGATATCACAAGTTTGAGGCCAGCCTGGTCTGCATAGCAAATTTCAGGCCATCAAGACTGTACTGCAAGACACTGTCTCAAACAAGCAAACAAATAAATAGAATGCTTCCCAGAGCAAACTGAGTCTGTCTGTACTTCACAGCTTTGTCTGGGATCCAGACATTGAACATTGTTTTGCAGGACCCAGAGACAGAATAATCTAGTACTTAAAAGGCCCCTGCACATTTTGCCTCTCAAGCATACACACACACACACACACACACACACACACACACACACACACACACACCTTTGACATTTTTCTCCCTCCCTCTCCACCCCCATTTAGTCCTCCACCGGTGTGTTCCAGCTCTTCCCCAGACTCAGACAAAACAGATGCACAGGAGGTCCAGCAGCCTTGCCAGGACTCAGAGAAGGCTGAGGTGTCAAGTGGTCATTTGTCACTTGCAATTTTCTTCTCCTGTGGTCAATAGTCATTTTGTAAATGACGCCCTAATAGCCCCTAAGAGCTGGCTCAGAGGTAAGTATTGATCAAGCCCTGGGGGATAGCTGCCCTGAGACCTTCCCTGAGAAGGGAAAGAGGAGGGTAAGGAGTGATTAAAACCCAATTTACTTTCCCTTTTAGCCAAGTGATTGGCAAGAAGGAAAGCTGAAGTGGCCCAGCTCTCCAGTCCACGCTGGCAATCAGCCCCACAAGCCAGTGTGTGCCTGCCCCTAGCATCCCACCTTGCTGAAAGTGGTAAGAAGTGTAATGTAAAAAGCCCAAGATAGCCAGTTGCAGATCTTGTTGGGCTAATACAGTATTCCCTTTCATGGGGCTGGTGTGACTTGAAGGCTGGCTCAGTGCAGGTAAGGCTGCTGGGAGCACTGAAGGTTCCTCCAGGTGGGAAGTTAGGCAGCAGCTGTGGCTACAGCGGCTCATTAAAGGCCTTCTCTACAGTTCCTCAGCACAGCACAATGACATGAGAAAGTCCTTGGGTTTCCAAAACAGCTTTATTGACATGACAGATGATGGTTGAGTCTGGATGTGCACCCCCCTGAAACTCAGGGCAGACCTTAGTTAAATAGAGAGGGGAGAGGGGCTGGGGAAGAATGCTTAATTGGCTCCGCCCTCTGGCCTTCAGGCATTTTATTAGTATGTAAATCTCTCTAGGGCCTGAGATCACGCCCTCTACCTGTGCTCTTTGGGTGGGGCTGCATTGCCCTGAACGTGACTGAACAGTGCAGGTCAATGGAGTTCCATGCCATGTGTTAGGAGCCTGGATTCTGGCAGCTCATCGAAATAGATGTCTGTCCCTTATAGGCAATGGACACCTGTTGGGTCTCCGGGCTTTCCAGCCAGCACTTCAACCAAAACCAAGACCCCTTTCACAAGACCCCCTACAGCTCAGCTCAGAACTCACACCTATAATGTGGTGTCTTTAGCTAACCTGGGCTTCCCATGGTGCGTTTGTCAGGTTCCAAGTCCTTTTAATCACTGAGTCATCTCTCCAGGCCCCTGCCCCTGACACAGTAACTTTAAAAGGATCCTTCTAGAAGATACATACATACAAGCATACATACATACAAGCATACACACATACAAGCATACATACATACATACATACATACATACATACATACATACATGATAGATGGTATGTATATTGAAATGTTAAAGAAATATATTACAGATATAAAATATATGTTGATAAGGTATTAATGATTTATTTATTTTTGTTTTATGTGTATGAGTATTTGCTTGTATGTGTTAGGGACACAAGGTGATACATGGTGCCCATAGAAGCCAGAAAATGGCATCATATTCCCGGAAGCCAGACTTGCAGGTAGTAATGAGTCACCACATGGACTCTGGGAGCCCAGCTGAATTCGTGTTTTAGCCATCTCTCCAGCCCCAAACTGAAGACTGTAAAAGGCTGAGATATTCTAAACCTTCTTTGAAGCATTCAGATCAAAATCCAAGTCCCTATGAGACCTCGAAATCTGTGACCTCAAGGGGCCTCAGTCTATAAAGGAAGGTAATAGTCGTTTTTTCTCCCTCGATGCAGTTGGTTGCTAAGATAGCTGGGAAGGGGTGTTCCCAGGCATACTAACTATGCAGCATCAGGGGTGGACTGCAGTGCTTGCCAGCTGGTTTTTATTAATCTTAGCAAATAAAGAGTTGATACTAATGAGATTTTAACCAAATAAGTTCAAAGTGCTGATCCATCTGAGTGGACACATGCAGTGTGGAAGTCAGGGTAGAGCAGGCATGAGGATGGAAGCACAGGTCTGCTGAAGTATGTGCTGTCTTACCTTTAAGGCTTATGGGCTTTAACACCCAGAAGGCAAGAACACCTTTTCCTTTGAAGTCTGTCCTTCTAGAGGTGTGTGTGTTAACACTCGGTGGCAAAGCATGCCCCTTTGATGCCAGGGGAAGGCCTGTGGTGATACGTGCGAAGAGCAAAGTCCTTCAGCTTTTCCACACTCCTGCCAGGCACAACATAGGAGCATATGCCCACTCATAAGAACTGACAAGAGACCATCACATCCTCTCATTTATTTTTATGCCAAACCAAGGAGCACATGCATGGTTGTGCTGAGCTAGGGTAAGGGTGAAGCAGGTATACAATGACCTCATCTCCCCCTTGCTCCTTTGGAGTTCTCACCAGAGGTCTGGAACACATTACTACAGTAAGAGCTCTGTACCTAAGGCTTCTGGTCATCCTGCTTTGTTGCTGGCTAGTGTGAACAGGTTAGAAACTCTACCTACCCCAAGGCAGGAGGTGCTCATTTTGTCTTTGGACCAAGTCACTTTCTCCTATCTGATTTTATTAGTAGTAAAACCAATATGGTGGTCTCATATGACACATGTGCTTATTGCCCAGTTTAACATGCACAGACAAGTGGCATCTCTCATTGTCATCCTCCTGTCATCCCAGTTTCAAAGCCTTTGCGGGAGGCCAGACAGTCTGGTGGCAATGTGCTTTCTAGGTTCAGCCCTCACTGCTGTAAACACTAACCTGACCCAGAAGCTTAGAAAAGGCTACCTAGAGGAAAGGATGCCTCTAAACACAGGGGTAACTGAGCTTGACTAAAAGACCTACAATATAGCATAGGTGTCTGGGTCCTGACTACTGAGAAGGACTGTTCAAGAGAGACAATGTGTGCTTGCGAGATGGAGAAAGGATGTGCCAAGGGCTGGAGTACAAGGGGGCCATCTCAGCTGGCTCTGTGGCAGCTCAGAGAGTGTGGACCGGAGCAGCAGTTGAGGGGGAATATCAATAGAATGATCTGAGGCATATTTGGAAACCTAATTTTTAAAATTATAACATTTTTATTAACTTGTTGAGAATGTCATACTCACATACAATGTACTTGGATTATATTCAACCTCAACTCCTCCTAGGTCTCCCTTCTTTTTACATATTTTTATAGCCTACTGAATCCAATGTGTGATGCCCACATACTCATGGGTATGAGTTTATCCACACTGGAGAGTGGTCTGCCTACCAGAGTAAAAGACAGTCCCCCTTCCAACTCCTCGCTCATGTCCTCAAGGCACAAGTAGAATCCATTCATCTGCCCCTGTCTCCAACATGTACCCAACTGAAATGTATCCTGTTCTCCAGGAGGCAGCAAAGTCCTACTCAGGCTTCTTCCTCATACATCCAGTAAACATAAAGGAAACTGGCTCTCCTTCCCTATCAGCCATCAATTGGCCATAGCTCCTCAGCAAATGCTAGGACCTAGTGAACCTCTCCAGCATCCATGCTGAAAGGCTGACTTGAGCTGGCTCAATTTTGAGCAGATCTTGAGCAGTTACACACAGCTTGGAGTGAGTTAATAAACGCACTGGCCCTGGCATGTTGGGAAGACATCATTTTGCCTTGATCCTTCCTGACGTTTGGATCTCACAAGTCTTGTCCCTTCTCTGTGATGTTTCCTGAGCCTTGGGGAGCAGGGAGTGTGATGTAGGCGCCCCACATGTGGTTGAGCACCCCCTACACTTAGTCTCTGTACTTTGACTCCTTGTAAGTTTCTGCATTAGTTGGCATTCACTACACAAAGAAGCTTCACAAAAAAAGTTAATTTATATGACCCAATGACTGGTCTGAAAAAGTTGCCGAAAGGAGTGAAGAATGGAGAGTCAACAGGCTTCTGATGCCAGACAAGGCGGGATGGCAGGACACTTCTCTTCTCCAGGATTTGGTTAGGCCACATAACTCTAAAAGCTGCCTCACAGGACCCAGGGACCCCTCTACTCCCTAGTCACCCCTAGATTGGATTCCAGTATGCTCTTCCAGGTCTGACTGAGGCTGAGAAAGGAAAGGAGGAGTGTAGGAGGAGAGAGGAAGCCACAGCACCCCGACACTGAGGTGTGTTTTTATTACAACGCTAATGCTCCCCTAATTAATACCAGGAGGCTGTGACTACCATTTCACTACTTTCACTCTGCTGATTTGCCCCTTGGGACAAAAGGAAATTGGAATTAAGAGGAGACAATGGAATTGCTGGCAGGATTATTAGCTTCAATTCAGCTAATGAAAAGAGTGGGAGGGAGGAGGAGAGGAGAGCCTGGGGTGGGGACTGTGACTCAGGTTGGGAGCTGCCTGAGGAACTGGGTGGGAGAAGACCATGAAGGAAAGATTGCACCCTCCTAAGCTCCAGGATCCTGCTGGGCATCAAGGGCCAAGGCTCTATGGGAGGCCTGATCCCAATGGGGGAGAACAGAGTTGGGAGTTAGACAGGGACTTTCTCTAGCAAAAGGAGCACAGAGAGGACAGAGAAGCTCTTGAGTCCCTGAGCCCCTGAAGAGGCAGCTCCAGCACAGGATAGTACCAGTTGTCTTCTGGGCAGATGCAGAGTCCAGTTACTTGACCCAATATGGACAGATATAAGACTTGTGTGTCTCCAATGTGGACCCAACTAAAATGCCAACTTCTCTCCAGGAGACAACAAAGTCCTAATCAGGTCTCCATCTCCAGCTACTCAACCACAGCTCAGGTCCCCAAAGCTTAGAGGAATCAAAACTGGCAGAGAATCCAAAATATTTATAGTCCAAGACAAAGAGAAGTCACATTCAGAACAAAACCCATCTGCAAGCGTATACACTACACACCTTGTACAGAGGCTCTTACATGCTCACTGAGCATGCATAACCAACCCACCCACATGTACACATACACCCAAACTTGAAAGAACACAGGTGCACACACATTGGCACACACACCCAACCTGCCTTGGGTTCACTAAGGTGATCATGACTGTCCTCTTTGCAAACCCATTCACAGGCCAGCCCTCTTTCTACTGGTATAGGGCAGTTTACTGCCCCAGCCCTCTAGCTTGTGGCCGCCACTCCCTGCTTCCTGTATCACTGGACCACTTCCAGGGTAAGTAATGGTAAAAGATCCCTCTAGTGGGATTGCCAGAACAATGGGTTCTGCTCTGTACAGCTGTGCTCCAGCTCGCCCCCTACAATAAATGCAAGATGAGGAATTCAGAAAAACACAATGCAGTTTCATTTCCAGGCTGCATTTTTTTTCCTTCTATGTAGCTCATGAGTCACTAGATTAGCACCTTTCCAATTACTGGGAGGCAAAAACCCTATTATCATAGAAACCCTCCCGCAGAATGACGGCTCTGTTCTTTTTGACGGCAGCAAGCAGTCCCACGGAGCTGCAGAGCTCAGCAAGCTGGGAGCCCAGTGTTCTAAGGAGCGACATGTCCTTGTTGCAAAAGTGAACTTTAAAGAACTCTCTCACAACCTCAGCAGCACCTCATGTGCTCGGAGAGACATGCCAGGACATCATAAATAGGGTCTCCGAGGGATCCAGGAAGCACATCCTGGCGCTCACACACGTCGTCGTCGGCTGCTGCTTTAGACCACCACATCACCTCCTTATAGGGGCCATGGTTGTAAGATTCTGCCTGAGACAGAGGAGAATTATGTTCAAGGAAGAGTCACTGGAGGGCCTCTCAAAGGCCTTTGAGATCAAGCTAATTGGAAAGGGTGTCTCAGTGAACCGAAAGCCTACCAATTTGGCTAGACTAGAAGGTCAGCAAGCTCTATGAATCCTCCTGTCTTGGGTCTCCTCATTGCTATGACTACAAGTGTGCATCCACATGCCCCACTTTTTTTTACATGCGTTCTAGATCCTCATGATTACAAAGCAAATACTTTACTGACTGAATCATCCTCCCAGTTCCCAAAGAGTTAATTTTAAAGTGTGCATGTGTGCGCGCGCGCACGTGCACGCGCATGCGTGTGGCCACAGACAGGACATGAAGGAATCAAGCTGATGCTGACTGGAAAGCTTCCTCCCTGCCAGCTAGATTTTGTAGTATCAGAAGGTGCTATGCAGGCTGCTGAGAGGAAAAAGATACCCTCAGTCTTACCCAGCTATGAACCCTGTGAACTTCAATAATGCCTGACATGACAAGATGTGGCCATGGATATACAAATATTATAGGTGGAACCAACCACTTTCTGTTTGGATTTAAGGTCCACTACCCAGGAGGAAACACATGTCTGGCCCTGTAAGTCTAGGCATGAAAACACGATTGAAGAGCTCATAGATCGCAAGAGTGAATCTACTCCTATCATTCTGCTAAATGGTCATAGTTTCAAACCGCCCCCTGAAGTCATCTATATTTACAGGTTAGTGTGACTCTCACACCTCACCACAGAAGTTTCTTTATGAAATGAATGGTGGTCAACACAAACACTCACAAAAATGATAAATGTCTGGCTGAGTGCCCAGCCACAAATGGGACATCTGTATCACACCCGTCTCTAAGATGCAGCGACCATTTTGGAAGAGGTGTTAGAAACACTCTAAGAGCCTGAAGTCTGAGAAGACCAGAGTGAAACTGTCTTCTGTGAGTGACAGTGAAGTCATCACTGCACAAGTCTGCACAAGATCAAGGCAATCAGCATCCTACTGTGTGATTGATATGAAGGGGTCCAGAAGCACCCCTCCTCACTGAGGAGCTATTGACAGTGAATGCCTAATGGGAGAAAAAGAATCAATTTTCTTCAAGGTTGTGGCTCCTGGGAGGCTGACCACACTTCAGTGGATGGCCACACCCAGGAGTATATGGGCACCACAAATTGGAGACAATGGGTCATTTTTAAAAGGACACAAAGTTGGGGAGCCGAGGAAAGAGGAGGTAGACCTGGGAGGAGTCGGGGAGAGCGAGAGGATAAATATGAATGAAATAGATTGTGACATTCTCGAAGAACTAATACAAACATCTTTTAAATGTGCACATATGTGTGTGCACATGTGTATACTCACATTGCTGACGGTAGAACCCAGAGCCTCACTCATTCGGGAAAAATCATTTCACCACTGAGGTACACCTACTAGTTCTGACTTTTACATTCTTGGCGTCATATTTGAGCACTGAAAGTCCAGCTCTTAATGGAAACAACGTGATAGTTCCAGGATATACTGGTGACCACAGATTTCGACAGTTTTTTAGACCTAGTTTTCTCGCGAGGAAGAAGGCCATTTGTCACCGGGATCATCACGTCTTCTTTATGTTCCAATCTGAAAGGACAACAGAGTCTGCTGCATCGATTGTTTGGGTTTTATTTCTGTAAGCTCCGTCTTCTCCAGCTCAGCAGATGTCGATGGCATAATCAGAATCCGTTGCATTATTTAATTAGTTGGAACATTTAATACTCCCCCAACTTTTCCTTTGAAGTCATTTGCACATAAGTACGACTCTACCGAGGAATAAAAGATCTCTATAAATATTGCAGTAAAATTTTAATTACACTTCAACTGCTCAGCAGATTTATTTGCATTAGTGGGGAAGTCTCTTCTCCTGGAATGCCTGTCTCAGTGTCTCAGCTCCTTCTTAAACCAGTAGTTAGCCAATCTTGCTTAACCATTAATAACCACCTTGCCTCTTGACAGGCCTTGCAACTGCTAGAGAAGCTGACAACATCCAGGGACAGGCCCAGAGAGGGAGGTTTCAAAGTCCATTCCTGGCAGATTGAGTTACCTCATCTTCCCACCACACTTTCTGCGAACGGATCACAAATTTCACAGATAGCTGTGTCATGAGAATGCGCGGCTGGAAGGGAATTCTGCCCCGTGCTCCCTATACATTATTTAATTGATTTCTTACATGAACATAGTACAAATGAATAATTAACAAATGGCAGGTCTGGAGTTCGAATCCAGGTCTAGCTTGTTCCACCGTTTAATTACTTTGCCAGTGAACATCTCTACCCTCTGCCAATCTTTGCCACCAAGGGAAGGATGATCTTTGGATTCATCCATCATTCTTTCTGAAGTTCTAGTCCTTGATAATTGCTGCAGTCTTTGTCATCTGTAAAAGATGCTGTTTTAGTTAGGGTTTCCATTGCTGTGAAGAGACACCATGACCAAGGTAATTTGTGTAAGGGAAAACATTTCACTGGGGCTGGCTTTCATTTTCAGAGGTTCAGTCATGGCTGGAAGCATGGCAGCATCCAGGTAAACGTGGTGTTGTAGAAAGAGCTGAGTTCTGCACTTTGATCCAACTGCAGCTAGGACAGGGACTGGCATCCTCAGGCAGCTAGGAGGACACTCTCAAAGCCTACTCCCAGCGTGGCACACTCCTTTTCAACAAGGCCACACCTACTCCAACAAGGCCACACCTCCTAATCATGCCACTCCCTGAGCCAAGCATGTTCAAACCACCACAAAGGAAAGGCATCACCAGGAATAGGAAGCCATCACCAAATGGGAGGCATGAAGTCTGCTTCTTATTCCCATCTATCCTACCAACTGTCCTAGCCACTCTGATGTTATTTCCCCTCCACGGACCACCGAGCTCCATGTTGAAGTTGGAAGAGGCTCTTAGCATTGTATAAGTTTAACATACTCATTTTACAAAGGAGGAAAGCCACATTTTGGCTCATGGTTGCAGACTTCCGTTGTGTGGCCCTGTTGCTTTTAGGTGCAGTCCATTATGGCGAGAGTACATGACAAAGAAGTTGTGTCCCTCCTGGCATACAGGAAGCAAAGACAGAGATAGGAAGGACTAAGATCTCAATAGCTCCTTTAAGGAGACACCCACAATGATGTATCTTCCTCTCACTAGATCCCACCTGCTAAATGTCTTCCAACGGCACCACAGGCTGGTGAGCAAGCCTTTGATTCATGGCCTTGGGATATTAAACCAGTTACGGTGCTTTTTGTCTGAGATCAAACAGCTAGTTGAGGTCAGACTACAGTCTACTCTCTGGAGTGAGCACTCTATTAAATAAATCCCTGCTGTGTTCTCCAGTCCCTCCCCAAATTCAAGCACCTTTCTTTCTACTGCATCTCTCCAATGACTTAATCATATGTCTCCTTATTAAATCCAGAAGGATCATCCAAGTCTAAGATTCGTTGACTGCAGTTTTGATTCCTATTTATTTTAAGCCTCTGGGTAAGATGGTATTTTCCCTGATATCTTTCTGTGGAGATTTAAAGTGCTCTCTATAGGAGATCAAACCTCTATCTACCCCACATTCTCCAGACAGACTCTGTTCTAAAGCAGGACACCTCTCATCTAGAAACATCTTGTGACCTTCTTCCCAGGCTTCTCTGTTTTCATGATGTCTTTTTGGGGAGTACCATATCCTGAATTACCATTAGCCTCGATGTCTGGAAGACAGCATGCTTTTAATTTCACACATTCTATCTGTCCCTCAGACTCCCAAGCTCATAACTAGGCTCCCAGACAAGCTCACACCGCACACTGAGAAGTGACAGAATTTGGCTGGGGCAGTTCCTATATATAACCAGGTTTTTCCAGCCCCATCCACCCAACTACCTTAGTCAAAACTCAGGACTCATTTCCCTAAGTTAGGGTCTAGCCATTTTTACACAATTCCTTTGGGTCCCAAATGTTTTCCCTTCACCCCCAGGAACCAACTCTGTAGCTTTGATAGATCAAATGGGTCTCCGAGTCCCGGCTTCACCATAGACATCTAGATGTTTCCACTTTTGCTTATCTTGGATAGTGCTGCTGTAAACATTGAGATTTCAGTGTGCTCAGAAGAACCTATTACAGAGACCATACATAAAACCTCTTTTATAGCTCTGAGACTGGCAGAGTAGACTGGCAGGTGGCTGGGGGCGCTGGAGAGGCTGCTGAGCTCTACCTGGGCAGACTAGAAAAGGCAGTTTTTGAGCTGATTTCAAAAACCTTGTTTGGATAGAGGGGGAGGAGTGGAGCAGAGAAAGTAGGAGGCCAGTGGCAAGGAGATGGTATTCCAAGCAGGCGAGGAAAGTGCTGCCTCCCTGTACAGTTTGAGAATGACCTGCACCATCAAAGAAACCACAACAGAAGAACAGGAATGCATCGTTGGTGGACAGATTTTGTGCTTCACACAAGCTCATTAGACTTATTCCAAACTGGAGCTTCCTAGGGAAAGCACCCAGGGCCTCAAGTCAGATAGCCAAGACTCCTCCACATGCTGTTTACATGAGCCTCGGTTTCTTCAATATAAAATAATGTTTATAATAAAGACTGTCCCCATAGTTATTTAATGATTAATAAGGTGTTATTATTACTCTGAGATACTGAAACAGGGTGCTCAAGGCACATGAGACAGACAGACAGACAATGGGAGAGAAGCAGAGAGATTTGAAACAGGTAGCTCAGGCTGACGTCAATGTAGTAAGCTGAATTGAATTTCTGGTCAGCCTGCCTCAGCCTGCCAAGTGCTGTGATTACAGGTATGGGCTATCATGCCCAGCATGAAGGCATATTAAAAATATTGATTCATACTTGTAATGTCAACGCTCAGGAGACTGAAACAGGAAGATTGTCAGAAGTTTGAATCCACCCTGGGCTACATAGAGAGTTCTAAGCCAGCCTGGACTATAGTACAAGTCTCTTTCTTTAAAAACAAAAACAAACAAACAAAAATCAGGAAAGGCTCCCCAGCACCCACTTACAGCTGGCCCAATGCTTCCTCATGCTCTGATCTATAGTTTCTGGTGTTTTTAAGATGATCTTTTAGAAAACTCTACCCTGGCAATCCTGCTAAAAACACAGGCTTGGATTGAATGTTCTAAAATATAATCAGGAACTTCATACATTTATAAATATATGATTTATAAAAGGATACATCCATGGGCAAAACAGAACACCAAGGAATTATACTGATGCAGAAATGTATGCAGAATAGGAGGTGTCACAGAAATGCCTACTGTATGAAAATATACACTCTCAAGTCTGGGGACTTTGCTCAAAAATAATAGGCAAAAATAACATGAATAATGGGCACACCTTTATAAAAATAATTTTGATCTAATTATGTGAAAATTAAAACAGTGACATTTAATAAATTTTTACTAAATTCTGGAGAGGTACGAGGGGATCTGCCATAGGAAACAGCTGGTCCCTATTCAGCAGTGCAACCAACCACTCAGCCAATCAGCAGAAGGCTATAGAGCCTTCAGAAGTGCCCAGGACAGGCAGAGGAAAGTGACCCCTCCCCTTTCCAGGTTGCAGAAGTCTGCAGCATCCCTGTCTCCTGTGGCCAGCACTACAGAGCAGGAGCTTAGGGAAACGCTCCCACCCACACCCAGAGCTTCCAGACTCTGACCTCTGACCTGTGCACTGGGGGTGGAGGTGCCTGGGGACAGAGCATTTCCAGTCTCTGGCTGTAATTACAGCTAATTGAGTCTCAGCTGATGCCAAAATTGGCTCCTGGTTGAATGCAGAACTTTTGTTTAATTAATTATCATTCACCTGAACAGTGCTGCTTCCCTCAGATGGAAGTTAACTGTTTCCTCCCTCCTGAGATTCTGGGTTTCCTCCAAGCCTTGAACTCTTCAAGGAGGAGATCTGCTTCCAGAGAGGCACCTAGCTCAGGTTCCAAAGATGAGGCAAAATGCCAAAGACCCGGGGAAAGTAAAAGTCATTCCAGGTTGGAAGAATATATCATGCATATGTAAAGAGCCCTGGGGTGTGGAGATGGCACAATGGCCAAGGCACCAGCTGTAAAAGTAAGAAAGTCATATCCAAACTCCAGACCCTATTAAATGCCGGACATGGTAGCACTGGTATCTGCAATGCCAGCTCTGTACAGGGAAATGGGCAGCAGAGTCGGCCAGCTAGCCTGGTGTCTGCACCAGCAAACAAGAGACTGTCTCAAACAAGGCAGAAGGCAATGGCTGACACCTAGACATGTTCCCTGACCTGCACATGTGCACGCACATAAAAAAAAGTTACAATAAAATAAAAAATAATCTAAATTTTTTTAAAAAAGTAAAAATGTAATTAGACAGGTTTATGTGTTAACATTTGTATGTGTTCTTGTCTCTTTTTGTCTATTATTTACAACTTTCTAAGAAGACTAAAATCTTCCCCCCTCCACACCCAGGACCCACTGCAGTTTATTTGTAGGACAAATGGGAAAGGGGTTATTATTATTAGTCCACAGGCAGATCAGGGGGCTCTTCCTCACCAGAGTCAAACTCAACATTTTCATCTTTTATCCATCGACCTCGTCCATCTGGGACCCATCCAGAACGATGATAAGAAAAGAGCAGTTGGATTGATCTGAAAACAGGCAGGCGTGGGGGAAGGGCACCTTCGGAGGGTAAGGTAATGGTTCAGGACTTATCGTTTTGTGGGGCTCATGGGTGCAGAGGCCAAGAGAGCTGCTGACTCTTTGGCATCTGGTCTCTCCCCAGGCTCAGGTTCCTTACTGATCTTTGCACTCTGGAGTTTGACCTCTGGAATTGGCAAAGGAGAACTGGAGACACAGGGAGCAGAGGCTTCTGGTCTGTGCTTCCTCAGGCAGCAACTGTTATAGTTGGGAGCTCTGTGTAGAGCATTCTGCGTGATTATTTGAGTCTGGGTTAGCAAAGGAGCCTAAGCTTTGCTTTCTGTCTTCAGTTCGTTCTGCTGTCTTGGATTTGGCTCTGTTCCCTTGCTTGACTGCTTTTTGCCATAGAAAAGCTTCAGACTGGACAGATGCTTCTTACCTGCACTGTGGGCTGTCAGCATGGCCAAGGTGTCTAGTACTGAGCGATGGGGGCAGATGGCACAAGCATAGCTAGGGAAACAAGAAGAGAAGTGAATGATAAGTGTGTGTGTGTGTTGTGTGTTCGAGAGCCTGCAGTCGGGTTGTTCTTGCTATGGTGAATATGTCTTACTTCTAGAAGACTATAATCTTAAATGTAATTTGAGAAAGGTTTAAATTTTTACTTATTTTGGAAAGTCTCATGTATAGTGACATCATGAAGAGCTTTATAATTTAGTCCATAGGCAGTGATGTGCAGGCAAATTTATAACAAGTAGCTTTCCAGGAAACAAAATGCAAACATGAATAAGTTTGTTGTAAATTTTACTGATAAAAATGTGCTATGCAGGATTTGCCAGTAATCCTAAGCCACATTCTATTAAAATTTCAGCATAACCTACTTTTATTGATATTTGTTACCTTCTTGTGTCCCTAACCAATCTGTGACTGACTGTCATGAAGTTGGGTAGTTTTAACATGATTGTCGACATTTTCATTTTTGTTGACAAATAAGATAGAAGCAAAGCAATAAAGCTATGAAATATGACACCACTTGTTTGTTGATTGCATGATAGATCCCGTTGCAGTTTCCAATAGCATCAACAGTTTCCAATGCCTCTGTACTAATTTAAAATGTAACAAGCTGGAAGGTGGTGCCGTCAGTGAAATGCTTTCCTTGCAAGCTCTGGAATCTCAGTTTCATATCCAGAACTCACATCTGGAAAATATATTAATTAATTATTAATTAATTAATTTAAAAAGCACAGCATGGTTACACATGGTTATAATACCCAAGGCTGGTCTTCTGTCCAACACACATGTGTGCACACAAACACACATGCACACGCACACAGTGTAACAGCTATAGAGATGATGTACTTTTACATCTAACCACCACTGTTAACACTTTCTTCGTCACTCTCCTAACTCTAAACATTATTCAAAAACAAGTAACAGAAAGAAACCAGTCTGATTTGAAGCATTTGCCCAATTCTGTATAAACACTCCCACTTTGACATTGATTGTTTAACAGAGTCTCTTTATGTAGCTCTGTCTGGCCAGGAGCTTGCTATCTACTTAGTAGACCAGACTGACCTAGAACTTATAGATATCTGCCTACCTCTGCCTCCTGAGTGCTGGTACTAACGGCGTGCACCACCATGCACAGCCTTCATGTGACCGGTTTTTATGCTACTAACGGGATATCACTGAACACAGACTTGCGTTGTGTTTGTCAGAGCCATTGTGCAGTATTTCCACCATAGATCCAATAGGCGTGACTAAAGTCAGGAACACAGATATAGGAAAGTCAAAAATGCTGAGCAATGTGGTAGTCAATGCTAATTGCCAGTTTGAGTAGACAGAGACATTAGACTGGAGGACCAGTCTAGTAGACTAGGACGTTGATAAAGGGCCTCTGGCTGTGTCTTCAGGAGCCAGGGGGTGTTTCCAGAGAAAATCAAAGCGTGGCTGTTCTCACTTAGTCAGAAATGTAATTCACTGGTGAAATAAAAGGTGGGAGACAGCTGGACGTGGGTGAGGCCAGGTGTAACTTTAAGTTTTTTCTTTGTTTTATTAGATATTTTATTTATTTACATTTCATGTTACCCCCTTTCCAAGTTTCCCCTCTGCAAGCTCCCATCCCATACCCCCTCCCCCTGCTTCTATGAGAGTGCTCTCCCACCCATCCATTCCCACCTCACTGCACTTAAATTCCCCTACGCTGGGGCATTGAGCCTTCACAGGACCGAGGGCCTCTCCTCCCATTGATGTCCAACAAGGCCATCCTCTGCTACATATGCTACATATGCAGCTGGAGTCATGGGTCCTTCTGTTACAAGATGGCGCTGGCACCCGACGCTCCCGTGGGTAAACAAGTAAATTACGCATGTGCAAGTGGTGAAAGCGCGCCAAGTCACTGCCCAGCCCGGGGCGTCATACGGGGTTTTGAGCAAGCAGCCAATCAGATATGTCCACGCCACCCTAAGGTGTATATAAAGCAGCGCCATCTTGGGTCTCTCTCTCTTCCTCCTTTCATCGCAATAAACGCTTGCTGCAGAAGGATCCTGGTGCCCTCGTGCGTTCTTGCCGGCAAGACGATTGCACGGGGCACATCCTTCTATGTGTACTCTTTGGTTAGTGGTTTAGTACCTGAGAACTCTGAGGGTTCTGGTTGGTTGATATTGTTCTTCTTCCTATGAGGTTGTAAACCCCTTCAGCTCCTTCAGTCCTTTCTCTAGCTCCTCCATTAATGATGGTTCTTAAATGCTTTAACCTCCCTTGTAGCCCACCACCCACCAGAAGTAAAGGAAAAGAAAGGATACAGGGGACATGGACCTGTTTAGAAAGGGTTTTGGGGGCAACTCCTGTCTCTGTTGTCTGGAAATCAGCAGTTCGGCTCACAGGTTAGCAAGAAACTGCAGCTTGATCCTCTCACAAATATTTCACAGATACACCAACAGTCCATTATGGTACAGCTGGGTTAGCAACAGCGGTGACATGACCTAGCAGAGACAGCCAGGCCTCAGCCTCAACTCAAGTCAGCAGGAGGGACCAACAGGAACACCAGAAGTTCTCTGTTGCTCCTCTCTCGGGGAAGCAAAGATCAGCGAAGACATGAGAATCACATGCGTTGCACAGCTAGCTCTATAAGCAAGCCTAGCTCAGCCTCCATCATTGTCCGTGGAGTCCTATTTATATCTTTCCAAACATCACGTGTCATCCATGGGTCTTGGCTCAGAACATGCATCTGTCTCAGCTGACATCACTCTGCCAATCAGCCCGAATCTTCAGAAGTGGCAAGAAACTGCAGCACACCACCAGAAGTTTTTGGTTGCGTTTCTCTCTATGAAGTCCCAACAGATGCAGCTCAACTACACAGAGTCAGGCGGACCAATACTTGTATGTTGTTAGCAAAGAATCCTTCATCACGTGTCCTTTCACATGTTTGCTTTAGCAGAACATCCTCTCTCCTGTGTCTGCTTCAGCGAAACATTCCTTCACGAGTCTGCCTTAGTTTTTCACCTGTGTCTACTTCAGCTAAATGTTCCTTTACATGTTTGCCCCAGCAAAACACCATCCAACAGACTTTCCAAAGAACCCTTAAGTTTCCACTTCAGTCAGGCCTTCAGGGTATAGATCCTGGAGAGAGCTGAACAGGGAAGAGGCCATGCCTTCAGAGAATAGGTCCTGGTCCTGGTCCTGGTCCTAGCCCCTTCCTGTGAGATCTCTTTGCTTCCTGGCTGACACAAGGTGAGTAGATTTCCTCCACCATGACCTTCCTCCATGAATACTCCTGCTCTGGCATGGGCCTAAAAACAATGAAGCCCAGCAGACCATAGACTAAAAACACAAGCCAAGTAAATATTTACTCCTTTTTGTGAACTTACATCAAGCATTTTGTCATAGAATTACAAAATTTACCAACACCAGAAGTGATAAGTTTTGAGTATTTAAACTTTCCCTTTTAATAGACTTTATCTCAATCTAAGTGTATATAATTTATATTCAGCAGTGTCTATGTTTAATAACCAGCTCACAGAATTATTTGTATGAGAATAATCTAGCCCACCACTATAGTTATAGAATAATCAGCTGGATGAGTGAGAATTGGAAATAGAATATATATGAGTCAAGATTTAGGTATGGCGCTTGGGAGATCTATGTCGATGATGCCCTGACACTCAAGCATAAAGACTTGAGTCTGGATCCTCAGCATCCACATAAGATAAGTAAGCATGTAGCAGTACACACCTGTAGCCCCAGTGCCAGAAATAAGGTAGAGCCAGTGGACTATCTGGAGCTCCCTACTCTGCCAGCCTAGACAAAGCAGTGAGCTCCATTGAGGTTCTATGAGAAACCCTGTCTCAAAAAACCAGAATGGAGAGCAAGCAAACAAGACCCCTACACCAGCCTCTGACATCCACTCACATATACACACATGTGCACGCATGTACAACCACGAGTACGAATGCACACATGCACAAGAACACGCATACACAATCACAAGTCTAGATGTGACACACTGATGAGAGCCTTTCTAGCTGCTTTGGTTTGTACGTGGAACGTGCAGATATATTTTTGGAAGAGAAGGCTGGTGAAAGCATTGGGAAGAAGAATGTTTATAAATCTTGGGTGGTCACAACAGAAAATCTGTAAGAATTTGCTAGGTTCACGTCTCTGTATCCCCTCTGAGATATACGTCTACATGGTTGGCAGGCCTCCACTTCAAGAGTTAAGAGACATGTGCATGTTCTAGCTCTCTGACCCCAGGACCGAGGGCAGATGATACCATGTGATCCAGATTTAACCAATCAGAATTCACCTGGACTCTGACTCTGAAGAGAATGCTGATGGTATCTGCAGCAATGGCAGGCAGTGGAGGAGCTGAGATGGCCACAGCCCCAGTGATGACAGCGCTGTGGTCACACAGAATGAGACCACAGCTGAGGCCGGGGTTATCCTGGCAGCCGGTTCACAAGCTCTTCAGTCTGTACTGCCTCCTGCCTGATGGCTGAACCCAGGCACCAGCTTTTCCTGTAGTTCCACCAACTACATGATATTTGTTTACAGAATTCATTTTCTGTATAACACAGCCAGAATCCACTTGTCTTTTGCAGTCACAAGCCTCAACTGACATGGAAATCTGCTGGATTGAAAAGAATATGATTTTACTTCATTTTATTCCATTTCATTATTTCACCTTATTTTGGCAATGCTAGGGTTTGAACCCAGGACCTTGCATGTGCTATATCAGAATGCTACCTCAAAGCTTCATTCCCCAGCCCCAGTATTATTTTTATGTACTTGGTGAAATTAAAGCCACTACCAAACTATACTCAGACCTATTATGTGAGAGTGTCCTGTGAAAACTGAACATGGTTAGTCATGTGACTGCCAAATTAAAATGCACAATGTGACATGCTGTTTTGTCACATGTCCTTTAATGATTATTAATGAGTCTAAGCATCCCTTTCTGGGCTGATTGGCCATTGTACCTGTGTTCTTTATTATCTTGCTATGTCCTTTGTCATGGTTCTTAAGCTGTTTGATTTTGCTCCTTTGATTTAGAATAGCTCTTCTCTTTGTCTAGGAGGTATTTTGACAATGTTTTCTCTCAGTGTTACCTCTGTGATAGAATGAATTGTTGAGTTTTCCTGTAGTTAAACTGTCAGCTTTTCCTGTCTTCAGCTTTGTATTTTGTAGCAAACCCTTCCACTTGCAAACTTTTTCTCTGCTACAAATTTGGGATATACACTTTGTGGGTTCAAATCCTGCCTCTGCTCCTTGCTGGATCCGTGCCCATTTTCTCATCTGGGAAGCAGATGAGGACTCCTGATATAAAGTATCCTCGGCAACTGTGTGGTTTATACTTTTGAGATTCTTATTACTACAGCCCAATTGATTTTATATACATTTATGTATATACATATATATTTTATATGGATGTGTATATATACATATACATTTATATATGTGTGTGTGTGAACATATATATTTTATATACATATGTGTGTTTAATCCTTCTGGAAGGAAATCATTAAGTGTGGCCTCAAGTAAGAAGGTGCATTAGTTTCCCGAGACTGATGTAACAACATACAACAAACAAACTGGATGCCTTGAAACACTGCTTCCAAAGCTAGAAGTTCAAATTCAAGCCATTGGCAACGCTGTCCATTCTTCTTCTAAGCCTCTGTGTAGATGCTGTCCTTGCATCTCTCTGGTGGTGGTAGGCATCCCTCTCTTGCAGCTGTGTCACTCTAATCTCTGCCTTTGACAGTGTTCTCCCTGCACACTTCAGCCCTTCATACGGTGCTTTGCTTTTATAGGTCACCAGTTATCTGTACTAACACCCAGTTTCTGTATCACCAGAATTTCCCAGAAATAGCATGCATATGTTGGTATGTGGAAGCAAAAATAGACAGATGATAGATAAGGATAGACAGATGATAGATAACAGTACCGTAGATACATGAAGGATAAACAGATGATGAATAAATAGATGATTGATAACAGATATAGACAGACAGACAGACAGATAAATGATAGATGGTAGATTGATAGATGATAGATCTGTAGATGCATTGAGGATAGATAAACAAATGATGAGTAAATAGATTGATGATAGACAGACAGACAGATCTGTAGATACATAGAAGATAAATACATAGATAGATAGATAGATAGATAGATAGATAGATAGATAGATAGATAGACAAATAGATAGACTGTTGTTTGTTGATGCTAATAGTGTTTGAGACAGGGTCTTCCTATGTAGCCCCTGGCTGGCTCATCATGCAGACTAGGCTGGCCTCAAACTCACAGAGATCCATATGCACCTTGAGTGCTGAGTCTAAACCTGTGCATCACCGCACTCTCTCTAGACAACTGATTTAAAGAAACTAGGTCCAGTGGCCTGTAGGGTGCTGCAGAGCTAAGAACACAAGCAGGTTTTTGATGTTACAGTCTTGAGACAGAGCTCCTCTTCCTTCTCCAGGAAATATTGGATTTGCTCTCAAGACCTTTAACTTATTAAATGAGTGCCACCCACAGAGAATTATCCACTTCATTTAAAGGCAACTGGCTGACAGATGAGTCATATCTATGTGATATCTTCAAAGCAATGTCTAGACTCGTGCTTGTCCAGCTAGCTGGTCAGTTCATTCACAGCATTATGCATTACAGTCACAGTCACAGGACCCAGGCTCATATCTTTTTTAATATGAACTAGCATGTCTCGTTTCTAGTTTAACTAATGACAGTGCTCTATATTAACTTTTGAATAGAGATCTGGTTATCCTAACAGTAGATACCAAAAAGTTCATCTTTTCCATTCATATTTGAAATGCCCATTTATATTCATGGCGTAAATATAATCAATGTTCACTTGGCTTCTGAGGCATTGATTCTAGGACCACCTGAAGAGAGCAACATTTGTGTATTCTCCTATTCGGTCTCCTGTTCAGTGCACAATATAGGCACACAGCTGGAGACATTTTCCCACATATCACATATATAATCATGAGCATAGTGAGCCCAGCTCATCCTAAAGATGAGAATACATCCTGAGAAATTCATCACTGAGAAATTCATCTCACTTTGCAAACACCAGAATGATCATTCATATGAACATAGAATTCACATCATCCAAAAGTGTGGTGATGTCATTAGATGATCTAATCTTTTTCATATATGCCGTTTGTCATTATCACAAATGGTATCCTGTATCATACCTAGATTACTTAAAATTTCTAATGTAAATGCTGTGTAAATGGTTTTATAGTATAGTGTTTGGTGCATAATGACAAGGACCTTTCTGAATTCTTTTAGATCTGTTATAATGTGTGTGACTGTTTGACCTGCATCTATGTATGCGCACCATATACAGGCCTAGTGCCTACAGAGTTCAGAAGAGGGCAGAAGATCCTCTAGAACTGGAGTTATGGATAGTTGTCAGCCACTCTGTGGGTGCTGGGAAATGAAAGCAGGTGCCCTGTGGAAGTAACAAGTGCTCTTACCACTAAGCCATCTTTCCAGCCCTGACCTTGCCTAATACTTTTATATGTAGTTGGTTTGATCCATGGGTGTAGGGTCATAAAGATCAAACTGCCAGGTTTATGTATTATTTTAATACTTTATTGTTTTCCTTTTGCTGTACCAGTCTTATGCTGTTTTATTTACTAGAGCCCCGTAGTATTTTGTGAGCAGACTGAGAGCAACACATACCTTCCCTGTTCCTCTATCCACGCTCTTGTCTCCCATCCAAGCTGTAACCATGCCAACCTAGCTCAATTTCCAAAATCAGACAAGACCAGGCTCCCACAAGGTGACATGGCTGTTCCATAGAATTCCCTAATAGATCAAGCCCCTTCTCCTTTTCAAAATGGTTTTGATTATTCTTTCATGTTTTTTCCAGATGAACTAAAAGTTGCTTATATATTTCTCATTAGCAGACTTCTATTCAAGCATGATGGAAAACCCAAAGACTGTCATGTCTTTGCTTCCTTGGGACCCATGAATGCTAAGGTAAAGCAGGAGTAAAAGAAGTATTAACACATCTATAGAATATGAGCAACGGAGGAGACAGATTTTCACAATTGAGCTGAGTTTGGGAAGTACTCAGGAAGAGGGGGTAACCAGTTTGTCAGAAGAATGGAAGACACCTCTCTGACTCCTAAGAAGCAACTGTAAGATAAAAGCCTTATCCCACAGGTGAGGTAGGGGTGGGGACAGAGGTGGAGACACAAGACTGCAAATGGGCAGAGTTTCCTCCTATCCAATCCTGTGCCCAGCTGAAAAGTCAAGGGAAAACACAGACTTCATCAGGGCTGAGAGGGAGAAGGTGGTTATGAAGTGACCTGGGGAGAAAGAACAGCTCATAGCAGGCTCAGGTACCCAGCCTGGAGGGGCCATTGAGTGTGACTCTGATTCTAGCACACCAATCTCAGAGACTGTGGCCCTAATACAAGAAGCAACTGAGCCTGAAGCTGACAAGAGGTGACAGCAGATCCAAGGGACCAGCTTGAGGGTCATCTCCTGCCCACTGGACTCAACACTAGAACAATTAGCCAGGTACAGACAAGGGAATCAGGTTGCCTGGAAAATTAGAGTGTTTAGATATATATATGCCTTCTGAACACCAAGCAGTAATGCTGGTGAGAGGTTGGAGAAGGAAGGAGGGCAGGCCACGCTGTGAATGCCTGTCACTGCCACACTCCCCTTCAGCTAAACAGAACCACACTCTCCCCTTCAGCTAAATGAAACCAGTTCACACTCTCATTCAGCTAAACAGAACCAGGTCGTGCTGAAGAGGTTTGGGTCCCTGCCTCAGTAAGAATTCAAGACAAGAACTCATGGAACTTTAAAACAATATCTTCATAAAATAAAAAACGGGGAGGTATACCCCCATATAACACAAATTTATTTAAATCATGCTCTTTTTATTTTAAATTTTTAAAAGAATTTGGATGTCAAAGAACTTTCTGCTGAGTGTCTATGGCATCCTTAAAATAGACATACTTATGCCTAAGTGAAAAGAAAGGATTCACTTACTAGCATATGGCATGATCCCTACCAGGTATCTAATATAGGGGAGAGGGCATATTTGTGCTTTTTCTGCAGGATGCTGAAGGAACATGGTGGCTGCCAGAGTGATTAGTGAGACATGCTGGTGCTGGGACAAAGAATGATGTTGACCTATGTGTGAGCTTGCTGAGTGCCCTGACAATGGTGACTGGAAAGTTGTATTGGACATACGGGACAAGCTGCCTTGCCTCAAGTTTTTTAGAGCTTGTGGAACGGAAAATCAAAAAGAGAAGTTATAATGACGCTTGTATTTTTCTTAAAGGTGACCAGTTACTCAGATTCAATCATGTACTGGTCTAGAAATCAATCCAATATTGGAAATAACAGTCTTCATTTGGAAGGCTGGATCTGGACATTTTCAAAGACATAGTTACAAGTTAGCTACAGTTCTCTATGATGTTATGTTAGCAAGAGATAAAGTTGGGACAGGTTCTGGATTTCAAACAAGTGTCAGTGCATGTGATAAGACTCTTTTAATTGTCAAGTTAAAATTACTTTTGTCTTTTCTACAGTATTTATTGTAAATTACATTGATTGTATACTTTCTAATTTTGTTAGTGTGTTGAAACCTGGCATGTCTGTTATGGGGGTCTATCAACCAGCTTTTGTCTTATTACCCTGAGTATTACAGAACATTGGTTTTTCTGGAAAAAAAAAGCTTGCAAGGACTAGAAGTGAATTAGGCTTTAAGCAGAAGCAAGAGGATAGTGGACTTGATTATTGCTGGTATGACAGATTACATTACATTAATTGCTAGCACCACTGCTTCTGTGATTGCTTTGACACAAAAAGTTAAGACAGCTACTTTTGATAATCATTTAGGAAAAAATGTTACTAATATATTGAGTATACAAGAGGATTTAGATAGGCGTTTGGAACAATGGGTTGATGCTCTTCATCCTATTCAAATTATTGGAAGGAGGTTCAGATTTTAAGAGTAAGAAGCCATCTCAATGTCATGCCAAATACCAATGGAATTGTGTTACTTCTAAAATTTACAGTGATAGTCATTATAATTAGAAAAAAGTTTAAAGACACCTGTAGGGTATTTGGCATAATTCTAACACCTCTCTGGATGTTTTAACTTTGCACAGAGAAATTATGAATTTAAAGAATGCTGCTCTTCTGAGCTTTGATGCTAAAGATACTGCTGATAAAATTGCCCATGGCTTGAGGTCAGTATTTCCATTTTGGTCAAGCTTCAAGAATGGCATATATAGCTTGATCAGGCTAGCCCTTTTTGTCCTGGGAATACTTTTATTCCTGCCCATCATCTTAAAGCTTGTCTTTAACAACATCAACATGTTGGCAGCCAAAGTGCAAAATGGATCCACAGATAGAGTTATTAATTTAACAGGCTGGCAAGCCAAGGACAGGTAAGATTCTGCACAGAGCCTTACCAACCTAAGACATTGCTTTTGATAATGCATATTCCACAACGGGTAAGAAAGGCATTCTTGTCAGGATGACCTAAGACATTCTCAGTCTTATTTATGCAATACAAAGAGGGGAGAAGTGGAGAGCCTTTGGGGCTACCTGGCAGGAATCTGACATTGGCCAAGGACAAGAAAATGGGCTGCAGGCAGAAATCTGGCATTAGACTAGAACAAAGAAGTAATTTTAGGCAGGAATCTAAATCTTAGACTAGAACAAAGAAGTAATTACAGGCAGGAATCTAAATCTTAGGCTAGAACAAAGAAGTAGGCTTCAGGCATGAAAATGACTTTGGGCTAGGACAGGGAAGTGGGTTCAGATATTTCAGTCATCCTGATAAGCCTTTAGAAATAGTGATCACAAGAGTGATCACAGGACTATGTTTACTTCCTTGCTTGTTCCTTGACTATTTGCATCTATTGTGTTGCTAGTTCCTCAACCTAGAATTGACCTTAATGCTTGCATGAAATTAAAATGGTATAAAACCAAAGAAGAAGAAGAAGAAGAAGAAGAAGAAGAAGAAGAAGAAGAAGAAGAAGAAGAAGAAGAAGAAGAAGAAGGAGGAGGAGAAGGAGAAGGAGAAAAAGGAGAAGAAGAAGAAGAATTCAAGCCAAGAAAAGTAAACAAGCTACCTCAGAGGAAACTGAACTCACACTCAGAAACTGCCAGACATTTAAGAAAATTCTCACCTTAGTAGTAAGACCATGAACTATACAATCTATATGAGATACACTAGGTAAATACAAAAAGATATGTTAGAATGAAGTGGATTAATAATATAAAATATCTATCATAAGTAAAGAAAGGAAGTTAAATAACATGAAATAAAAAAGGACCAAATAAAAACACCAAGTGTGGAAATTCTACACTCAATGAATGTGATAATAAACACTAGGTGGATTCTAAGAGGTGAGCTACAAGCTCTCCTAGCTGGAGCTGAGGAGGAGTCAAAAGATGCAGAATTGAAGCTCTGGATAATGAAATACATGTGTCATCGTCTGATTAATAAGAGGTCTTGAAGAAAAGAAAAATGAGAACGGCAAATGTCAGAAAAATTGTTGGGGGGTTAAAGAAAGATGAGAGGCTTCAGACTAGAGGAGCACATGGAACACCTAATAAGGTCGATGTGATAAACTTGCATCTAGATACATTATGGGAAAATGAAAACCAAAAAGAGGCAAACCTCTCAAAGCTGCTGAAGAAAAAGAGACAATCACTCATGAGGAAGCAAGCATTTATCTGATTGACATCCAACTGCTGTTCAACAATGACAAAACAGACAAAAAGACAGGGATGCCCTATTTTCAAAGTCCTGAAGAACTTCAAACCAAGCGGGTACCATGCAAATGATCCCAGGCATATGGAGCTAAAGTATAAAACCTTCCTTGGTAACAGAGAAATCACTCCAATGAAAAGAGAAATTGCACAGAAGCGCAAATACTGTACAATAACAAGAAAACAGTAGGTGCACGGTAAATAAAGAAAAAATAACTAGGGTTGGGGACTTAGCTCAGTGGTAGAGCGCTTGCCTAGCAAGCAAAAGGCCCTGGGTTCCATCCTCAGCTCTGAAAAAAAAAAAGACAAAAAAGAAAAAAAAAGAAAAAAGAACTTAAGTGCTGCTGGGGAGGAGGGAAATAAAAAAGGGAAGAGAAAGACAGTGACAGAGAGACAGAAGCAGAAACAGAAGGAATTCACAATCCCCTAAAAATAAAACTTTGTCTAACCCAATGATCAGTAACTAAATAAATGGCATCTTCAAAGAGTGCCCAGGAGACCTGTGGGAGTATTCCTACTTTGTCATGGAGAAAGATACAGATAACATTGCCTCTTTAGTTTATCAGATCATTGAAAGAATGGAGGCCTAGAAGCTAGAATTTCTCCCCAAATCTCCTGCTGGGAGGGGAAATGACTGAAGCCCCAGAGCATCCAGAACCTGGGTCCCAGAGAAAGGTTAACAGCTTCTCAGGTGACCTCACAGGGGATACAGGGGATGAGTGCTGCGGGGAACCACACGTTACTGGACTGTTCAGCCATTCACATTGCCTGTTTTCTTACAGCCATCTTAAGTTTTAAAAGTTACATCATTACATCCCTTTCCTCCCTCCAAACCCCCCCACGCCCCCTCCACTCTCAGATGGGCTCTTCCCTTGATTATTATTGTTACATATGTTCCATACATGTGTATACGTATGCACAAATATATAAATACTAACTGCTGTGTCCATCCATTGTTAGTGTGTTTATGATTTTAGGGCTCAACATTCATATTGAATAGCCAAGTACGTGAGCTCGTCTATTTCAAACCTACCCCCACATTAGAACCTCAGTCACTGTATTTTTTGTCCCTCTTGCCAATGTGGCCACAATGGATAAATCTCCTTTTTCTGCTGTCCTTTTGTTTGTTTGTTTGTTTGTTTGTTTGTTGAGACACGGTTTCTCTGTATAGCCCTGACTGTCCAGTAACTCACTCTATAGACCAAGCTGTCCCCAAACTCAGAGATTCACCTGCCTCTGTCTCTGAGTACTTGGATTAAAAGCATGTGCCACCAACACCTGGCTCTTTTTCAGCCTTTTACTGTTAAAATAAACTAATAAACACATAAATACTGACTTGGATTTGTGGGACAAATAAACTAAATGTGGTTTTGTAATATTAAACATATTACATAGACAATGTAGCATAGTGTAGCATAGACAATGAAATTTAAAATGAGGAGAGAGCTGGGCAGTGGTGGCACACGTCTTTAATCGCAGCACTTGGGAGGCAGAGGTAGGGGATGGGCAGAGAGAGAGAGAGAGAGAGAGAGAGAGAGAGAGAGAGAGAGAGAGAGGGTTCTAATGCAGTGTAAAGGACACAATTTGTTTTGGGTTGAGTTGTGTCCTTCCTCCCAAACATAATACAGAGTACTAAACAAACTTGACATCCTAAGTTCTGGTTCCGTGGGCTATAATCTAACTTGGTCTAGAGTTGTAGCAGCAGTAGGAAGGATGAAGGAAGTTGTGTTGGAGTGGAGGGCGGTGCCCAATGATATTTAGGAAGAAAAAAGTTTCGAACTGAAGCAGAGATAAGAAACTGAGGCAAGGCAGGCAGAGATTAGAGCTGTGCTGCAACGAGCTGAAGAAGACCAGAGGTTTCTTGTAAATAGTCAGAGCCTAGGAAAAGGCAAGAACAAACTCCCCAAAGATTTGAAGCAAGCATTCCTTACAGCCCTTACTTCAGACTTCCTCCACAACTATAAGAATATGAATTCCTGATGCATGTATTTTTTTCTGGAAAATATTTAACATTTTCTTTTCTAAAAATATATAATATTTTGCTAATGATTTGAGAATTTCATATATGCGTACATCGTATTTTGATCATATTCATCTGCACTCCTCCCTCCAACTCCCCCTAAGTCCACCTCCGCCCTCGTATCCCTTCCAAGTTCGTCTCCTCTTTTGTTTTGCTTTTGTTTTGTTTGTTTTGTTGTTTCATAATCTGAGAAGTCCCATTGGTGCTGCCCATATGCTCCTGGGTACGAGGCCATCCACTGGATTGTGGCATTCACACCCTTTAAAGAAAACTGACTCTCCCTCCCCTAGCTGCAATCAACTGTCATTAGCTCCTCAGCTTGGGGTGCATGCTCAGTAAGCCCCCTCCCTCTATAATGTTGTCTAGATTGAGCTTTCACAGGCAACCACAGCTGCTGTGTGTTAAGGAATGCAACAGCCCAGTCATGATCACAGACACCATTTGACTCTGATCCTCCAAGAACCCTGGGTCTTAACATTCTTCCCACCCTCTTTTCCAAAATGACCCCAAACCTTGTCATGAGGGTGTGTGATACAGATGTGATACAACTGTGTCCCACTTGTGGCTGAACACCCCTCAGACATTTATTCTATTCACTTTTGCCAATGTGGAGTTTCAGCATTTTAGGAGACTGAGGCCAGTCTGGTCTACAAAGCCAGGACTCTGTCTAAAAGAAGAATCATCAACTGGAAGTCTGACATGCCAGAAAATGTATGATTAGCTAGAAATAATTATGGAAAGTTCTGAACTTTTCAAAATACTTCAGCTTAGAAATTCCCTATCTTTCTGTATAAGCTTTATAATATACATCAATACAAATATACTTACATGAAATATATGCATACTTAATAACACAAGCAAAAACTGGAATGAATGTTCAAAAACAGTTTGACTGATAGAAAAGAAGGATAAAAAAAATCTGGAGATGTCAGTGCTGATTAAAAAAAAAAAGCAGACATCATTACTCAACAGTCTAGTTTGATATGCCCAGAATCATTCTTGGTGGCTATGGTGTTGTCAGGGAGATTCTGTGTCCACAGACCATGGTCCCTCTCAATAATCTCTGTGCCATTCCATTCCCCCCACCCCTAGACCTTCTGGTAAACAATGAAAGACAATGAGGGACTCAGAAACAGCAATGGCTTTTCCAGGTCACTGGCTCATTCATGGACAGCATCCCAGAACTAAAAATAGAAGAACCATCTGCACTTTGCCTCCTGGAGCTGGGACTTGAATGAGCCTCAGGACAGGTCTTAACAGACTGGTGTCCATGGTGGCAGCACTGACCTCTTCAGGTGACCTCATCAGGTAGTGGCCAGTAGCCAAAGTAGAGATGCCTTCTCAGCCAGAGTCCTCGAATGAAATGAGAGAATAAGGAAGGAGCAGATATCTTGTCTCCTCAATGAGGGGAGATGGTTCTTCCCTGTTTGCTTAAAGGCTGGCAACAATGTTGGGCAAGAGGGAAGGCTGTAAGGGGAGTTCAGAGGGAGTCTCCATCACTAGGGTGACCATTCATGTATTTAAAAATTGTTCATCTCTTTGGGATGTCTGGGCTTGGCACATAGTCCACCATATGACAGAAGAAGTACCAGTATAATTTGCTTGAACTGAGCTGTAAGAATTTGGTTTCTGATTGATCCCCTAACCACAGTGAATTCTAGGAATATCTTATAGCCTTTGCTTTGCAGACATTTCTAAGAAAAGGAGAAAAAAGAAATCTGTCCTCTGCTCCCTTTGTGAGGAGAAAGAAAGAGGACTGAGGCAGAAGACCAGCAGGGAGGAAAAGAAAGGCTTTTGCCACATTGAAGAGAGAGGACAGAAGTCAGGATAAGCAAAAAGGGGCAGGAATCCGGACACCATCTTCTTCCTTCATTCCTTGCCTCTCTCCCAGCTCCAAATCTCCCAAACTCCCATTACTTCAGCTTTAATACACTTTATTTTCATCTTACCCACTTCCCAAACAGTTCTCAAAATGGCTGTTTTCATAAATTGATATTCTTAGTAACGTTTAGATGAACAGGGAATCTTTTCTCATCCTCTGCCTCCTCTTTCTCCAAGAAAAGAACTATGAAGTATCTCTGGTCAGGATGTGCAGTGAAATCATGCTTAATAAGTCCTCCTACTCCAAACACAGTGTAAAGAAAACTGAAAATAAATCACAGTAGAAATAAACACCAGGTTCAAATATGAGATAAGCTGTGTTGGTTAAAAACAGGATAAAACATTTAAAATATTGATCCTGAATGGAGTTATGAGCTTGCTGGACTCCAAGCCCAGGAATAAAGAAGGGAAGCTG
>JANHMN010000024.1:9390324-9413110 GCA_030674055.1 Rhabdomys pumilio | reverse complement strand
CTTCTTCCCTCTTCCCTCTTCTTCCCTCTTCCCTCTTCTTCCCTCTTTCCTCTTCCCTCTCCCCTCTCCCCTAAAAACAAGCTCATGGATCCAGTCTCATAAATTCCTCCACCAAACTCTCTAATCTTTTCCTCTTTATTCCACTGGCAAACTGCACAGATACCACATTTGTGTACCTTCTCCCTACCCCACTCATGCTAGCAACCTTAGCTCTACCGCTTACCACAACCACTCAAAGCCATCTGGCAGTTCTTCCAGAGTATGCCCCTTGCTCTAGAGAATGCCTGAAAAAATGGGTTTTAAATACTTATCTGTGAACACTAGGTTGGCCCCCAAATCAGGATTTTTTTCCCATTTCCCCTCCCTAGAACTCCCTACCCCAACCCCCTCCTTTATGCTTTTATATCATTTTAATTACATGCATGTATTAAGGTCAGTTCTAGCCAGTCAATGGTGGTGCACGCCTTTAATCCCAGCACTTGGGAGGCAGAGGCAGGCTGATTTCTGAGTTCAAGGTCAGCCTGATCTACAGAGTAAGTTCCAGGACAGCCAGGGCTACACAGAGAAACCCTGTCTCCAAAAAAGGGGTGGGGCTTATCAGGATGATCAAAGTATCTGAGCCTAGTTCCCTGTCCTAGCCCAAGGTCATTTTTATGTTTGAAGCCTACTTCCTTGTTCTACCCTAATATTTAGATTTCTGCCTGAGATTACTTCTTTGTTCTAGCCTAAGATTTAGATTCCTACCTGAAATTACTTTTGTTCTAGCCTAATGTCAGAGTCCTGCCTGAAGCCCACTTCCTTGTCCTTGGCCAATGTCATATTCCTTCCAAGCAGCTCATTTCCTTGTCCTTGGCCAGTGTCAGATTCTTGCCAAGCAGACACAAAGGCTCTCCATCTCTCCCCCTTTTTTATTTCATTAATAAGACTGAGCCTGTCTTAGGTCATTCTGACAAGAATGCCTTCCTTACCTGTCATGGAATATGCATTATCAAAAGCAATGCACTTCTGTCTTGGGTTGGTAAGGCTCTGTGCAGAATCTTACCCGACCTTGATTTGCCAGCCTGTTAAATTAATAACTCTGTCTGTGGGTCCATTTTCAGATTCAAGCCATGTACTTTGGCTGTCAATATGTTGATATTATTAAAGACAAGCTTTAACACAATGGGCAGGAATAAAAGCATTCCCAGAACAAAAAGGGCCAGCATGATCAAGTTATATATGCCATTTTTGAAGCTTGACCAAAATAGAATTACTGACCTCAGGCCATGGATAATTTTATCTGCAGTATCTACTACATCAACGCTCAGCAGAGCAGCATTCTTGAAATTCATAAGCTCCCTATATATCATTAAAACATCCTGAGAGGTGTTAGAATTATGACAAAAATGACACTGCAAGTGTCATTAAACTTTTTCCTAATTATAATGCCTACCACTGTAAATTTTAGAACTAACATGAATCCAATGGTCCAAATTAGAATTTCTAAGGATGGTGTCTAAAAATGTGAAAATTTTAAAATTCCAGATAATTCTTAAACACACTAAAGTTTAAGAATTATTATATTACATGTGCTAGGTGGGTAACTATGCCAGTAAAATGATTCCTTTGCAAGCAAAAGGACCTAAATTTGATTCACAGAATTCATTTCCAAAAAAAAAAAAAAATGAGCATAGAGGTGCTTTCTTCTAATCCCAGTGCTAGACAGGCAGAAACAAAAAGATCCTAGAACTTACTGCTCAATCAACTTAGTCTATTTTGTGAATTCTGGGCCAGTAAGAGAGCCTTGATTTTAAAAGTAGCATCCAAAGTTGTTCTCTGGCCTCTACAAGTACACACACACACACACACACACACACACACACACACACATGTTCACACACACTTGAAGAATTATTTCCTTACAGAAACTGTTACTCAAAGCTTCTTTTGTTTGTATTTGCTTCAAATGATGCAGCCTCCCTGACCAGCATTTGGCAGGATCAGTACTCCCCCATTTGCTATCTTTTGTAAGTCAACTCTTCCCTTTAACTGAAAACTCAGCTTGTCAAATAAGCTTAAGAATTGGAAGTATGTCCTATCTGGTCTGTACCTGCCTAATTCAGGGATTGTCTCTAGCTGCCTGGATACAGATACCCTCCAGGCTTAATGGCATGAGTTTCTGACTATCTTGGTATCTGTAAGAGCTGAGTTTCTCATCAGACACAACCCAAAATCACCCTAGGACTAGAGTCAGCTTCCTTCTTGTCTTAAGGGTTCCTCCATGTGCAAGTTTCAGAGAATAAATGGATTAAAGCTATCTGAAAAGGATTTCAGTGAGAAAGTTAGAGCTATTATGCTCCTGAATATATTACATTTAATATCTATTCTTTTACCCTGTGTGGGAGGACATTGCACATGCGTATGTGCAAGTATGTAAGGTTTGCTCACCTATGCATGTGTGTGGAGGCCAGAGGTCAACACTGAACTTATTTCTTTATTATTCCCCACCCTATTTTTTCAGACAGTCTCTCTCACTAAGCCTGGAGTTCACTATTTTAGCTAGACTAACAGGCCATTGAGTCCCCTGGATCTGTCTCCATTCCTCCCCCCATCTTCAGAGCTGGGTTATAGGCATGCACTGCCACACACAGCTTATGTGTGGGTGTGAGGATCCCACTCAGCTCCCCATGCACAGCAAGCACTTTACTCATTTAGCCATCTCCCCAGCGCTCTGGTACCTATTATTTTATATTTAGGATGATCTTTTTATATACAGAAAATGTATTAAGCTGGGTGTAGTGGCATATTCCTGCAAACCCAGAATTTGACAACAGATGCAAAAGTATCAGGAGTTCAAGCCAGCCAGTCTCTGCTACATAGCAAGTTTGAGTCCTGATTGAGTCGCACGATACTTTGGCTCAAAATTGAAAGCATTAGGTTTCTTATAAAAAGGAAAATAGTATCCCACCTTATTGGACATCTTCTTTTAAAAAAAAGTTATGGCTATCCTTCATGTCCTGATATTCCATTCACCTTGGGCATAAGTCGATCCTGCTATCAGAGATGAATAATGGCTTTTAAACATCAGGAAGAATGAACTGATTTTGATAATGTGGATTCAGATGACAGAGCACTGTTCTTTTGGCCCAGTATAGTCCTAGTGTGTTGTCAGGTAAGATATAGGCTTCCCTCATAAATCCTAAATCCAACTGGCATCTCATACTTGGAATCACTAAGTTCTACTTCTCCAAGGTCTGTTAGTTCTGCCAAAGAATACATCATACATATGAATTTTTTTTTAGTTTACAGAGTTAAACACACTCATCTGTACACACATGAAGACCAGAGATCAACATGGACTGTCTTTTTCACCCCTACCTTATTGCTAGAGACAGAGTGCTCACTGAACCTGGACCTCACATTTTAGCTGACGAGTAAGTCCTCAGGATCTACCTATCTTGTCCCCTGAGTGCTGGGATTGCAGGTGTCTATCACCACCCCTGGATTTTTACCTGAGTGCTGGGGATCCAAACTCAGGTTCTCATGCCTGAACAGCAATTGCTTCAACCACTAAGCCAACTCTCAGTGTCAACATTTTCAATCCTATATATTCTTTGCTACTTATAGTATGGATCTGGCTTGTGAAAGTAGCTAATTTTAGAATCTCTAGAAAATTTTGTCATCATTTTGAGAGTTTTTTTTCCATCTCAGAGTAAAGCATTTGAAATGGAGTGTAGTACATGCTTATAATCTTCAGGAGGTAGAAGCAGGAGGATCAGTAATTCAAGGACATCCTGGGCTACATGAGAAACTGTCAAAAAAGAAGGAAGAAAGGGAGAAAGGGAGGGATGGAGGGAGAAAAGGGAGAGAGGAGGAATGGAGGGAGAGGGAGGAAGGAGAGAGAGGAAGGGGAAGAAGGAAGGAAGGAAGGAAGGAAGGAAGGAAGGAAGGAAGGAAAGAAGGAAAAAAAACAATGTTTGAATGAGATCTTTAATCTCCCTTCTAACTCTAATAGCCTATAGGTCTATCTACCAACATTGTGAACAAGTGCTCACAGAGTGAAAAACTAAAACAGGGTCAAACCCTAAGTTTGAGCTTGAGTGAGCAGGCTGCTGCCAGCTTTCTCAGAGAGATGTCCTGGGCCCCAAATGTGGCCAAGTAAGCCTAATGCTGTTCTCACATGAGATGTAATTATCTTAGTCCACTTTTACATTTCTAGAACTTCAACAACTGGACTTTTTTTTTTACATTGAGATTTCTTATTGGTGATAAAAATTGGAAATTTAAGATTATTTCTGTTTGAAAATAATACTATACCTTAGTAATAAACCCTCCATTTATACTGCATGGACCAAAAAATAATGAAATTGAGATGACAACTGGCAGAAATATCCCTCAGGTTCATTGAAATTAACTGAAGAATCTACAAAGAAGCTCATTCTAGACTTAAATTTCCTTTCACTTAAGTCTGCCTTCAAATTAGAGACACAGATTTGCTGAGTGTTGAAAGTCCTAGATATTTCAACTAAGTTATCAACCACAAGAAACGTGGAAGACAAAACAATGGAGAACTGTGTGCAAACCAATAAATGAATGGCTCTTATTCATTAATCACAGAGCCTACACTGTTGGTATGGCTCCTCCTTACACTCTAAACTAATATTCTTTGTGTTCATACAGACATGTGCATGTATCTCCTTTCTGAGTCTTCCACCCCTGAGATGCTCATGCATCACTTTACTGAATAGTCATGTTAACATTTTTTGTATATTTTAAAAATTAAAGATATATTGACAAATTGCTCCTTTGCTCTTCTTTGAAAAAAAAAAAAGGTTTCCTAGGTGACCCAGATGGCCTTGAACTCATGAGCCTTGTATCTCAGCCTCCTGAGTGCTGGAACTATAGGCATGAACTATAGGCATGAATAAGC
The DNA here is from genome assembly GCA_030674055.1 of Rhabdomys pumilio. NCBI lineage: Eukaryota > Metazoa > Chordata > Mammalia > Rodentia > Muridae > Rhabdomys > Rhabdomys pumilio. The sequence goes on along the minus strand of JANHMN010000024.1, from coordinate 9,408,201 downwards.
ATGCATATTCTTTTTATTACTAACTTCTGATTCAGATAACAAAATTACTTTTGGAACACTTTTAGCAGCTTATTCTGTAAACTAAGATCTTACAAGGTAAGATTATACTTTCAGGGACATTTCTATAGTTTGTTACTAGAGAAGTTTCTCTGACTGTGTAGAGCACCTGAAACCTCGAGGAAGAGATGTAGCACTCTCTCCTGAGAGTGAAGCCGCTCTTAGTGTTGCTTTTTGCAACTGCTGCTTGCCATTGATGACTCTTCTTGATCCTCTTTGAGGGTCAAGAGGGAGAAAACACAGTATGAGTTTAAAAAAAAAATCTTACAAGATATTTGCATTTCCAGTCTTTTGCGTTAATACCTTCAGAAGTAACAGAAACTCACTTCTAGCCTACATTAAATTGGGCTTACCTTTAAGGTAAATGCTGGAAGTTCAGAGAAAAACAATCTCCAAAATTTCTACAGCACCCATATCTTTTTCTCTTTTTAAATTTCAGCTTAAAGCACAGCATGGAGTATGGCTGAGAACAAGAATACACCCTTAGAAACTGTGGTGCCGGTGGTCAGCCAGGACCGACCAAATGAAGCACCATAAGCTAGGTGACTCAAACGAGCAATGTATTTGTCTCAGCCATGGAAACTAAACAGTCCAAAACCAAGGCCTAGCAGGGCTCCGGTTCTGACAGGTGGGCTCTTCCAACATGAGAACATCCTTCATCATACTGTATGGTCATGTGGGTAACAGAAAAAAGACATCTCTCCCAGCATCAGCACCAATCCCACAGCGAGGCTCCTAGCCTTGGACCTCATCTCCTCCTTACCTCCCAAGGACCCCACTTCAGGGGTGGTCAGGGCTTTGACAAAACAAAGATTGTCCATGGTGTACTTTCATGGGTGGTGTAAAGACAAAGCAAAATCTTACGTGTTTCAGTGGCAGCTATTTTGGGGTGTTAACTTGACTACATCTGGAAGTAACTAAACTCAAGTAGCTGGGTGTGAGTGTCATGGTATTGGGGTGCATGATGTGAAATTCACAAAGAATCAAGAGAGAGAGAGAGAGGCAGAGAGAGAGAGAGAGAGAGAGAGAGAGAGAGAGAGAGAGAGAGAGAGAGATCAACTTAAGGGGTCAGTTTTCTCCTTCTGCATGTGGGTCCTGAAGATCAAGCACAAGTCACCAGACTTGATGGCAAGCCTCTTTATCCACTGAGCCATCTCAGTGGTCCAAAACCTTCCTTTTTATAAATGTAAATCAGCTAAACAGTAAAAAAAGAAATGATATGACTCCAGTATCAACATTTGGTAACCTCTAGTGACAGAAATGCTTTATTAAGACCTTTTCTGGTCCATATGGATGAACATCACTAAACATGAGCACTTTAGATGTGCTAAATTTGAATGTAAAATGAGCATTGAATTTCAAAGAATTTGTATATAAAAATTTAAAATATCTCAATAATATTCATATCAGCTACATTTTATTGTCCATATTTATTTGTTTTACTATATAGTTAAATAAAATATATTGTTAATTTATCTTTTTTGTTTTTACATTTGTAAGTACACTATCAAAGGGAATGATAAATGTAAGTCACCATTTGGATATACCCATACCCCACACCAATGAAACAAATCTGTCCTGATTTCACAGAAATGCTAGCTCTACCCATAAACAAAACATAAATCTACTTTTTACAGCTCTGGGCTGTCCGCTATGGAAGAGCTGTTTCCTGTGGTTCTCATCCTAAAGAATGTAAATTTGGAGCAACCACTCAACAAAGATGCAGCCTTCCCTATTTCTGTTTTACTATAAGTTGTACCTCCTGCTGTGAGCTGAGCCTCCTACAATTTTTGGGTTAAAGTCTCTCAGATTAGCAACTGGGCTTTGATGTACAATAAACTCTTACATTTCTAATTTAATATGATTTTACTTTGGACAATGCTACTGGAGTCTTTTAATTGCATAGTGGATTGTATCTGTATTGGGTAGCCCAGATCTAATTAGTAAACACTGGTAGCTACTAACAACATACCCAAAACAGGGATCAAATGCCTCTTGGTGGAGGTAACCAGCACCATGTAGGAAGCATTCTTACCATACAGATGGTGCCTGGATCCAATAACCCCTTTCCAGCTAGCTACTAAATCACAGTAAATGTAGCCATCCGAGGAACAAGACAATGACGCCAAAGGCATTGCTATCAGCAAAATCTGAAAACCAGAAAACTCCCTGCCTACACTAGATAACTGACAAGAAAGAAAGTTAGCAATAAAAATATTTCAGAATGTATCTACCAGGTGCAGGGTGTGAGTCTGGCGAGTGATCTGGGTTCCTGGTCTGGTCTCCTACTTGAGCCTCCCCGGAGACTAATCCCCTACATAAGACTTAGACGATGCAATCTCTCACCTTAACTGCCAAGCCTTCCTAATTCTGTGAAATCCAATTCTCCTAACTTAACTCAGAAGCAGATTTATCTAAAAATTACTCATCCTTGTTGTTGTCTGGATTTGTAATGTCCTCTATAAGTCATGCACTGGGTTTTGTCACAGTCTTATGGTGCTAACTGGGAAGGGGTGCATCCTGCAGAAAGCAGAGCCTAGAGGGAGGAAATGAAGTTGCTTGGAGAGTGCCCTCGAAGAGAATATGGTACCTAGCTTCTTCCTCTACACATGTACCCCTCCCTCCGCACCACCCCACTGCGGCCACCATGAGGTGGGAGCTTCATTCTGCTATGATTGCCCCACCATAGTGTTCTGCTTTATTACAGATTCAAAGTGACAGATAGAACTGAACTGACCATGGTCTGCCATCTTGGAAACCATGAACCAAGGTAAATCCTTCCATGTCAGTTGACTGTGTCAGGTGTTTTGTTACAGTAATGGAAAGCTCCCTACACTCCAAATGCTTTATGGTGGTTGGCAGGGTTACTTTCATAGCTCTTTGGCCAAATGACCTAACACAGATTTAAGGAGGAAAGATTGTTTTGGAAAGATTGACAGTTTTAAAGAGTCTCAGTAGAGAAGACTTGGCAGAGAAACTGCATCCATGGTGGTAGTGGAGACTCCACCCGCAGCAGCAGGAGAATGAGACAGAGGCAGTCCACATCACAGGAGACTTGAAAGCAACTAGAATGAAATCAGAACCAGGAGCTGGACCATCATCACCTTCCAAACTTAACCTCTAATAACCTACTTCTGCCTGCTAGGTCTCACCTCCTAAGAGTTCCGCAGCTTCCCAGAAACCATGCCGCGGTGGGAAAATAAGCATTTAAACCACGAACCTGTGGGAGATGCTTCAGATTCAGATGACAACAGGTAGCTTGGAGAAGCCTCCAGTTCTGCTTAATACAGGTATTTCATGTTGTCCATGAAGGCTTGGTGCCAGGGCCATCTCTAGATTGCTGGTAATAGCCAAGACAAGGCAAATGCTATGAAAATAGTTATTATACTGTGTTATTCAGGAAGAATAACGAAGAAAAATCCATCTATCCATTTCAATGCTTAAAAACCATTTCCCCAAGTATTTTCAGCCTACGTTTTTGAATCTTCATTTCTGGAACTCATGGATGTGAGAAGGCCAGCTATGGTACATAGAGTTCATCACCAAGGGAAGCTAGGTAAGAACTCAAGGTGGGAACCCGGAGGCAGAGACTAATGCAGAGGTCATGGAGGAGTGCTGCTTACTGACTTGCCTCTTGGTTCATGCTTAGCTTTTACATACCACCCAGGCCTACAAGCCTAGGGATGGAATCGCCCACAGTGAGCTGGGCTCTCCTACACGAATTAGTAATTAAGAAAATTAGACATAGCCACTGGTCAGTTATGTCTGGGCGGCTCTTCAATTGAGGTTCTCTCTTCTCAGGTGACTCTGTTTGTGTCACGTCAACAGGTAAAGCTGACTGTAGTGAACTGGCTGAGTTCTACATGGAAAGTACCTCGTCATCAATGCAACTTCTATATGGATAAGCCATGGAGACTGAGAGTCATTCGTCAAAGGGACCAGAGTTAGTGTGTCAACAGAATTCCAACACATTCATTCCCAGCTGCAATTTGGACCAAGAGGCCAAAAGTTAGACTTTCTGGGCATCTGAGACAAAAGCGAATGGAATTTGTCTGTATATATCACTCAAGGTCACTCCAGGACAGAGGGATGTTTTGCAAAAAGTAGTGTTTAAAGCCAACCTAGTTTCTCTGTTGCAGATACAAATTAGTTTTACAACTGGTGTGTTTGTTACTTTCTGTAGCTTTGACAAAACACCATGACCAAAATAGAAGAGAGAATGGCTTATAGCTTATAGGTCTAGAGGGAGAGCTCAAGATGGTGGAGGAGGCATGGCAGCAGGCACAGGAGCAGGAAACTGGGGGATCACATTTCATCACACAGGAAACTGAGAGGGAACCGGAAATGGGGCAGGGTTATATGCTTCCAAAGCCCACCCACAGTGATGTTCTTTTATGAGCCAGGCTCCACCTCCTAAAGGAGGTGGAGTGTAATTGTAGCTTCGTAGAACGAATTGGGTATTGTTCCTTCTGTTTCTATTCTGTGGAATAGTTTGAAGAGAATTGGTATTAGGTCTTCCTGGAAGGTCTGGTAGAATTCTGCACTAAAACCATCTGGCCCTGGACTTCTTTTGATGGGGAGATTTTTGATGACTGCTTCTATTTCTTTAGGGGTTATAGGACTGTTTAGATGGTTTATCTGCTCCTCCAAACAGTGCTCCAAACTGAGAACCAAGTGTTCAAATACAGGAGCCCCTGAGGGACACATCTCATTCAAACCACCACAACTGGTAAAAGCTAACATTATCAAAACAGAAACGTCAAGTTAGCCAAATACCAAGGACAGATGAGGTAAATGATCCTATGACTTACTAAAGAGCTGTTAACAACTGATAGGTGCTGGGGAGGGAGAATCAGTTTTTCTTTAGTATATGTTTCCTGGTAGAATTCTTGTATGTCAGGGGATGGCCCTACACCCATGCCTGTGATGAAACACTAACTAAACCTAATGTATTATAACAAATGGAGAGCCTAGAGATGACTCAGCACATTAAGAACACTTGTTCTTGCAGAGGACCCAAGATTGGATTCTCGCATTCATGTGGCATCTGACAACCTTCTGTAAACTCCAGTTACAGAGGATCTGATTCCTCTTCCTGGCCTCCACAGCTACTGCACACAAGTGGTGCATAGACATACCTGCAGCAAAGCACCCATATGTATAAATAAAAAAATAAATATATTTTTTAAAAAGAGAGATACAACGTTTGAAAGGGTGTTCTGGGGGAATGTCATGTGTACAATATGAAACTCTCAAAAATGAAGAAAAATTATTAAGACACAGAAATAAAAGCCATGTGATTTTAGGCATCTGTCAGTACAAGCAAGCGATTATTTGCAAGATGGTGATATATTCAATATTCAGATACTATCTAAAACAGACACATTATTTAAATGCTGATTCTAGATTTGTCGCTAACATTAATGGTGCTGCTCTATACACTTAGCAGACATAAGCAAGTGTACATTATTTCACCAACTTAGAAAACATATCTCAAGTGGACTATAACAGGAGGAACAATCGTTTCTTTCTAATGCAAGACGTGCACAGACAAAAATGCTTCGGAGAACTGAATATTGAACACCGAAAAAAAAAAAGCAATCATTGCCTAGAAAGAAATTGATGTCCTAAAGGGGGAAATTAAATGTTAGAAAACTATTGACAATAATTACCAAGAGTTTCATTAAATTCATTCATTCATTCATTACACACACACACACACACACACACACACACACACACACACGCACGCACGCACGAGAGCAACTTACATATGGGGGTCAGAGGACAACTTGAAGGAGTCAGTTCAACTATGTGGATCCTGACGAATCAAACTCACGTTGTCAGGCTTGGCTATGAGCACCTTCATCCCTCAGCCATCTCCCTGGCCCCCTGAGCAAGGTTTAATGTCTGCATTCACTCTGATTTTCATTAACATTGACGGGATGTTGACTGTAAGCCACGAATATTTTGCTGACCCACCAAGTAGTAAGTAGAATATTGGATCACTTAGTGAATATAGTGCTTTTAAAACAATTACAGGTCTGTATAATTTTTTAGTGTCTCTGTAGAGTCCATGGGACCCCATGAGGACCTCAGATGAGCAGTTTGAAGTTTGTATTGGTTTGGGAGCAAATCGTGACTGCAAACACTTTTTGAAGGGTGAATGACATGGTAAGAAGCTGAGATTGTTAGATTTGGGGGGCTTTTGAGGTGTTTTTTGGGTTTTTTGTTTTGTTTTGGGGGGTTGTTTTGTTGTTTTCAGGGACTCAATGAGTGGAAACCCAGCACAAACACAATAAAACTAGACAAAAATCATGGTCCTAGATAGGGGATAGGAAGTGATACCTGAAAAGGAGAAAACTATGACAGCTTTAAGCCTGGGTGCCAGGAAGATGATCGGAAACCTGGTGAGTGTAGAGAGACACTGCTGGGAGAGAGGAAACTGCTGAGGAGATGCTGAGCTGGCAAAGGCTGGGACTGCACACAGCACACTGCCAGGGGAGGAGAAATGAAGTACCCACTGTACAGAAGCAGAAACAGAGCCAATTGTCAGTAAGACAGAAACCAAGAGATGTGTGGACATGACGGAGAGATGCTTCTGGCAGTAGTGTTGCCTTCCAGGGACAAGCACAGCACATGGATTCAGAGGAACCTGCTTCTGAATCCTAGCTCTGCCTCTCAGAACTTGGACAACTTCCTTAAGTCTTCTGTACTCTCCACCACAAAATGAGATAAACTACGGGTTAGGTGTCCATTGAACAGAAATAATTATTTTGTATAGATTCTTTGAAACTGTTCCCCAAATCGATCTTAGAGACAGCCTTTCCTGAACTCACAGATGAAATTCTTTCCCTTCCTTAACTAGCTTAAAACAAAGATACCAGCTATATCTATAGTTTTTTAATATTATCCATGCATCAAAATCAACTATAAATTGTTTTTTTTTTCAAGAGAGGATCTCAAGTAGACCAGGCTGGCCTTGTACTTGATAGCTAGATCTTGAACGTCTAATTGCCAGCTAAATCCACCATGTCTGCTTGGTGTAGTGCTGAGGTGCCAGCCAGGGCCTGATGGATGCTAAGCACACATTCTACCAACTGAGCATCTTCCCCCGCGTAGCTTGTAAAATATTTTTAAAGGTGTAGATTTCTGAGCCCTCATCTGTGAATTTTGATTCTGTTCTTCTGGGCAAGCATCCTTGTCTCAGTGGTTTTTTTACTGAAAAACATTTACTGCACATGGAAAACTGCAAAAAAAGATGACAAAACAATCATAGCAAACATAAAAGGCTAACTTAGAATGGGATTTGAAGTGATGGGGTAGTGGAAAAGGGATGGAGTTGTAAGTGACGGCAGAGGTTGGTCAAGGGGTGACGGACAGAGGTCGTAGATGGCAGAGACCTGGGCCTAGAAGGCTGAGCCTCTTCTAGAGCAACAGGAAGCAGCAAATGGGACTTTCTCCAACATATTAAACATTCGTTCTTGCCTCTGTTGGGAATTTCTTCAGGGCTTAAATTCTCCTATTCTCCACAGGATAAGAAAAATAAACGAACCTGAAACTATAAACTGCAAAAAAAAAAAAAAAAAAAAAAAAAAATTGCTATGGCTTGCAAAATGGACCAACTGTACCAAATTATATTGTTCATTTTTAAAAAAGGAAAATTTAATAACTATTTTAACACCAGCTCACACAGATGTAAATGGGCTCTGCTAAGATCATGGGGAAACGACTTGGCAGTGACCAGTTCCACTCTGGCTGCAGAGACAAGATAGTTGACTATTCCACCAGTTCATTTGGTTTGCAAAGTTGAACCACTCCTTGCTCAAACCTCACTTAGCAAAATTTCCATTCTGCAACTAACCTACCACAGATATCCACCAGCTTCCCCATGTCAGCCATTGCTGGGACTCTGTCCAAGGACCACATACTCCTCTTCTTCAGCTTATTTAATAAACCCAGCTCTGCATAACCAATAGCCTTTATCAGAGAGCTTTAACCCAAAGCCCCCTGCTCTTAGAAAGTCAGCTTGAGTTACTAGAGAAGCCTAACCAGGCATCTGGACTAGCTGCATGAGGAAAATGGCACACCGGGGATCAAATGCTTTAAAAAGCCACTAAGTCACCCCTACTCCAAAGGAAAATGCTGGGCTGCTCAGTCAAGTCCTTAAAGTTAAACTATTTGAGTCTTCTTATATTCATTTTACCAATAGTCAGGAGCCTAAGGAGGAGACATCAACTGGATGGACATTTGCCTCTTCCACACTGGGAAATCTCTAGGCTCTTCCAATAAAGGAAAAGGCCAATAGGAAGAAAGAGTCGGTGTGTTTTTCTTCTGCCTAGCCTAAAAGTAGGGGACAGACTTAGAAACAACAGATAAGGCTGAAGAAATGGCTCAGAAGTGAGAACCACTTGCTATTCTGGCAGAGGACTTAGATTTGGTTCCCAGGACTCACATGGTAGCTAGCTCATAATCATCCTTAACTCCATTTTCAGTAGATCTAATGCCTTCTACTGACCTCCTCTGACATCCAGCATACATGTGATACATTCACATATGTGAAGGTAAAAGACTCATACACATGCATTTCTTCTTTTAGAAAGGTTATTGCTCTCAGTTCTGGTGCTGGAAATTTCACGACAAAAGTGCTGGCAGATTCATTTCCTGGTTCATAGACAGGTTTTCTGCTAGCCATAACTTATAAAAGATGCTACAGGGCTGGAGAGACAGTTCAGTGGGTAAGAGTGATTGTTGTATAAGTCTGAGAATGTGAGTTCAAATCCTTGCACCTATATAAAAATCAAGGCGTATGGTGGTGTATGACTGTGCTCTTGACATTCTCTTCTAGTTAGACACACACACACACACACACACACACACACACACACACTACTATTAATTAAATTTAATTTTTAACAAAGTGTTAGAGGCTCCATAGAAAACAGCTGACATGAGCCATCCTTTAGAAGAACTTTATTATCATGGCTACCCACAGCAGTGACAGGCCCTGAAGGGAAAGAACAAGACTTGAGTCTGAAGAAGAGCCTCATTAAAAGAAATCACATTCACAAATAAGAGGAAGACAGGGGTTCTTTATAGAGAGAGACTCTTCATCTCCCATACCAGAAGAGTTGAAACATCAGATCATATTACAGACACTATAATGGAGCCCTGAAGACAGAAAGCAAGGCTTCAGGTTCAAAAGACAAAGGAATGTTCTAGATCTTATATATTTCCAAAGGAAAGCAAGGAATTCCATACCATGTGACACAGCCTATGTACTAGGAGTCACAAGGCAGAAGGACACTAAGCTCTTTTTGTAGTGGTGGTTAATACTCACAGTGGTCAAAGTACCAGTGGAGTGCTCGGCTCTAAACAGATGTTGATATCACCACAGCTATCACTGACAATGCTCAGGAAACATCACAAAGAGGAGGCAAAAAGGTTGTAAGAGCCAGAGGTTGGATAATGACTGCTATGAAGCAGCATCCTCTAGCCATGGCATCGCCATTGCATGTATGAACTCATAACAACTGTGGTGAGCTGTGTGAGACCTGTACAGGATCAAACCAGTCAATATTCCAACATGAATGGGGAAGGGCACACAAAGCTCCACCCCAAGATGAAGAACTATATGACAATTTATTGCTGAAATTCATTTATCATCAAGGGCATGGCCCTGGTCAGTTGCCTGTGTTTCAGTGGACGGTCCCAGATCCTGTGCACACCTGGGCAGCATAAATTGGACTCAATGGGTTAGCAAGGAAAAGAGAGAAGACATCAAGTTTAGAGGGGGTTGTGTTGGAGGTGCATCAGTCTGGAAGGAGTTGGAGAGGACAGAGAAGGATAAATGTTATCAAAATGCACTGTACATATCTACAGAATTCTCATATAATAAATAAAAATGTTTTTAAGTTTTAATTCAGGTTATCTTGGTTCTGAGTATTTAGAGAGGGGAGTACACAGCCATGGCAGTCTTGTTTATCAACTCTTGGTCTAGAGAGAGTTACATGGGTCATAGTCTAATTTCTGAGGGAGGGATGCAGCTAGAGGGTCTGTGATCTAAAAGTCCCTGTGTCCTACTAAAGTGGGAGGGACTAACGTTTCTCCAAGGTCCTTTTATAGGTTCACTACTCACTGGATTAACCAACTCCCAGAGGCCTCAGCTTCCCATGCCATCATCTTTGGGGATGAGAATTTCAGCATATGTATTTAGTGTGTGGGACACAAACACTCCAACTATAAAAAGAGTAGTAAGGTTATTAAAGAAAGGGGGAGGCAGAGAGAAGGGAGGCAGGAAGGATGCTGTGGCCTTGAAGTTCTCTACTAATCTGATCTCACAGCTGCAGCTGTCCAGCCAGGGAGCCTCCATCACTGCTGTGACCTCTCTACCCAGTCTTCACGACCCTGCTTAGGTAATGCTTCTCCTCTTCCTCCCTAGTACTAGTCAGTGCTCTATTCTCCTGCCTCCGAAACAGTCACCTACAACTGATCTCACTCCTTCTCTAAGCTGGGTCTTCACTTCCTCTTGACATTCTCTACCTGCAGTCCACTCTGCTCAGTTCTTATTCCACGGGCTTGGAGCTCCCTGCTCCATCCTGAGACAGCACAATTCTTACCTTATTCAACGCTGATTCTTCAATAAATAATTAACCTTATTATCATTAGTGAAAGAATCCTAGAGGATGTGCTTATCCAAGTACCATTAATGCTTGGCCACAAATACCAGCAGTTGGCATTCATTGCATCCTATTACCAGCCAAAAAGTAACATGAGGAGAAAATATCTTGCTGTAGAGTGTCTCTGCTTTCTTTGCTCATTAGAGGTGACAGGGAGCTTCCAACAATAACACAAAAATAAACAGGAACACCTGGTGGGGAAATGTGTACAGCAAACTCGATGACAGCTTGTGACAAGACCTCATAGTTCCACAGCAGACGCTAGATAATCATTTCTTTTCCACCTTTCAGCTAAAATCAAGTGTGAAGATATTAGCTGCACATACATTTATATAAAACCCTTTATTTGGAAAGGAAACCCATACATTTTTATATGTTCAGTAGTTCCCACCATTGGACAATGAGCAAAAACACCAGACCAATCAGTTCAAAGCCAAGTCCTTGGTGAGCCTGACACCTGCCAGTGACTGGTATCAAGTGTAGGCATTTGACATCCTGAGGAGCCGGAGCAGTGCTGACATGTGAAGGCTCTGTTGTTTCAGATCTCTGTGGTCTCTGACAGCCGCCCCTCCATCCTTCAGAGAAGGATGAAAGTGCAGTAGCCTCTAGGAATGGGGGGAGGGAGAAAGTACTGGGAGAGGTGACTGGAATGGGGGGAAGGAGAGAGTACTGGGAAAGATGACATTTCAGGGGTGAGGCAGAAACGTAGTGCAATAGAATCTCCTTAGAATCTACGAGAGTGATTCTAGAGAAGACTCCTAAAAATGGGGAATATGGAGCCTGAACTGTCCATCTTCTGTAACCAGGCAAGGCTTCCAGGGGAAGGACTAGGACACCAATCTATCCACAAAACTTTCAACGTACAATATGAACTGCCTGCTAGATGTGCTGGGGTAAGAGTGGCCCAGAACTTGTGGAAGTTGCCAACCAATGAGTGGTCCAGCTTGAGACTCAAATCAGGAGATCCCTGTCCACACCTGACACTGCCTGGAGGACCAGGAACCAGAGGATTGATAGCCCAGAGAACTAAGATAGACCCAAACACAACTGTCAAATAAAAAAGAAAAGTCAGTGAAATGGTATTCTGCTATACCCATAGACCAGAACCTAGCATAATCATCATCAGAGAAGCTTCATCCAGCAACTGACAGGAGCAGATGAAAAGACTTACAGTCACACTTTAGATGGAGCTTGGGGAATCATTTGGAAGAAGGGAGGAAGAAGGATTGTAGCCAGAGGGATCAAGTACATGACAAGAATGAACAGCCCACAGAATGAACTAAGCAGGGCTCATAGGGGCTCACAGAGACTAAACCAAGGATCAAGGAGCCTGTATAGGTCTGACCTAAGGTTCTCTGGATATATGTTACAGTTATGTAGCTTGGTGTTTTTGTGAAACTCCTAACAGTGGGAGTTGAAGTCGTCTCTGACTCTCTTGCCTGCTTTTCAGACCCTTTTCCTCCTACTGGGTTGCCTCACCCAGCCCTGATATGAGAGAATATGCGTAGTCTTAATGTATCTTCTTATTCTGTTTTTGTTTTCTTGCAGTTGTTTTTGGATGATATCCCTGGGAGGCCTGCTCTTTTCTAAAGGGACATGGAGGAAGAGTGGATCTGGGGAGTGATGGGAGGTAGGCGGAGGGACTGGAAAGATAGGAGGGAAGAGACACTGCAATTGGGATGTAATATATAATAGAAGAAAAAAGAAAAAGAGAAATTCAATAGCCTCTCATTTTGGTTTCCGATAGGATATCATCAGTTTTTGTTTCTAGAATTTTCTCAGAGAAGCAGCCATTTCTCCCGAAGGCCTGCTACCATCCCCAGTGTAGGCAGAACAGGGCCATGGCTATAAAGTGGCATCCCAGCCCTTCTTCTCCCATCTCAGAAGCTAGTATGGCTGAGAAACCTCTGGGAGCCACAGGGCCACTCTCCCTTAAGATTTTGCAAAGAACTCAACAGCTAGGAAGTAGGAAAATGGCAAGCAAGAAAAAAAATCAAGTAAGTTGTTTTGTTTCAAGCCTACCCAAGGGATTCTGAGCAAACCATTATTTTGAAACCCAGAAGCAGGGCCCTCCCCAGGGCATTTTACTTTTATAAATACTCAAAGACTAAATAAAAACATTCAATCCCCAAGCTTCCAAGAACCCCTAAGGATGCTGGAGTTTCTTCAGGCAACATAATGGTGTCTGAGCAAAGCAAGGAGCCAAATGTCAGAGGGAAGAGCGTGAAATCTAAGAACTACCTGACTGCAGAGCAGAGATGTTATTACTTACTCCATCTTGAATCCCCTCAATTCCCGACAGCTCTGAAGCAGACAGTTTGCATTTATCCACTCTCTCACTTATTCCTGCATTTAATATGCCACAGGAGTGTGAGCACTTGCTGGGGTATATAACTACATTAGTGGGGAAATAAATTTGTGATCTTCAAACATCTAGTAAAAAAATTTCAGAAGCACAAGCCAGTTGAGGTGCTAAAATTGCAATAAAAGGGAGAGAAAGATTAGTAGAAGAAGACCATAGGTCAAGAGAAGAGGAAAAGATAGATGTCCCAGGGAGCTTGTCCTATGGCCTGAAGTGAGCTCTCTGGTTGCCAAGTCACTGGAAGTTTGGTTGAGTTAGAGCGGATAATAAGAACAAGACTGATTGAGAGAAGCATGGGAGAGTGGGAGGGGCTAGATGGCAGATTGCAGATGTCATAGCGAATTTAGATGTGTCCTACCAGCACAGAAGTGAAGAGCAAAGTGAGTTAGGATGTTGCCGCTTAGAATAAGTACCTTGGCTTTGGACATATGCCATGGCAATTATTAAAAAATAAAATAAATAAAAACTGACAGTAAGGAGTGGACGACAGGGAGACTCCTTTAAAATCTTTGAGTACTGGGATAGTGAAATGGCTCAGCAGTTAGGAACATTTTTGGCTCTTACAGAGAATTAGATTCCCAACACCCATATGGTAGCTCATAACCATTGGTAACTCCAGTTCTAAGGGATACAATGTCTTCTTCTGACATCCACGGGTACCAAGCATGAACACTCATACACAGACAACTGGAACAGTGTAAGCTCTGCCTCTGAGCCTAATTGGTTTCCTAGCCTGGGACCTAGAGTGAGAATGGAAGTCAGGAGTGGGTGCCCAGGTTAGGCCCTAGCATGGGCCTTCTAGTCAACTTCCAGCAGTCTTAGCATCCATGGACCTTCCCGTTTTCACAGAAAGTGTCTTACACTGGGGATTCAGGACCATCTTATCTAGAAGAGGGGTAAGAACATTTTCAGGTTTGCTCAGTGGTAAGAGAAAGCTACAGAGGCCAGTGCTCTGGAAGCACTTCAGATGTTACACAAATGGCCCAAATGGTGTGTGTGTCGTCATGTGGCTCTTCCAGGGAAGATGTAAATTCACACCCATTCATTCACCTTATGTAGAATACCAATTGCAGACCAAAGGAAACAGTTCCACATATGTCCAGCTTAGTGAACCAATAGGTTTATTGGAGTTACTCACAGGAGCATGGGTGGGGCATTACTTATAGGAACACAGATGTCTCAGAGGCATCTGCATCACCAAATGCTCATTCAGTATGAACACAGCTCATGAAGGTGCATCACTGGAGATCCCTGCCCAACTCACAGACATCTCCACAGAAGACCACCTCTCACCTCTGCATTCATAGGACAATCTCCAGTCTCTTTATGGTATTTGTAATCTGCCACTTAGCTGCTGCCCCCTTTCCACTCCTCTCAGAACCAGTATTTCTAGTCTCTGCTCTAGCTCAACTGAGCCTCCAAAGACTTAGAAACCCATGGAGTTCACTCCCAGGCCTTAGGGAAATCTATCTGGGACCTTCAGAAAGGGATTTACGAATCTTGTAACTTTCTGACTCATGAAAGTTTGGTTAACTTCCTGGATCTTATGAGCCTTCCCCTTCTCTCTAAGAGGGAATATTTCACCTCAAATGTAATAGCTACATTACAGGTGCTGAGAGAAATCTACAAGCAACCGAAGGCTCTTGACACCATGAGGACAGCATCTAGACATGGAGTGGCTTTACGAGATATTTCATTTCAGGCAGAAATAGATGTTAAATGTGACTCCTTAGACATGTGTATAAATGAGGCAAAAGCTCACATCTGTACATACCTCTGTGCTTGTAATATTCTTCATAAAGCCAACAAGATTTTAAAAGGGAAGCTGCTCTTATCATTGCCACTTGACAGATGATAAAGCTGGGACAGTGTAGACTAGGACAAAGGACACATGATTTGCAGGTCAAGGTTTGGGATCCACACTCTGCCTTCTCCCACCTATTAGATTTGCAACAATCCTTGTGTATATTACTGCTTAATCTTGAGATGTGTGTCTGTATTTTCTCTATTTCCAAGTTCTTGGGAAAGGAATTGGCCCTCGTTCATGACCAAATATAGATCACATCTCTTCCCTGGCTCCCCAAGGTGTTGCCTCTTAAATTAATACATGCAAAGAGCTTTGAACAGTGTCTGCTGTGTAGTAAGTAGTATGTGAGTGTTAATTAGTGCTCTTATCCCTTATCTCCTCCCTCCGGCACCCACACACTGTCTGGCACACTCTGAACGTTCAATAAATAAATACTGCTGGAACTGCTGGAAGGTATTTGTCATCCTGGGCTGGAAAGAGATTTATGAACAAATAATGGAAGTTCGATAAGGTATTCAATAAGATAGTAAGCATGGTGGGTAATGGGGGTGATGCTGTGTGTACTTTGATGAAGTGTGCAGGAGCTCTCAGTGAGGTAAACTATGCAGTAGGGCTTAAAGGAAAAGAAGCATAAAATTGGCTAAGAGAGTGGATCAGAGACATCTTGGGTAGGGAGTTACGAGTGCAGAAAAGCCTCTAATTATGATGGAGAACTATGTGCTCAGAGCTGAGCAGATAGTCAGTGTGACCTCAGTAAAACAAAGGAAACTGTGGTAGAAGAGACCCAACCCAAATGTGAAGAGCTTAGAATGCCAGGCTAAAGATGTCAAATCTTATTATCAGATGGCAAGAGGAGCCAATAAAGAGATAGCAAGCCAAAAGGTGAGTGTCTGGGTCGTCGTATGGAGGTTAGTCTTTGGCTCTATAAAAGATGGATTTGAGGGAATGAGATTGGAAGCAGAAAGACTAGGTGACATGAAGAAGTTCAGAGGAGATTGTGACCACTGAGAGAGTCGTGAGGAGCTAAACTACAAATCTATTTACAAACTGTCCCTAGAGAACTTAGTGCCACCCTGGGTCTGCTGGAGAAGGGAAGAAACAAAGATGGTATCAATAACTCAAGCTTGGTGACTGGCTAAATACTGGCACTGCTGATCCAGTTAGAAGACACTGGCATATAAGCAGAAGAGAAGGTTCCCTTTGGGTGCACTGTGTTTGGAAATCTTGCTCAGAGTGCTCAGGTTGCTGTCCAGCAGGACGGTGAAACCAAGTCTGAATAGAGACTATGCATTGGGATTGGAGGTTTGACAACGGACGTGGAACCACTGGACAACTGACATCTCTGACTATGGAAGAGAATAAAATTCATCAGGGTGAGAATCTAGCATATGTTAGTGACACACCAGAGAAAGCGAGGGACCAGTCTGCCCAAGACTTTGGAAACAGGGCAAGACAACCATTCTCTTAAGAATTAAATTGTATTATAGGAGTATAATGCATGTGACACTTAACTGTGGATGTATACTAAAGTGCTGAGGACACGTGGACTTGGCTATAAAACCTTGAAGCCATCCCCTAATGACACACTTCCTCCAGTGAGGCTCCACCTTCTAAAGGTTCAAATATAACACTGCCAGCTGGGGAACCACATGACCCTAGGACTGGTGGTACAGTTCACATTCAAACTGCAGTACTCTGCCTCTCCCTCATAGGGTGATGGCCATTTTATAACAAAAACACATTTGATTTAACTTCAGAAGTTTGCATAATCAAAGTCCCATTATTCAAAAGTCCAAAGTCTCTTCTGTGATGCAAGGTAATTTTTTAACTGTGATCATCTTTGTATATAAAATATATATTATATGACCCACTCCCCAGTAGGCAGTATTATATTTGAACCTTTAGAAGGTAGAGCCTCACTGGAGGAAGTGGGTCACTAGACACTATGTATCTGTTTGTATATATTATATAAATTGTATATATATAATGTATGGTATATAATATATATATATATATATATATTTTATATATGTATATATTATATAAACAGATACATAGTTCCAATATAGAACAGCACAAAACAAACATTCCAGTTCCCAAATGAAGAAAAGGGGCCAAAGCAAGGAAATACTAGACCAAAACAAGACGTCAACTCCATGTCTGGCAAACAGGGCTCATAATGAAACAATCTGAGCTCCAACCGCTCCACCTTTCCAGCTTGGTCTCCCGCAGAGCATGTAACTTCTATCTTCAGTGGTTCTACTCTGTACATGGCACCTTCCTTGGGTGTTGCTCCTTGGCTCTGGCATTGCTACTATCCTGAGATTTCTATTGCAATTTAGGCTTTCTTTTCATAGCTTCATGCAGTGGCCTCTCAGAGCGTCTGGAGAGAATCCAACTTTAAAATACAAAAGCTGATTTCAGAGATGCAGGTTTCATTATGATCTCTCATTTGCCACACGCCCAGCTTATGAGTCAGGAAAGAAAGCTGTCCAACAATCACAAGGCATCTGCAAAAACTGACCCAATAATTCTAGGACTCCACACCGAGTTTCTAAAGCCAAGACGCTGCTAAACTCCACCCCCCTCCAAAACAAAATCATAAGGGCTTACGTCTCCAAGAAGAAATACCCTATGCTCTCCTGGACACACTCCTTGATCACACTTTCTTTGACCATGCTGGACCAGACTGGGCTGTACTTGTACTTAAAGAAGAGAAAGAATAAATAGTAGAAACATTTTGTACAAGAGGGGGGTTGGAGGGAAGGAGGAATGTTTCAAAGGCTTTTCTAAATTTAATTATATGTCATTTTGTAATTGTATTTCATAATTGTGTAATTATCCCTGACTATTTTTCTTTAAGTAATAGAACTAGTAATTATATACTAATTGAAATGTGTAATCTCGTCATTAGAATATGTAAATATATAATAGTGTGAAGATAAGGCAATTACAATTCTAAGAATAAATAG
>JANHMN010000024.1:9375109-9389924 GCA_030674055.1 Rhabdomys pumilio | reverse complement strand
CTCTCTCTCTCTCTCTCTCTCTCTCTCTCTCTCTCTCTCTCTCTCTCCTTCCATACAGAAGGCACCCTATGACTACAGAGCAATTGAACAGAGGCTTTCTGATCAACCTCTCTACCCCATCTGAACTAAAGGGCCAGATTGACCACGACTCTTGTCCCTCCAGATCCACAGAGAGAAAAAATTACTATGACCCTCTAGCCTTGGAGTAGCTGGTATATGCTTGATTAACCATAGATTTGTATTTAAAGTAAGATGGGTAAGTATTCCTCATTGTCTGTTTTTCTTTAGCATATTGAACTTACTGCATAAAAACATTTGTCTCCCCAGTGACAAGGCCAAATGTGCTTGTAGTTTACATAGAGCTGTAAATTTTTCTAGCCTCCAAATTTTCATGTTAAAATTTAGGTTTCATTCTAATGGTATCACCAAATATGATCTTTCCAAACATACCTCTTATGATGGTTTGTCTTAAATATCAACTCACCACACCCAGAATTACCTAGGAAATGAGTTCCAATTGAGGAATTATTTAGATCAAGATGGTCTGTGGGTCTATCTATGGGAGATTGCCTTGACTACTGATATAGGAAGACACAGCCCATTGTGGGTGACATCGTTCCTCAGGCAGGAGAAAGCCAGATGAAACAGCAAGCAAGTAGATATCAGAAGAGTGTTTGTTTCTCTCTGCTCTTGACTGTGTGTGAAATAGGCAATCAGGAGAATGTCCGAAGAGGCTGTAAAGGAAAGTGACATGTCAATTCAAGTCACCAAAGACAGGAGGAAGGTAAGCATGATAGAGAAGTCAAAATACACGACAATGAAAATAACAGAGAATAGGTGCCCACTGCCACCACCCAGGGTAAAAACATACCCTATACATCATAGTATACCCACTAAGAAGATGGTCAGTCAACACTGGACAAGAGACAGCCTAGACTGAAGTACCTTATAGCCTTTTTAAAATGCTCAGACTTGGGGTGGGAATGTAACTCATTAAGTAGTGTTTGCCTAGCATCCATAAAGTCCAAGGTGATCCCCTGCAGCACATAACCCGAGTGTGATGATGCCAAATTGTCATCCCAGAACTCATGTGAAAAAAGCAGGGAGATCCAGAGTTCAGGAACACCCTCAGCTCTATAGAGAGTCTAAGATCAGCCTGAACATACTTGAAATTCAGCCTTTAAAAACAGATGCAACTGTGGAAATGGCTCAGTAGGTAACAGTGCTTGCTGTGCAAATTTGAGGATCTGAGTTCAAATCCCCAAATAAAACGTGATTATGACATGTGTGCTTTTAACATCAGTGCTAAGCAGAGGGTGGTAAAGACAGAAAATGACTGAGGGTTGCTAACCTCCAGACGAGGCTCAGATTCAAAGAAGAACTCTGTCTCAAAGAAGTCAGATAAAATGTGACACCAACAGTCTCATCTGGCCTCCATGACACATAGAGATGAGCTGCCAGCATATACATATACACAATACACACACACACAAACACACACACACACACACACACACACACACACACACACGAATGCATGCTTGCACACACACACACAATTGTATCTAAAAGAGAAGTTTCCAAGTGAGCTTGGAGACTACTTGTGGTTTTTCCCAAATTTCAGAGGTACCTGCAACTATAGCCCAGGTGTGACAGGAAAGCAGGGTCACATTCTTGTCTCTGGAATAGTAATGATGAAGTCTGGCTTGAGTAACAGAGAGGGAGAGGGAGGGTGGCTTTCCTGAAGCCAATGAAACCCCTCAGTGACAGCTTCAGTATGGGAGGGAAGAGGAGGGGAGATTAGTGTCAGAAATTGGGAGGGGGTAAAAGTGAAGACCGACTTGTGAGCATTCTAAGCGTCTGTCCTCTGAGCTCCATTCAGATGAGGCTTAAGCTATGACATGATCCCAGACCCATCATCCGCTAGGAGACCAGCTCTCATTCCAAATGCTGAAGAATACTTATTCAAATCTTTGTTTCTGTTTCTTTCTTCTGAGTAGCATGTAGCATTTAAAAAAATTAATATTTAAAAATGCAGCCAACACCCATAGACATTCCCATGTAGATTTTTGTAGCTTTGTTTCACCTTAATGGGCTGGTTGGAGACACAGGGAAACAGAAGGGTCATTAACACAAAAGGTCTTACATGGTCTTTTGAGAGTTTCTGTCCTCTGCTGCCTCAAGATACACACAACAAACAGGACCTACATTGGTGACAATACAGTAGTGCAATAAGTCACACTGCATTCTAAAAGCCACTATCTAACCTCACAGGTCTCTCCCAGAAGGTATCACTGGGTCGCTCCCAGCTGCCACTTTGGAGAAATTAGCAGACAGTGGGGAGGAGAGGAGAGAGAGAGGGATCACTAGAAGTCCACAGCACAGAGCTCAAGACACAAAAAAAGGTGGGGTCTGAGACCTTCTATCAGACCCTCTGCCTCCATGTTAGCACTCCACGGCCAGAGGACAGGTAGAGGAAAGACAGATCCTTGCATCATAGATACTAATTCAAGTCATAAAAATCTTGAGTTCAGAGACCAGAGAAATTTCCTTCATTTCTTTGAACTTTATAATATCTTCCTCCCAACCTTCTTTTCCCAAATCTTTGTGAGTGAGAGAAAGAAACAAAGACAGAGACAGAGAGACCAAGAGAAACCGAGAGAGAGACAGAGTCAGAGAGAGACAGAGACAGAGAGAAAGACAGAGAGAGAGAGAGAGAGAGAGAGAGAGAGAGAGAGAGAGAGAGAGCAAGTCCTGTATACTTGGGAAAGTCAGAAGACAATCTCAGATGTCAGTCCTCTCTTCCCACTTTGTCTGAGGCAGTCTTTTACTGTTCCCTGCTCTATGCACCATGATGGCCTATTTGCAAGCTTCCAGGGGATTCTCCTGTCTCTGCCTCCTATCTTACAGTAGGCATGCTAGGATTACAGACATGTGCCGGCCACCACAGCTTCACATGGGTTCTGGAGATTCAAATTCAAGTCCCCATGCTTGTGCATCAAGCACTTTAACCACTGAGCCATTTTCCCAGTCCTGCACTTAATAAAGATAAAAATGTAGATAGATCCATAGTGTTGCAGATTCAATTAGAAAGCGTCTAATTAACATGATCTAATAAAAATGGTTTTGTCTGGCTTCCTCTTGACACTGAAGATAATGAACCTTCGTCTGAAGGATTTTTTTCCTCCTTCCTAAGAATTATCTCTAGCTGCTTAGTTCACCCATCTTCTTCCTGCCCAAACTCCTAAAAGAAGAGCTGGTAGTTACTGAACAGTCAGTAGCATTCTTTGCATTACCTCACTTAATTCTTTCAACAACTCTATGAAATAAATACTGTTACTGACTCATTTCCAGATGTGGAAATCAAAGCTTGGTGGGGTTGTAGTACTTGTCTGAGCTTATATAGCTGGTAAATGGGGAATACATTCAAGTATACGTGACTGCAGGGTTCATTCATCTGTCTGCCTCATGGCAAGCCTCCAAAATCAAGCAGCCTTTTACAGAGACCTTACTATGTACTTGGTGTGCGCGTGTGTGTGTGTGTGTGTGTGTGTGTGTGTGTGTGTGTGTGTGTGTGTGTGATAAATTCCCTGGAGCTAGGGTTACAAGCAGCTATACTCATGTCCACCATGAGTGCTGGGAGCTGAACTCAGTTCTCTGGAAGAACAGTAAAATCTTAACCACTGAGCCACATAGCCCAGTGCTATTGAGGAGCTAGACTGTGAGTGGAGGAAGATACTTGAGGCATTTGTAAAGTCCTGGCTCTTGAGGAGACAAGAGGATATGGCACAAGAGATGGAGAAGGGATTGTGTTTTGTGATGAGTGTTTCCTTCTGGTGGCCTCGTGGCAATGGAGTAACTATCTTGGGTCTTGGAGAGAAAGCTCAAAGAGTAAATCAGAATATTTTACTGAGTTTAGAACCATGTTTGCAACAAACCTGACTTGCACAGCTCTTTTGTACACTTGAAAATAGGAATGATGAAGTCACTGCTCTGTGAAACAAGTCAGGAGAAGGAAATGGGTCCAAGAAACCTTTCAAGATGAAGATGCTAGCAAGAGGAAAGACATAGGCAGTACACGATGGCTGCTGATTGTCCCAGCAACAGAGACTTCCCTATCAGGTGAAAAATGCAATGAAGTCAAGCATGTGGTGACAGACTAAGGCTGAAGAAAGGAGCATGGGAGATGGGAAAGAAGAGGGAATCTGAAAATAGTGAACGATAACCTGGAGCAATAAGAAGAATCGGAGGTTAAAGTCCTAGAACATCACAGCAGAGCTACCCCAGCCCATAACGAAGTGTCTGGTTTGACCAAGGGCATGACTGATTATTGAATCAAAGGGTCAGATATTTCAGAAACCATACACTAAATGCCATCCACATCATCTTTTCTAAAATGTTCAGAAACATTAAAAGGAGAAGGCATGAATGCCCAAAGCAGAGATAGTCAGGCTTTATGATTATCTGGGGAACCAGAGAGGGTTATGAGGGGGCAAATACTAATTAAAATGTGCACAATATTTGGCAAACCAAGCATTAGAGGAAGCAAATTTGAGAAAATGGTGCAATGACTCATTACAAAGGCACTCTAATTAGTGTCCATGACACCTGCTTCCCCTAAGGACCCAATATCAAATCAGAAGTGTGGGTTTTTATATCCCTACTCTGCTTCAAAATTAGAGGCAGGGATCACATCACAAGTCTTTTCAGTTTTGGTTTTTCCGTGGGGAAGAATATTGTTCTCAGTTACAAGACTGAATGAGAAAGTGATTTGTAAACAGTATATATCAGTGATTCCCAGATATATAGAAACATTAGAGTATTCTGGAATAAATGCTAAATGAATAGGTTGGAGGGGTATAGTCAAAAACAGAAGGCAGAAGTAAGGAACATGACTCCTGACCCCGCTCTTCCTCTCTAGTTCCCGTCTACCACCATTGTTCCCACTAGCAAACCTACAGGAGCTGGCCAGCAGGGGAATCAGGGGAGGAGCTCTGTGGTTGTTCTCCAGGCCATTCCACGCAAAGACACAGAGTAAGCAGCACTCTCCTAACCAGTGATCCTCCGCTGCCTTCACAGAAAAGCCCAATCTCCTCGGGAAAATGCTGAAGCCCCTCCATAACCTAAGCAACCTCCTAGACTCTCATGACACTCACCACTCACAAGCTTGAGACTGAAATGGGGTCACTCAAAACCACGTGTTTTCTAGACCAGGGCTTCTTCTTGTGCCACTTTGGCTGTTGGAGTATCTCCATTGGCCCAGTTCTTGAAAGAGACTATTCAGCCTTTCTCCAAGTCTGTCTTAACCTCCATGAATGCATCGCTGATAACTTCCAGCTAGGAAGAGCCTTCTCCCTCTCTGCTACATGCTACAGACTACATGAGCCACTCATCAGCATTTTCCCTGTGATGAAGTCCTGTGCATCCAGGTATTATAGCACATCTATTAGACTGGGAGCTCCTTAAGCACAAGAATGGCACCCTGAATGTCTTGCATTGCCCAGTCCCCAATGGTACACTAGCTTAAGACACATCTTATCTCTTTCTCTAATTCACAATTCAAATGACAATTCCTCCATCTCCCACAAGAAGAACTGTAACTTTAATTTTTTCAAACCTTACTTCTAATGATGGTTCTTAAACGCTTTAACCTTCCTTGTAGCCCACCACCCACCAGAGGTAGTAGAAAAGAAAGGATACGGGGGAAGTGGACCTGTTTAGAAAGATTCTTTGGATCAATTCCTAACTGTGCTGTCTGGAAGTCAGTGGTTCAGTTCACAGGTTAGCAGGCAGCGGCAGCTCGATCCACTCACAAACACTTCATGGATACACCAGCAGTCTAGTTCAGTAGAATCAAGTTAGCATCAGTGGTGACATGACCTAGCAGAGACAGCCAGGCCTCAGCCTCAGCTCTTGTCAACAAGAGGGACTAGCAGGAACACCAGGAGAAGTTCTCAGCTGTGCCTCTCTCAGGGAAGGAAGATCATCAAAGACATGAGACCCACAAGCGTTGCACAGCTAGTTCTACCAGCAAGCCAAGCTCTGTCTCGGTCACTCCGTGGAGTCCTATTTATACCCTCCTAATATCACATGTCCTCCACGGGTCTTGCCTCAGTACATTGGGACTTGGAGTCCATTGAGTCCCAACAAGTGCAGCTCAACCTCACCATGTAAGGTGGACCAATATGTGTGTGCTATGGCAAAGCATCCTTCATCATGTGTCCTTTCACGTGTTTGCTTTAGCAGAACATCCCTCTCTCTTTTGTCTGCTTCAGGAAAATGTCCTTTCACAAGTCTGCCTTAGCGTTTCACCAGTGTCCACTTCAGGAAAACACTCCTTCATGTGTTTGCCCAGCAAAACACCATCCAACACAACTGACTCTCCAAAGAACCCTCAAGTTTCCACTTCACAGGACCAATTCATCTTCCCTCTCTCCTGCCATCATTCTGTGCCTTGTGTACACGTTCCTGAAAGGAGACAGTATTCTGGCTGAGATTATCTACTCTCCAATCTCTCTGCCCTGGTTCAAAGCCTGAGAGCTTATCATTGGACTCTATGTGACACTGGGAATTTTCTATGCCAATTTCTTCACCTACCTACCACAGAAAAAGAATGACTTGGTAAAGCCCTTAACCTAGAGCCAAGCATATATATTAAATGCAGAATTGACGTTGTCATCTAAAATTTTTATTTGCCTCTAGGTTCCTTGAAGGAAGGTCTAGAGTCTTGAATTATTGTTTTCCAAATGTCTTCACAATGCCTGTTATATGGTATCTGCTCTGTGCATGATGGTTGATACCATGAATGAATATGCATTTACTATTCAGCACATATTTGAGTGAGCGGGTGAGCGAGTGGGTCAGTATGTGGATTGACAGATGGATAGGTACTCCAAAAATCCTAACTAGCCGTGTGAATAAGTGACTAAGTAGCCAATGCATATTGTCTGGTTAGTTCATTGCTTAAAGCAAATGAACAAATAGGAAATGAATGACTAATAGATATTTAATAAGAAAGCTGAATGGTTGCACGGCTGAATTAACAAACAGATTTCCTACAAATAGCAGATGTTCTATAAATGTTGACTGGTTGCATGAATGAGCAAATACCCCTAAGATGTAGCAGTAGCCTGAATTTCATGCTAAATGGCTATGTAGCTTAAGCAAGAAACAGGGAAGGTTGATTACATCTGCCCCACTCCTGCTCCCATAACTGTCCCTAAAACTGTTCCCTTTCCCCTGGCATTTCTGAAGCCCTCCCCCAACACATGCACTAGACACCTGCTGCTGTGTACTGTCTGAAACTTCATAGTGAGATAGGAACATGGGGAGGGAGAGAAAAGCTGGACAAGGGCTAGCCTCAACCTCTCATTCCCACTCGACTGAGGACCAACCATCCAGGATCTTTGTGGCCCCAAGACCTATCCTATGCCTTTTCATTAGTGAGGAGGGGGCGTTCACCTTAAAGCCCACTGATATCAAATCCCGCATTGTTACATTGCTACAGTCTGCAGGTCAGGAGTGCCCACTAATGCACTTCCCTTGGCCCTGTTTTCCCTCCCAGAAACTCATATCTCTGGTTGATGAATTATTTTGTAACATGTCTGGAAATGCATGAACTAGAAATCTCACACATGTTGGATGATTTGCTAATTCCATTAAACATGCCACTCATTCTGTGGGTAATTAAATGTGCAACAATGGGCTCTAATTTCCGTCTTTAATGACTTCCCAGGAGCATCAGAAAAGGAGATGCAGAGTGTAATTTTCTGGAAGAGCATTTCTTTTCTCCCCCTGAAAGCTTTTTTAGCATATAGGAAAACAGGGACTGAATAAAACAAGTTGTTTTTTGAACTCATAGCACATGAGGGCCTTCTGTAGTTGTCCCTCTATAAAGAAAGACACAACAGATTCCCACCACCACAAGCCTGGGAGAGAGCATCCTTAGAGCCTGAAGTTAGGAAAGAGAGAAACATGGACAAGAACAGGAAGTGGCCACATCATAGCATCT
Source organism: Rhabdomys pumilio (assembly GCA_030674055.1). NCBI lineage: Eukaryota > Metazoa > Chordata > Mammalia > Rodentia > Muridae > Rhabdomys > Rhabdomys pumilio. The sequence continues at coordinate 9,381,913 of JANHMN010000024.1, read as the reverse complement.
CTGTCATCCCTGCCACAGACTTGAGGGCCGTAAGCCTTCCTCCTCTGCTCCATTCTCCTCATTGTGTTAACGTATGCTGTGTGTGCAATCACACACATGCATGCACAGGTGTCCAGGAAGCAGGAGAAAAAGAAGGAATGGATCCACATCGCTGAGGTAAAACGAGCCTGGTATGAAATAGTCACTCCTGTGAAACCAGCACAGCTTCTGATTCGAGTTTCTTCAGTTCAGCCTTGATTTCCTCTTTGATAAGATGGGATCATCAGGCCCAACTCAGAAGACAGTTGTCATGGTGAAAGGATCAACCATGTGTGATGGCCACTCACAGAACAGCCCTGGCATGCAATAAGAGGCTCTCAAAAAATCTGCCTTCCTCTTCCCCTCCTCTCCCTCAGTGTACAGAGGGTCCATTTGGTTAGGTTAGTATGCAGTGTTAATGGCCTCACATTTCTACTGTCTTTCTTGTGGCAGGGCTGAGAATTTCAGAGATTGAAGAGGTCCTGACGTGAGCTGAGCTCCCACTGGGTGCACAAAGGCAGCACCACAGGAGGGAGGTAGAAGAAGAGCTAGACACCTCACTGTAGCTATCTAGCCTGAGACAGCTCACAGCCTCCCTGGTCCTTACTCAGAGGCATCTCTCCCTTTGTAGCATCTTTGGGGACTGGCACCAATGGGCACTGAACAGGGTTCCTCCCATGGTCATGCATTTGGAAGACTCAATAGAAAGCATATCACCACCGGTGCCTCCCAGGCCTGGGTCTCTTCTGGGGGTTGCTATGGATCAGTTCAGTTTGGACACCTCTGCAGATGGATGAGGAATGCCAAGAACAGGCTGACCAGCAATCAATAAATTGAGCTGCCTCCCTGCTCCTCTGGCTAGTCCCCCATGCTGGGCCATCTGGAAGGCAGATAAGTAATCCTGAGAATGCATCCCAGGGTATCTCAGGCCAGGAAATGGACTGTGTAATAGCTAGGCTGGAAGCAGGCCAGCGGTGGAGGTGGTGGTTGAAAAGGTAAAAGGACATGAAATTATCTGGTTAACTCAAAGCTGAGGTTCCACTCAGACAAAAGGCCATATCTGTAGATGAGGATATAATACAAGTAGTAGTCTGGGGTGTCCTTCATGAAGCAAAATAAGACCAGAACTGAAGAAACACGGCTCTAAGTCCTGTGCAGTAGATGAGAGAAAGAAATCTGTATTTCCTGGATTCACCCGGAGCTCCTTCAGAGTTCTTCCACTTGCTTATTCTTTTTTGTTTTGCTTTGTTAACTTTTTAACTCACTCCTTGTGAGTTTCATATCCTGCCCTCCGATCCCATTCATTCCCTCATCCCTTCATATCCACCCTCTGCCCTCGCAACCTCCTCCACAAAAGAAAATAAAAAATAAAAATAAATTATATTTTTTTAAAAAAACCATCTCATCATGGAAGCTATAGAGCGTCGTAGTGTGCCTCACAGTATAGCCTTTTGCCCGTATATCTTTACTTGCAAATATCCATTACAATGAGTCAGTCATTGGTCTGGTTCGAGGCCTCTGGCTTCTGCTACACTACCAATACTGGATCCTCACTGAGTCTCTCTCAGATATGCTGTTGTTGCCCTGTGTCACGCATATCCTGAAGCTTTCCATCTGTAGGACCCACCCTTTCACATGCTCTGCTCCAGTAGTTCATAGATGGGGTATTGGCATGGGCCAACTCAAAGCCCAGGATCTGGACCTGGGTGGTAGCTGAGTTGGTCAGCATGCCAACTCTCCTGCGCCCACACCACCAGGACAAGCTCTCCAGCATTGCCTCACCCAGCTCACCCAGTGCTGTAGCCAGCAAGGGGACAGAACCAGCTCTCCTGCTCTCACATGCTCAAGGCAGGCTCTCCCTCACTCCCACAACCTGGACCAGATCTACTGAGCTGCCTGGGCAAGGTAGAGGGTCTGCTCTTCGATTGTTGCAGCTGATGAGAGACAGGGACAACTATCCTACTCTCCTAACCCTGGGACCAACTCTCTCACTCGCCACAGATGATGGAGAGGGGGGAACATCTCTCCCCTACTCACACCACCTCGGGGCAGACAAGTGGCGAGGCCAGCGCTCCTAACACTCACTCCATCAGGGTCAGCTACACCGTGCTGCCCGGGTGAGGTGCAGGGCCGTCTCTCCTGAGTACCACAGTGAGTGAAGGAAGGGGCAAGTTCTGTACAACCTTTGAACATCGACATGGTCCGAGGCAGCAGACCAGACCAGAGATGTCCCTGTGGCCTTTGCTGGTAATATGAACCATTAGCATCTACACAGACCCTTGCTGCCATATGGCCATAGACCTACACATGGCTCTTAGTGGCAGCACAGACCAGGTTTCATCATGGCCTCAGGTAGGCAGGCAGACTACTCACACCAGGCTATTCTTCTCCACCCCACATCTCCATTTCTGCCTCTCTTCATAGTATTCAAACCATTCTGCTTCTCTTTCTCTCCCATCTCTCCACCCCATAATTGTATATCTTAGTGGCTCCCTCTGTGGGCAGCCACAAATGGTGGCAGGTGGGCCTCTGGGTCCCTTATTCTTTTTTTAAGATTTATTTTTATTTTTTTTTTAATTCTGTGTGCGGGTGTGGGTGTAAGCATGTGTGCATGAGTGCACATACCTGTGGAAGCCAGAGGTGTAGGATCTCCCAAGAGCCAGAGTTAAAGATAGCTGTGAGCCACCTAACATGGGTTCTGGGAGTGGGAGGTGATAAGAGATGGTAATGAAGAATAAAATGACCAAATTCAATTATACACATAAAATCATCCATGAATAATAAATAATTTTAAAAGATATACAAATGTAGAATAAATACATGAAAAAGTTGTGACCTTTGGGGTGAGAGTGCTGTCTTTTTCATTGCCTAAAGTATCTGCTGTTGGGTTCTGCACACAGTAGAAGCTATAGCTGTTTGATAAATTAGACTAAAATCCTCTACTGACCAAACATAAACCATATCAGGAAAAACAAATACTAGAAATGATCACTTTGTACAAGGACACTGGGCTGAAGAGATGGTAAAATATAAATGTGTGTGTGTGTGTGTGTGTGTGTGTGTGTGTGTGTGTGTCTGTGTGTCTGTGTGTGTGTGTGTGTGTGTGTGTGTGTGTGTGTGTGTGTGTGTGTGTGTTTAGATGGGCCCTTTTTGAGTACTTTGCTTACAAAAGCTTTAGAATATGAAGAACTAAATGTAGGCAGCTAGCTGTTCATATTACAGTGTCGGTCTGTTTTCCTTTGTGTAATCAGTACTGAATCCCCTCTGTCTGGAGGAATGTTGGAGTGCAAAGACATCCCAGCTTGTAATGAGGAAAGGGAGTCGTACTGAAGAGGAACTGGGTAGAACCTGGTCTCAGGTAGTTAAGGTGTTAGACATGAGGGAACCAAGAAAAACCACAGCCGCATCTCAGTACCTCCTGATAAACAGAAAACCCCTTTATGGAAGGAACTCTCTGGTAAATAAAATTCTGCTAAGAAAAAAAATAGATGCCTCTTAACTAAATCCGTTCCTTCAAAATGAGGATGGGGGGGTCCCTATCCCCTAAACCAATCCACAAAGCCATGGGGCACAAAACAAACTATAGTTCCACACCATAAAGGTGGGAAAGACCTTAGGGATCGTCTGCCCCTTCCATCTGACAGGTGAAGAGACAGCACACAAAAAGGCTCTCTGACATGATGAAGGCCATCAGCAACATTAGTGACAGGATTTCACAAAATATGCTCTCCTGACTCCACCTGTAAGATCTTCCCACTGTCCTCTTCTCTGAACACGAATCCATCTGAGGCAGGCAGATGGCTATTATTCTTTCCAAGCAGACCAGAGGGACACAGCATCACTTAGCAAATGACAGGCAGGTACAATCCCTTGCTAGACGGCAGCTGTGAGGGATAGCTACCCTCAAACATCCCGCCAAGCAGCTTGTCTCTGCAACACCATCCACCCATCTCCGCCGAAGATTTGCCAGCTCTGGCAAAGTTAGATGGTTAAGCGTGTTTACATACCCAACCAAGACGTTGGTACAGGGAAATTCTCTCTGGAGACAATGAAAGACTATGAGAGCCGACACTTACTTTCAATGATAAAATAATTACAAAAAAAAGGAAGAGGAGGGTAAGAAAGGAAAGGGCTTAGAAAAGTTGCTAGGATAAGGCTCTCCAAATTCAAAGGACTCTCCACGGACCCTATAGCCCCTCTCTTCCTGCCTCATTCCCTTGTCTGAGAAGACCCAAGACAGCACTGTGACTCTGGTCCTTGGTAGAGTGAAGACTCTGGTCATTGGTAGAGTGAAGATGTGAAGACTAGTAAGTTGAGGACTTAGGGTCTTTCCCATTGGTGGACACTATTTTGATCCAGCCCACCCTTCCCCTCATCCATCTCCACATACTATCTCCACCGCTTTCTCTAAAGGGAGTCTGTATGGGTCCACATATTTTTTTTCTGATAACCATTTCAGAGTTGCAGCCTTTTCTATCCAGGGACTGATTCTAGTCCTAACACGTGATTGCTTGTCCTGCATTAGTGTTCTCTCCAGGACAGTTTCATAGTTGACTTTGTTACACCCTCTCATGTTCATTTATTGGGGGGAGGGGGTGGGCTTTAGGCAAAATCTCAGTGTTAGCCCAGGCTGGGCTTCACCACTTGATGATCAGTCTCCGAAAGTGCTGAGATCAGAGTCCCCACACTCAGTCCCCATAGTCATTCTTTACATAGAGGATGCGACCCCTTCTGTTGCAGGCAGATATCTGCACCAGTTTTCAATGACGGAACTGGAGTTTCAGTCACTGAAAAAGGATTGTGCAACTGGCTAGCTAGAAAAAAAAAATGATCCAGGACTTGTGCTTTGAAATTTCAATCTTTTAGCCCATAAGATGCCTGCCCTAACTGCAGTCTTCAGAGATCAGAGTGTAGACCAGTATTCTGTCCTGCTGGTTCAGAGACGTATACAACTGTCATAAGCTAAAACAAACCAGTGTGAAGGCATTTGACAATGGAGGTTGTTTTCTCTCATTGGGAGGGTGGTGATTTCAATATATCAGTGGAGATGGGGCAGCAACAGTGATAAGAAAGTGGCAAGAGGCAAGAAAACACCATCAGAGATCACCCTAACTAACTAGGCAATTTTACATTGGGTTGAAAGCTGCAAAGATCATTCTATGTGGAGAATCAGGAGAAAAAAAATAAAAGGCAAAATGCACCGGTGAAACCGAGAGTTTGGATTATTCTACACAGACTATCAGTGTCCAGAAAATTAGAGGAGGAAGACATCAAGGAGGATGCAGGATCTGAGACACCTCTGGGAACCAAGACTCTGAATCAGGCCTTATAGAGATGCTCTCATTTGTTTCAGTGAAGGGACTAGATTTTCTGATTTTGGAACACAGAGCAAAGAAAAGGCAAGTGAAGAATTATTGTCTGAGCAGCTATCCTGTGACAGAGCCATGTTGGCCACTGTCACATCCACCAGTAGCTCAGTCTGCAGCAGGAATAAGCACACTGGGAGCTAACAGTAACATGAAAGAGACCAGGCCACCGCAGAGTGTCTGAGGGAGAGAGAAATGAAAAAGACGGAGCCAGAAGAGCTCAGCCAGGGAAATTTTCATTACCTTCTCCTCACATGGTGATACAGCATAGCTCCATGATGCTTGGTCGTTTAGGACATGACAGGAGCAATTTGAAGGTGGGGACTGTTTCATGCATCACTGAACTGATTCTCAAACTCTGGAATTGTTGAAAGTGTCTGCAGAGATTATGCTGCTACCATTGTAAAGCATCCTCCTCCCCAGGATCTTGGGTTAGACATGAGACATTGCATGTGAAATACATCTTTCAGGACCTGGTAATTATTTTTCTTGCTTCCTGGAATTCATAGGCTTGCAGAATATGCATAGTCTTTCTTTCTCACTGAACAAAGTTGACTGGAATGGCATTTTATGTGGCAGTGATGACTGTCTAAGATTAGATTATAAAAGGAACTGAAGCTTACTCTCTAGGATCATTCTTTTGGCAGAAGAGGAGATAGCTCCCATGTTGTGAGGACACTTAAACACCCATGTAGAGAAGTCCTGGAGGGGAAACTGAATCCTACCAGCGGCTAGCATCAACTAGCCAGCCATGGAAAGGAGTTATGTCAGCAGCAGAGCCACAGGCCCAGACAACCATTCAGACGAGTGAAGTCCCTGCTAATATTGCCACTGACACTTCGTAGAGAATCCAAACCAAAACCTGCAGAAGCCTTGACTGGCAATAGCAAGTCATTGTGTTTGGAGATGATTTTCAGTAAAGCCACAAATAACCAGCACACCAAATGATGTCCGTGTAGCTGGTCCAAGAACCAGGTCATACTGCAGCCTCCCCGCTACCTCATCACAGTCTTCTTTCAGACTAATGTAGATGTGGTGTTGTGACCACAAAAAAGTTTTATACCACTTCACTTAGTGAATGTGATATGCAGGACAATGTTAAAGAAGTCTCCTATTGAAGGTGACCTTTCATCATAGCCCCAGCCCAAGAAAAATGCTCTTCCTCTTCCTCTTCTTCTTCCTCCTTCTCTTCCTCCTTCTCCTCTCCTTCTTCTTCTCCTTCTCCTTCTCTTTTCTTCTCTTTCTTCTTTCTTATTTTCTCCTTCTCCTTCTCCTTCTCCTTCTCCTTCTCCTTCTCCTTCTCCTTCTCCTTCTCTCCTTCCTTCTCCTTCTCCTTCCTTCTCCTTCTCCTTCTCCTCCTCCTCCTCCTCTGCCTTCTTCTTCTTCTTCTTCTTCTTCTTCTTCTTCTTCTTCTTCTTCT
>JANHMN010000024.1:9313169-9375099 GCA_030674055.1 Rhabdomys pumilio | reverse complement strand
CTTCTTCTTCTTCTTCTTCTTCTTCTTCTTCTTCTTCTTCTTCTTCTTCTTCTTCTTCTTCTTCTTCTGGTATCTGACTACTAAACTAGCCCAAGGTCTCTTTCCTTTTGCCTCACCCTTGTGCTAACTCTTATGCTTGCTTATTCACTCACTCACCCTCGCTCTGTTGGTCTGTTTCATATTTTTTTGTCTACTCTTACCTCTATATTTAGGATACTTGGGATCTATTCATGCTCAGGATTCAGCTAGGATTTTTGAAAAGCACAATGTCTTGTATGTCCTGGGGAGTTGCTGGTGGTAATGTAGCTTCTCACTGTGGCCCAGAATGCTGAGCTGAACAGATCTAAAGATTTTAACATGCTATATCAGGATCAGGTATTACAACCAGGATCCCTTCTCCCTCCTTAGACTCAGAGATCATCTCCAAGGTGGACAAAGTCTCCAAGAAGATGACCGGCTTCAGAGGAGATATTGAGTCCAGTCTCGAGCACTAGCCTCTCCCAAACCTTCCCAGTGCAGACTTGTTAAGACAACACAAGTATATATCTAGAAAACAGAGGAAGAAATAGACAGGACATTTCCACAAAGGGCAGAGGCCACAACTGTGTACTCAGGCACAGTTTAGTCAGTTAGGTTAAACGGTGGGCCCACTCTGAGGAAAGAGCCTTTGGAAGAGTTCTAAACTCAGCTTGCCCTCTTCAGTGAACTCTGTAGCATAGTTACGAAGCTGCTGTTTTCCAAATTTACTGCCTAATTAGGTGGAAAGATCAAGCTGAAACGCAAGAAAAACATGCTGTTTTCACTGGCCTTTAACTATTCCGTGAGTAAATAACTCTCAAATTATTTCGAGCCTAGAATTGATTCTCGGAATTTTGAAACAGTTGATTTCAGTGGATTCCCTGCTGTTCTCGATATATTTGTGAAGACATTCCAAAGTCCATAGACTGTAATCCCAGAAGTTCTTTGAGCTGTCTATATAAACAGAGGACTCCAAACACCCCAATGATAGTTCTGTCTCAAAGAATGCTGATGATGTATTATAGACGTCATGCCACGGCAAGCCAGGGTTGCAAGAAAAAAGACAGTGTAGTCAGATGAGGAAAAGCAATCAGAAGCTATCTGGCAAACAACAAATAGAGACTGGAAGCTGGACTGCAGTGTCCCAGTGGGTGGTGGGAATGGAATGAGGGAGGGTCCAGAGTCATGGATCAATCTCTTAGTGGCCATACAAATTCCTGCTCTTGGTACCTAAGCCTTTTGTTACCTGGAAAGCAGAGTCGGGTGCTTCTGGTTGTTGCTGCAATCTGCTGAGCTTCTTTTGGAAATGTTAAAAGGAAATCAGTTTAAGAGAATGTCTGCCCCTTCTGACTGTAAGAGGCAAATTTGAAAAGCCAGACAGAAAAACAGAAAGGACATTCCAGGCCCAGAATTCATACTGTCATATCTAACTAATAAAGTAGTCTAGAGTGCTTGATGTTATTAACAAGAGCCAGACAGACAAAGACATCGGATATGAGAGAAAAAATAAATGTCTACAGAACAAGTATTTTTAAATCTTTTTATTTATTCTTTGAGAATTCCACACATATACAATGTATTTTAAACAAATCCACCCCGTCACTCTCCCTCTCTAGTCTCCCCTGAATCCCCCCCAACATTTTCCCTTCTAAACTTCATGTCTCCTTCCCCACCTCAACTTTCTCCTCCTCCTCCTCTTCTTCCCCCTCCTCCTCCCCCTCTTTCATTTCCCTCTCCCCCTTCTCCTCCTCCTTCTTTTCTCCTAATAAGCCACTGAGACCATTAGTGCTGCCAGTACACATAATAGGACCTGAAGCCTTGGTAACGTCTATGAGACCTAATTTTCCCCAGGCTATTCCAAGGTATAAGTGTCTGCTAGTCTGTTTCTCATTACTATAAGAAAATATTAGAGATGGGCTACTCTGTAAAGAAAAGAGGATGATTTTTTATGACAGCTCTGGAATACGAGGAAGAGAGACCACACTTATTACAGGTGGCTTTCTTTCTGCCATAGGCCTAAAGTGATACAGGACATCAAAGAGACAAGAGATGAGGACAAGGAGGGAGGGGAGAGACACGTGAGGGGGTGAGTGTTCTTTAAAAGCCACCAGGATCCAATCATGAGGCTCCACCTTAATGACCTATCTAACACTAACTATCACCTCCCCACCCTCTTCTCTCTAAACCCCACGGTCAGATTACACTGACTCACTGTGGGGCAAAATTTCCATATGTGGAGCCTTGGGAAGACATTCATCCCACACACAATCCATAGAAGAGTCTAACTCAACAGTATTTTTTCAAGCCAATTGTTCAGTAAATATTTGCAGAATATTTCTTGGCCTCTAGGAATTGAATAGCCTTACTGAGAACACTGTCTTCAGGACTAGCAAAGCCTGGTTGTGCCAAAACACCAGAAAATACAGTTGTCCCTCAGTTTCCATGGAGAACTAGTACCTGCATAGAGGTCTAAATCCATAGCTGCTCAGTCCTCTTATATACGTGAAGCTGGGCACATTCTCCCGTAAATTTTGTACCTTTTGTACATTAATTAAAATGTCCAAGGCAATGTAAATGCTGTGTAAATATTAGTTATAGAAACATCATCTACGGAATAATAACAAGAAAATATAGTCCATACAAGTTTCATACAAGCAGAGTTTTTTATTTTATTTTATTTTATTTTTTGAGACAGGGTTTCTCTGTGTAGTCCTGGCTGTTCTGGAACTCACTCTGTAGACCAGGCTGGCCTCGAACTCAGAAATTCGAAACTCAGAACTCGCCTGCCTCTGCCTCCCAAGTGCTGGGATAAAAGGCGTGCGCCATCACCGCCCGGCAAGCAGAGTTTTTTAATCTCAGTATTTCCAACCTCTGTTTGGTTTACTCCAGCCACATGTTCATGAATATGAAGGGTGAGGGCCGAGTGTGCAAAAAACAAAACAATTGCTTTAATTCAAGTGCCAATTCATCTGTCTCTCCCCTCCTTCATTCAGAGCACACCTAACACAGAGCAGATGTCCAGTGGCAGCTTACACAAAAAAAATCAAGAGGGGTTATGAGACGGCTCAGAGGATAAATGTGCTTGCCGCCAAGTCTGATGGCCTGGGTTCAAGCCCTAGACCCATAAGATGGAAGGCAAGAATTGACCCCACGAGTTATCCTCTGAATTTCACATGTATACTATGGCATGTGCACACACCCACAATAAATTAAATGTAATAATAATAAAAAAAACTCCATGCATGGCTCACACACATAGACATGCACAAGCACACGTGTGCAAATACATGATATGTAAGTTAAATGTAATTTTAAACATTTTTAAGAAGAAAAAAGACAATAGATGCAACAGAGGAAAATAGCAATTTTGTCTCAACAAGGACTGAAAGGTGGGAGTGGGAGACATTAATTAGTCAGTTGCTCTCTGCTCCTGAAGGCAGTGGACAGCAAGCCTGAGGAACAGACAGAAGGAAAGCAGTATTCTGACAAGGTCACAACTCTTCCAAGGGAAAAGGTGCTTCAAAAGCAGAAATTTCCATGAGATACCAGCATAAGAAGAGAGGTACTTCATTTTGGAGTACTCGGGTAACATGTGGCCTTTTCTGCAGGGCTGAGCTGAGACCACAGATCATTCATAAATGCCCAGGGTCACCTGCGTTTCTCGGCTCTAGCCTCTTCCACTTCATCTCAGAAGCCTTGAAGTGCCTGGAATCCTGGCTGCCAGACTCAACCCAGGTTAAGTGACTCTCCCACCTCCTTCCCCTCCATCCTCAACAGCTTCCATTATTCCTGGAGCTTAGCTGGAAGCTCGGGACTTGAATCTAAACAATGACTTCCTTTCTTGAGTTGGAACCAAGGAAAGTTGTGCCTCCTCTTCTATATCAATGACCAGACTCAAAGGAATTCCAAAAGACATACTCTTAGCTTAAGAGTAAAATTGCCATCTGTCCAGGCCCAGCATGCTTGGGAGCCTGAGTAGACCACAAAGGAGAAAGAATGGAGTATCTCCCTATGCAGCTTACGACTGATTATTCTATATTTTCTTTACTATGGTGAAGTGCTTGTGCTCTGTCTTGTCTTACAGTCATGACCCTGACAGAAGGGTCGGGATTCTTCCCATTTTATCCACGTTGAAAACTGAGACTTAGATCAAATAATTCACCCTAGACCAGGGTGAGAACTTAGACCACTGAAGGTTATGGTGGGGATGTCTGACTCCTGTTGTGTGGCACCCATCCTGGCCAGATGAAAACAAACATCTACTCACCCCAAATAGGAATCAGTGACAAGCCAAAATAAGAACACCACAGAAGCCCAACTTGGTGGAACAGTGAGTTTTATTGGGGTCACTTGGAAGAATATGAGTGAGGGGGGTGCTTACAGGAGGCAATGACTCAGAGACAGATTTTCCACTAAATGCCAACCCTACCATGGGTGACAACTCACAAGAGCTAAAAACATAGAGCATACTGCACAGCCTGTAGACAGCTCAAAAAGTTAGTCTCTTCCAGGCAATTGATGTAGACTAAGCCTCTTCCATACAGCTCAGCTGGCTGTTCTCTGTCTCTTCCAAGCACTGGGCTGGTCTCTGTCACTTCTGGGCTGTTCATCTGATCTCTGCTTCCTCTGGATGTCTTGTTTTATTTGAGATAGTCTCTTAGCAGTCTTTACTGATTATATGTGGTTGTTGAGGGAGGGGCTTAGTAAATCTAGTCAGTTTCAGTAACTCCCTGAAGTGACTGAGTTGTACATTTTCTGAGTTTTGCCAAGATAAAATGTTTTCCCTTCCTTTTGAATAGACAGTATCTTATGGAGCTTCCTTCCAAGATGGAAGGCTGATTTCTGTGGAGACTGCTACACAATAATCTCTATCCTGATAGGAAACACTGTCGCATGGTTTAGGATATACGAGCAAAATTTTGCATATTCTTTTCGGAAAGAGGGAGAACGGAAGAATACAAATTTAAGAGTCAGAAAATGCTGCCTTCCCCGATCACTAGCTATGGGTGTTACTAAACTCTGAGTTTCAGTTTCCTCATTTGCCCAATGTAAAATAGTCCGTCCTTCTCACAGCCTTTGTAGACACTATCAACCAACTTCCATAACACAACTTGCTCAGAAACGAATACAAATAAGCTGTCTAAACAGTGCTGGTCTTCTCTGATCTTCTGTGAGTTGCTAAAAGTTAGGCCATGCTGAATATGAGCCAATTACTCATTCTCGGAGCCTTGTTGCAGTTGGAACCATGAAACCAGACTCTAAGTTATAGATAGGCTGAACTTGGCAGGATCACCAGAAGCAAAGGTCTGGAAACTCTTCTGGACTCTGAACAAAGGGTGCAATGCTTGGGGGCATGGTGCGCAACTGAAACCCCAGATGTGAGAAGGGTGGGGGACACAACATGCTGGTACCAAGTCCCTAAAGATTACTTGAAAATTGTGGCTTATGAACAAGGGCATGAAGTAGCACCTGGGGATGAGGAGGCCCCCTGAACTTCGTGCAATCTCATGCCTCTCTGACTTCCTTTAATAACCCTGTCTGCTTTAATTCTCCAAGAACTCATTAAATCCCTCCTTGGTACACTGTTCTCATTCCATGGCATCGACACTAGAGAAACAAGCTCCATAAATTGCTCCCAGCAGGAGGTGCCTTATGTTAGTTTATTGAAAATAAACTCCTTCCAACTTCAAAGTCTTGGTGGCCACTCTGAGACCAGAGAGGTGTGTCAGCCTCTTTGTCATTGTCAAGAACAATGACTTGCTTCCAGAATGGATTGTTCCTGACCGTCAGAACATTCCTGGTGGTTGCATCTTCATTTACTCCATCAGCTCATATTAAGAAAATCTGCCTGGCCTCTCAGAACCTTTGCAAACAGACTGCTGTATGGGGCCTACCCAATGCATGCTATCGGCTTCAGCTGCTATGTCACTCTCATTCCCTATGCTTACCAGCTTCCCACAGTGAATGCTTCACTGGGGTGTGTCCCTAACTGGGAGAAAACCATGGAAGCTAAGACTAAATCTAAGGAGGATTCAGAAGCCAGGGCCACACCTCACCCAGAGCATTCCATTACTTTCTGTGCTAGAAGAGAAAAAAGAGAGACTGACTGGCTTACAGCACCATAGACGTTACTGACTTCATGACACCTAGAAGCATCACCCAAGCCTCAGGTGGCTCAAGTCCAGCTCCAGGAAGGTCATTTTTTAAAAATATATATGTATGTATACAGAGTGGAGCATTTGTATGTGTAAGCATACAGACCTGCCATTTGTGTATGTATAGAATTCCATTTCTTCTGAGTCCCCTTCTGGACATTATCATAAATGTTCACAAATTGATAACTAGCACTGGAGACACTGTAGGACAAAATAAAAGACGGATGCAGTGTTCGTTGCCAATGGGAAGACACTCATGTGGAGGTTTAATGTGAGCCAGGACAAATAACTGCAGGGCACAGCAATTAAGGATGCAGTCAGACTGCTAGATTCAAACTCCTGCCTGGCCACTCCCCAGCTGTATGACTTTAGCAACTGCTTGACCTCTCTTTGTGACTTGATCTTCTCATCTACAAAATAAATAAATAAATAAATAAATAAGACTATCAATCGCCGCAGGACTGGAGAGGTGTCTCAGTGGTTAATAGCTTCATGCATCTGCCACTCCGGACAGAGCTGCCCCACCCTTCCTTCGGAGTCGTGATGGATTAAAGTCCCTCTGAAACCTGAAGCTGAAATAAATCTACCTCTCTTAAATGTGTGTCAGTCATTCTGTCACAATAATACAAAAGGAATACGGGGCTCACTTATCTGCAGCTTCCGTATATGGCATGGGGCTTCTCAAATGTTTGATTTCAATAACACGTAACCTGTGTTTTAATCATCTAAACCACGATACATAGAAACCATCAGTTCGTTAACCTAAGAGGAGAAATTAACTCATCCTCGGGCAGGGTTTTGAGAGGAGATTTCCCTTTTAATTACAGTGTATCCTGAGACTAAACGTCATACTGTGGAATCCAGTTGCTATTACGAAGATTACCTAACTGGTAAATCCGAACTTCCGGGTGCTTGGCGACCAAAGCCAAACTCTGGAAACAAGCTGAGTACGAAGGCTGGTGCAGCTGTAGAATCTGATACGTCGTCGCCCTGCACCCCTAATTTCAGTTTCCTGTGCTTGCAGTATCACTCTCATTGTCCACACTGATACAGGGTAATTATCATTAATTAAGGATTGGGGTTTTTTTGGGGGGGGGCAGGGTTGGTTGATTGTTGCTGCTGCTGCTGTTGCTGTTGTTGTTGTTGTTGTTGTTGTTGTTGTTGTTGTTGTTGTGTAAATTAGAGTCTCCCTGTGTAGTCTAGAATGACTTCAAACTCACGATTTCCCTGCCTCTATTTCCCAAGTCCTGGGATTACAAACCCGCACCAACATGACAGTCCACCAGTTGGGAATTACAAACCAGAAGCACAGGAGTAAATGTTGTAATTACCTCTTATATATTAAGAACACAAAACAAGCATTTTGGTTTCCAGGGGCGTTTGAAACCCTGTGTAGCAATGGTCATGGCAAGTTTGTGTCTCTCTGTGCCTCCTTCACACCTCTCTTGGCCAGTTTCCGTTAGGAAGTTTCCTCCATGTCCACATCCTCCTGTAACTGCTGTACCAGTTTTTTTTTTTCCTCCAGCTGCTTTCCTTTGCCTGCAAGGAGAAGATGGGATTTTTATACCCATGACTGTGGCTCTCCTTCTCCTGAAAGCTTCCAGGACCTCCTCCCACCCATATAATAAAGATTCTGCATAGCAGACAAGGGCGCTGCAATCTTGCCTGCACACGGTTGTTCCCAGCCTTCAGTCTCATGCCACCTATACCTGCTATTTCCTAGGAGGTGTCAGGAGCTCTCAAGCTGTTCCCAAACGCCTTTGTTCTCCCTCTCCCTCCCTCCCTCCCTCCCTCCCTCCCTACCGTATTTCCCAACTCAGCTCAGACCTGGCCTTCATCCCTCAAAGTCCACATCAAATGGAGTGTCCAAAAACAGCTCTGGAGCCCCTGTGGTACCTTTTGACCAGTCCTGTACTGAAATTATTGGTGTATACCTCCATACTTCTCGGCGGGTTGCCGGTGCCTGTTGAGATGATGGGATGTTTATCTGCATGTCCTGGCACACAGTGGAGTAATATAAAAGGAATGGCAGAGGGAGAGAGGGAAGGAGGAAGAAAGAGAAGAAGGGAAGGAGGGAGGGAGGGGGGAGGGAGGGAGGGAAGGAGGGAGGGAGGGAAGGAGGGAGAAAGGGAGGAAAGGAGGGAGGGGGGAGGGGAGGAGGGAGGAAGGGAGGAAAGGAGGAAGGGAGGGAAGGAGAGGGGAGGGAGGGAGGGAGGGAGGGAGGGAGGGAGGGAGGGAGAGAGGAAGGGAGGGAGGAAGGGGAAAGAGGACTGAGCAGTCATGACTACCCACCTCTCAGATACACAGAAGTACAACTCCAAATGAAATTGTGCTTCTAAATCATCTGGTTTTTGTGCTTTTAAAGCAATACTTTTGATCTCTTTTCAGTTTTTGCAGCAATAATCCTTCGGGGAAATATTACCTATATCGTACAAGTAAAAACCCTAAGATCTATAGGCACATGGGGAAGGACCAGGAATAGGGCTAGACTCTAGGGATCAACTGAGGATCTCATCGTTCTGAGAGCCAAATTTATCTACCTCTCCCTCTCTCTCCCTCTCCCCCACTGTGGAGTGTGTATGTGTGTATGTGTGTCTGTGTGTGTTTGTGTGTGTGTGTGTATGTGTCTGTCTGTCTGTCTGTCTGTCTGTCTGTCTGTGTGTCTGTGTTTGTGTGTATATGTGCCTGTCTGTCTGTGTGTCTGTGTGTGTCTCTGTGTGTGTGTATGTGTGTGTGTGCACAGAAACACATTTAGGGAGAACCACAATACAAAAAGAGACTCTCAGTGTTCTCTATCAAAAATAGTCCCACCAAAGCTAGCCAAGTCATGAATTAAAGGTACCAGTCTGGTTTTATTCTGTGCCGATAGGCCAGTGTGGAAATACCCCTCTGGGGTTACGATCGAAACACTATTTACTGCTCCCGGCTTTCTTAAAGTCTGCTGATAATAAGTGGGCAATTTCCACGTTTACTGTGTCAGGTCTTGGTTGTCAACAAGCGTTTCTCTGTAAATTGTTGCAAAGGAGTTCTGGTGAGATCTTAAATAGTCCACGGCCATGCTCTTACCAAGAGTAAGCAATGTACCATGGCGTCTGCTCCAGCTAGCCAGCCAGCCCACTGAGGCCAGGCTGGTTTTCTATCCTTCTCCCAACCCCCACACAACTTCCTCAAAGCATCTCCCAACTTTGTATCTTTTTTACACAACCCACCAGTTGAGTTAGTGCTGCCCGTGTGTACATGGTCATGGGGTCATCTACTGAGGCATGGGGAGCCTTCCAGTTGCCATATCCTCAGAAAAGTGCGAGAGATCCTCTGCATTCTGCTCTCCACAGCTAGTAGCTTCTCAGCAAGGGCTGCACCCTGAAGGCTATTCACCTCCTCTGTGCTTTTAGCTGGTTCATCCTGTGTGGGCACCGCAGCTGCTGTTAGTGACTGCAACAGCCGGGCCATGTCCAGAAGACAACACTGCACAGTACCCCCTCCCATTCCCATAGCTTTTACTTTCTTTCTGTCTCCCACAATGACCCTTGACCCTGCAGAGAGGCTCAAAGTGCTCATAGAAGATGCTCTTTCTATGTAGGGCCAGGCATTCGGTCTCCTATTCTGAGCCCTCTTTTGCATCTCTCTGTTGACTGATGACTAGGTAATGTTTTTAAATTAATGTTTAAGTTAGTGTACAAAGTAACAGGCTTTACTGTGGTACTTCCCTAGGTAAATGTCATACTTCGTTCGTTTCATCTCTCTCTCCCTCTGCCCTCCCTCAGCCAGAGCTACTTTACTGTTTCTTACGCTCAAGGCTTAAGTTTGGTATGACACTCGAGATCTGCACATTCAATAAATGGAGTTTTCCAGGATAAACAAGGCAGCTGGCGGCATTTCAGATAGAGGCTGGACACAGCCACATTTTACATTTGCCCAGCTTTACTCTACTTTCTGACCTTCTTACTCTGATTCTGCTCCTTACGTGGTCTGAATACCCACTCCTAGAAAGAGTATGCATGCCAAACTTAATCTTCAGTGAACAGTGTTAAGGTGTCTAACCAGGAAGGCTCATTCCTCACAAACATATCAATGCTTTCCAAACAAGATGTGTGTGTGTGTGTGTGTGTGTGTGTGTGTGTGTGTGTGTGTGTGTCCCATCTCAGCCTGTTATATCCCCTTGCCTTCCTAAACTTCTGCCACAGATTGACACAGCAGGAGCAGTCTCTCCAGAACTGTCTGCTTGAAATGTCTCCTAGCATACAAGAGGCCTCAGGATTAAATCTCAGTATCACATAAGCCAGGCATCATAGAATATGCCTGTAACCCCAGCACTCAGTAGATGAGGAGACAGAAGGATCTCGAGTCCAAGGTCATCCTTGACTACTTAGATAACAAATTTGAAACCAGCCTAGGCTACAATGAAACCCTGTCTTTAAAGGAGAGGAGAGAAAAGAAAGAACTAGCCCCTTGATTTTGGACTTCCCAATGACATGACCATGAACCAAAGAAATTGCTTTTATTTACAAGTCTCAGGTATGCTGTTATAATAGCTCCACATGGGCTTGTTTTCCCGCCTGCTCTGTAAGTAAAGCAAGGCTTGTGCTTGTAGTCCCACTGCATAAAGATCTAAGAACCACAGTGAGGACTTTGCTGGGCTGGTTAATTAGCAGTGGAGTCCAGGATGGAACCCAAGACTCCAGACTTCTGCATCAGCACACACCCCTCTCTCCTTCTCACCAGCATTCCCTGCACCCCACGTCCATGGAGCAACTTGTGCAGGAGTGACAGGCTCCACATCTCACCTGGCCCTAGCTCTCATATTTTCTCCTCTTTTATGAGCATCTGCCTTTGGTGAGTTGGCTTAACCCAGACTTCTTCAAAATGCATGTGACTTCCCAGCCAACCCCCTTCTTTGACCCTACACACCCGTTTTCCTAATTAGCTTTCACTCGCCCTAGCATTTATTGAAGTCTGCTCTGTGAGAGTTCTGGAGTGCAGTCTATTTGTACACTAGAATTTTTCTTTGGTGTTTATCTCATTTAAATTCCGGGCGGCCGCGTGAGTGGGGATCATAATGAATCACTCTGGGTATTTTTCCACTGAAAATTAATCCAGGGATTGCTAAGAGGCTGGGGCTCATGTGAAAATGCAACTCCCTGGATTCAGGGATGCTTTGTGGTATATCAGGGAGCTGGGAGCCACCAGAGAGGTCGGTTGCAGCCATTTTGTCTAGTCCTTTGTGCAAGAGCAGCTATCAAGGCCCCTGAAGAGCAGAGGGGCATAAGCCCTACCCTCACACAGGGCAGTTCACTGCACAGGGCTCTCTACCCTGCAGAGCCAAGTTTCTGGATGAGACAGAAATTGGCCTGCCCTTGGGTGACCCTGGAGACTATGCTTTCTTAAAGCTTAAACCAGAAGAGCCCCAGGGGTACCTGTGGCCCTAGTCCCTCATTGGCTATATACTCTCTCTATGGGATTGGTTTACATGGTTGCAATCGTGTGGCTACCCAGAAGCCAGGTTTTTTTTACCTAGACTATAGGATTCAAATGGTCCTGAGTCTGTTTAGCAAAGCTGCACAGAGCTCTTCCTCAAAGACGGACATACCCAGAGCACACTCACTCGAGCAGGATAGAGTATCACACAGTTATACAGAAGCCCTTTATAAGGAATGGCTGGAGCAGCACTAGAGATAGAAGATGGGAACCAGCCAGCATTCTCCATGCATCATCTCCAGGGCAGAAAGCCAAGGATTCAAGAACTTGAAATTTGAACCTAGCTGTCTATATCCCTAAAAGGATACATTTGCTCCGGTAAGAAGATAAAATACTTCAAATTCAAAAACATACTAACTTGACATGACATTCCTTTGTTTAGGCATGTGGTGTGTGTGCCTCCATCCACCCTCTAGACCAGGCCTAAGAATGTTACACATCTTGAGACACTGAACTTAATGCAGACACACACACACACACACACACACACACACACACCTACAATCCCAGCTGAAGGTGATGGGGGCAGGAGGCCCTACTTGCACACCTCTGTCACAAGGGAGAGATCCTATACAGTCTTACCTCTGTTGCCTCCCTCCTCAAACTTCCTCTCTTCTTTCTTGCTTTATTTTTAATTTCATGTGTACAAGTGTTTTGCCTGCATGTATGTATGTGCATCATGTGTGTGCAGTACCCAAAAGGGCCAGAAGAGAGTGCCAGATCCTCTGGAGCTAAAGTTATAAACAATCCTTCTCTGCCATGTGGGTGCTAGGAATTGATCCCAGGTCCTCTAGAACCACTTCTAATCACTGAGCTGTCTTTCAAGCCATCTCCCCTCTTTCTTTAATTCCATTATTAGTTCACAACATGCACATACGCACACACACATCATAGATAAAATCTCACAAAGCCAGTTTTGACCTGTTAGGACTGCATTTGTACAAAAAAAAAAAAAAGGCCAATTTTTCGTAGACTAAGAGAAATGAGATATCATAAGAACATGAATGTATAACAGGCTTGATCACACAGAAGCTGACACTGGACTGTATGAAACAGCTCAGTCAGCTGAAAGATCACAATTCCCATGCTTTTCCCAGGCCCAGGCCAGGCCAAGATAAAGTCATGACTGGCTTGGTATGGGTTACTCACAACTATAACCCTAGCACTTGGAAGATTGAGGCAGGAGGATCTTGAATTTGAGGGTAATCTGGGCTATTTAGCAAGACTGTCTCAAAAAAAAAAAAAAGTCATTCCTAAACATACCTATTATGAGAACCTTGTGTGACAGACAAGCCAGTCCAGTTCCTTTTCTTTTGGGGTCTCCACGGTAACACACTACTAGATACCCAGACCCCAGTGGCCCCAAATTCCCCTCATTGCCCCCTCTTACTTGTCGGCAGACTGGGTGGTAAGCTGGAAACCCAGCCCACATACACATCTTATACCTCATGCTTGGCACCACCTTTGACTCTCCACAAAAAGACTATGCAGGGGCCGACTCTCCATAAAGGCCAGCACTCCTCTCACTTGTGCCCACCCCTCCTCTGTGAATCTGTTATACAAATACAAGACTCGCCACCAAGACATGAGAACAGTAAATCTTTGCTCGTTCTTTAATTCATGCCCTCACCTCTGCAGACAGTGCTGAGAAAAACAAACCCCAGCCAAATCCCTGTGGAACCTGCAGTCTAGCAGCCTCGTCTGCCTTCCCTCTGATTATCCCTGGAAGACAGGGAAAGAAGTCTATCTAGTTGATATGGGAGCACAAGATTCTTTCTCCTCTTCAGGCCCAAACCAAGGAAGAAGTATTTGTGGTCTTTATGAAGAGAGAAAACTCATTCAGCTGACTTGGGGGTCCCAGAGTCTGGGGTACCCCGGAGTGATCTGTGGAGTCCCTGCATTAAGTTTCAGGTCTTGCCTATCCCTGAACACTTTGTGTTGGGGCACAAGTGTTGATCAGAAGAGGTTGGGGAAAGACATCTTTAGAGTGATTTGCTTGGTGCCTTCTGTTCCCACAGACCCAAGGACATGGTTTGGAAGTACATGGCACAGAGGGCAAAGGGGAGGAAGACAAGGGGAGAACGGGAGGCGGGCCTTTTCAGCAGCTACTGCGCCAGCATTTGTTTTATTTTGTTTGTTTTATCCACATTTCTTCCATCGAAGACAAGTCCAATGCCTCCAGAAAGAAAAGGCAGGGAAAGGCTTACAAATGTCCCTGGAGAAGAGCAGAGCTCCTCCATGGTTCCCAGCAACCATTCTAGAAAAGCAAAAAAGTGTGGCAGGGAAGAGACATCCTGCATGTCCTGGCTTCCTTGGGATGACCAAACATGAAGACATAGATAGGAGGACTCCTTCCTATCAAGGTAGAAGGAGGCACTTTCTTGAGAAGTCTCGGGAAGCTCTAAAGTTCTGCCCAGGATGTTAATCCCTGGGGTGGGGGGCACAGACTTCCTGATTTATTCATCAAGAAGCCCTTAGTGCTCCTTTAGCAATTACTGTTTCCCCTTTCACCCTCATCCCTGCTGGTCACTAATAATTTATTACAAATAAGTCTCAATGTTCCAAAAGGAGAGTTGGCTTTTCCACCTCCAAATTCCCTACAGAGCTTAACACATCTGGGCTCCCACATGGTCCTCATTACTCCCTCTCTGGACCTGACTTGTTCTTCCTTGCAGCCACCTCCACCCTGCACTCTAACAAAGGGTGGCACTGAGGGAATAGAGCTAGCACAGGCTGCTCACTTCGATTTCTTTCTCAAGGACTTATCTAGCAGATGCTAACAAAGGAGAGCAAGAGTTTCTGAGTCCACAGATGGGACCCCGCAGCCTGACAAAATTCACCAGAGTTTCTGTCGATGAACAGAAACTTGCTGTCACAAATGCTCATGGTTTTCCTGTGCAAGATGGCCATTTGTAAGGTTTAAGTCAGACCCTGAACTCAGGGGTTCCAAAGGTCTCAGGCAGGAGACTTTCATGTATGTTTGCGTGCACACATGCACACAGAAGCATGTGTGATTTTCCATGTGTGCATGTGAAGATCAGACCTTGACGTTGGATATTCTCCTCAATATTTTCTCTCCTTGTTTTTTTTTTTTTAAATGAGGTCTCTTACTGCACCTGGAGCTCAATGGTCAGGGTAGACTGGCTTACCAACAAGTCCCAGGGGCCCTACCTCTACCTCCCCTGTACAGCGTGTGCTGCCTCATCAACTTTTTATGTGGGTGATAGAGATTGGACTTAGGTCCTCATGCTTGCACGACAAGTACTTTCCCAACCTCAGGCAGCTCAGAAATACCTGAAATTACAGATCCAAGGAATTCAATGTTTTCTGGTGTCTGTAGGTAAACACACACACAGAGACACACATACACATGAACACACACACATACATAATCATTATCAACAGCAACACCACCATAAATATTTTTTAAATTATATTTATTTACGGGTGCCATAGGGTACATATGGAGGTTAGAGAACGGAGAATTGGTTTGCTCCTGCCGGCTTTTGGCTTTCAGGGATCAAACTCAGACCATATGTCTCAGTGTGAAGTACCCTTTGCCTGTGAGCCATCTTTCTGGCCCCCAGGATCTTACAGGTTGTTGTAGGTAAGCAGGTGACTAGGTCAGGTGATCTGATAAAATACTTTCAGGTCTGTACTTCTGTGCAGTGTTAGAGCATTTCTCTCACCCATGTGCGAGCTAAGGATGTGGGTTGGTAGTAAAGGGACCCAAACTCACCTCCTAGTTCTCTCATGCTTAAGAACTAGGAATTCTTACAGGAGTCACTAAATCTTTCTGAGCCAATCTTGTTGTCTGCAGAATAGGGGATAAAATAATTCCTTTACCACATGGATGCTGTGAGATCACACACATCAACAGGTTTCCTAAACTGCCAGGTATGCTCACACGTCACTGGTAATTGGAAGGCCATGGGGCTATTAATAATCATTTCCCTTTAACTAAATGATGTTTGTAGCTGTCATATGAAATATAAAAATGAGCATAGCCTGTGGATTTGCTTTTAACTCCTCCCTTCCCAGGGGAACCTTCTGTCTCCTCACTGCCTCTTTAGGGGAGGAACCAGAGAGAAAATGCTGGGCTCAGGCTAGAGGCTGAAGGCATTGTGCTGCCTACCAAAACTCTCTTTGCATAAGCAATATGAGAATTGACTCTTGGCAACGTTTTTCTACAGGTAATGAAGCCCAAAATAAATTGAGGCCTTTGTGTTTCAGTGCACTGCATGTAAGGAAAGAAGATAGACCCTCCAGGAAGAATAATTACTTGGATAAACCCTCAACAAATATGCTGATAAACTCACAAAGTTCTTGTTATTGCTCAATCCTAATTGCATTTCCCTGGGTAATCACCATGAAAAATTCATTGAGGTTTTTTTGGAAAGAAGATAGCCATTGCATTTTAATTGCTAGAGACCAGCAAGTAAGGAAGAGGCTTCACTGGGAAGATGCTAACTGGGAATAAACTCAGGAAGCGATCTCCCCAAGCTGAAAGATTTATTTCCCCAAAAAACAGTAAGCTAAAGGGGAAAGCTGAACCTTGTGGGGAAGCCAGTCCTCCCTCAGAGCACTGATTTCAGTGCTCAGATTCAAAGCCACAGACACCCCCCCCCAACAGTTGGCCTCTTTGCTGCAGACGGTGACATATATACTTAACTAACTTAAAGAATTTAATAATGAAAAACCTGCCAAAGTTCCAGAGTTGATGAGTTGGAGTCAGAATCCAAGTTTCAGGAAACATGTATAGGAGGAAATTTGTATTTCTATTCAGTAACACATGTGACAGTGACAGCTAGTCTTCACTGTCAGGTATACTAGCTTTTGAATCACCTGAGAGACACACCTCTCAGTACATCTGTGAGGGGCTTTCCTGAGAGGTGTAACTGAAACTTGCCCTATATGTTAGTGCCTCAACGCCATAGCTGAGGTCTAAGACAAAATCCTCAACATCTCTCCCTGCTTCCTGACACAGTAGCACCTCACACTCCTCAGCCCAGTGGACTGTTTTTTGTCTCTGAGCCAAAATAGGTTCCTTTGACCATGAATTTTGTCAAAAGAGAGGGGAGCTCAACTGAGATTATATACAATTTCCATTTAATAACAAAACTCTTTCAACCAATTTACAGAACTGTCATTTGAAAAATAGCATCCTAGCCCAACTCCATCCTTCTTACCTTGTAGACTTCTGCTTCCTGCAGGGCTCCTTGAGTTACCTCAGAACAGAACCAGCATGGGGCAGGAGGAATCTTGACTTCCATGCCTTTACCTGAGCTGGTCCAACCTTAACCTTATCTGCCTAGGAACCCTTGAGACAGGATATCCTCTAAAGT
The DNA here is from genome assembly GCA_030674055.1 of Rhabdomys pumilio. NCBI lineage: Eukaryota > Metazoa > Chordata > Mammalia > Rodentia > Muridae > Rhabdomys > Rhabdomys pumilio. Next base: position 9,358,106 of record JANHMN010000024.1, on the reverse strand, counting down.
TGGGCTTAACCCTCCAGTGGCCCCAGGAGAGAGCAGGGTTGGGGCACCTCCAGCATCCTCCCAATGGATACACATGGGGTGTGGGGAGAGCAGAGGGGCAGTCTCCCAGATGCTTCCAGAAGCCTCTTCTGTCTCTTCTGTCTTCTTATCCCTTCCTCTCACCATCATCCCCAATCCAGCCCAAGACTCTTTCCTGTTGTGGAGGTTCTCAGATGAGAAAGACAAACTGGAAGTCAGAGCCTTTGGGGAGAGGCCCAGTGACACAGATGCTGGCCCTCACTCAGTCTGGAATGATTCATGGGAGATCCACAGGCAGCTGCTGCTGCTTCTTCAGTTAGCGGACCTGCCATCGAGCCAAGAGACATAGTCTGCTGTGTAATAAGGCTGAAGACAACAATGTCATCTAACAAGGAGTCACCGTGTGGCTCTACCTCATGCCAGGTGGGTGACAAGATCTCTCCAGACTGGTCTGGAACTCTAGCCAAAGATGACATTAAACTTCAGACCCTCCTGTCTCCATCTCTTAAGTATTCCAAATACACATGTGTACCACCATGTCCTACTTATGAAATGTTGGGGCTCAAACCCAGGACATCTTGAATGCCAGGGAAGCATTCTTCAACTGAGCTAAATCTCTCATCCCCTCAAGTGACTTTATATGAACACATCACATTCAGACGGTAGACTTCTGTCTATCAAATGGAGCCACACATATCTGCTGCTCTAGGTTTTTCTGAAATAAGATTTAAGTGTGGATGCACCCCCATAAGCTCTAGAGTGTGCTACATGCCAATGGTTCTGCACCCCAACCTTATGGAAGGATGCCATCCACTCTCACAGCATGTGAGAGAATACTTAACACAATTACTGCGCTTTTTCAAATCTTCGTGTGGTGTGGAGGGTGGGGGAATTATGAGTATACCTGTGAAAGTCAGAGGACAACCTTGGGTGTCAGTCTGCACCATCCACCCATCTGAGACAGACTCTCTTCTTGGCTGCTAAGTACGCCAGGCAACAACCTGGGAGACTCAAAGTAGCCTCCTGTCTCTGCCTCCCATCTTGCTTACGAGTACATATACAAACTATACCCTCTTATGACTCACCCCAGCTTTCCATGAGTTCTGAGGATTCAAACTCCTTTCATGTATATGACGAGTACACTGCCCACCTTGCCATCTGCCCAGCCACATATTTATGCTTTGATATGCACTGTCACACTTGGTCTTCTCTCTAAACGGATTCAACCTGAGAGTCATGCAAGACTTTAACTGCTAAGTCCTGAGCTCTCCCTGTAGAGTCTGAGATGCAGCTGCTGGCATCTGCTTTAGAGGCCACGGATGAATGATGTTGGAGTAGATGATATATCAGTAACACTGTGGAAACAAGCCCAGCCAGGCTCACCACAAGTTCTCTTTTATTCACCACCAAAGAGTAAAACACAACCACGATGGTTATGATGAGAAACCATCATGGGCTTACCAAAAGTAGGGACTTGCCAAAGGTCACTCCCAAAAGGCAGATCTAGGTCCCAGACTCAGTTTACCCTTTTCCAGCTAGTGCTCAAATTACTAGAAATCAGTGGGTTTGTGTTATGAGTGTCTTTCTCTCTCCTCTCTCTCTGGTGAACAGTTCTTAGCCCCATTTCCAGCCCTCAGAAGGTCCCCGGTATCCTGGGGCAGGTCTTTTAGAAACTGGGGCTGCTCTCCTGCCCCACACTCACCCGCACAGTGTCATGGATCCAGTCCAGAAACTCTGCTACCTTGGCATAGACACCTGGGTGATTGGGCTCTCCACAGCCACGACCCCAGCTGACTACCCCTACAAGGTGCCATGTGTCACCACTGGGACACACCAGGGGTCCTCCGCTGTCTCCCTGAGGAATTCAGGTATGAAGACATAAAGAAACACAAGTCAGACCCGCCTGGGAAAGCAGCACCAGTCTACCATGGGGAATGAATTCTTCTGGGGGAGAGGGAGGCTCCTGCTTCTTCACATTATACCTGCTGGCTTTACCTTCCAGAACACTGTAGAATAAAGTCCCTGGGTAGTCTGGCTTCCCAATCCATGTGCACTAACCAGGGGACCAAGCTGCCCCGAGTCTCCTGCCCCCTCCTTCTACCACCAGCAGGTCCCCCCACCCATTCTTCCCTCCACTACCAGCCATACCTGGCATGCATCTGCCCTTCCGTCCAGGTAGCCAGCACACAGCATGCGGTGTGTAAGGGCTCCACTGTACATGCATGAGCTGTTGCAGAGTTGGGTGCTGAGCAGGGGTACCATTGTGTCCTGCAGTGTATCTGAGCTATGAGCTGTAGGAGACACAGAGAAAAGCTGCAGGGTACCAAGCCAGGCCAAAAAGGCAGAACATGAAGAAAGAGAAGAGCCATAGCTCCTCGGGACACAAGCACACAAAGAAGCAAGATTGGGCAGGGCTATGGACCTGGGCCAAGAGATTCCAGACTCCCATCTGGGAATGAGGAAACAGAGAGGAAGATGCAGCCTATCAAATGCTGAGGTCATGATGCCCCTGGGACCAAAAGCAGGAGACCAAAAGTGAAAGGGACTGGGCTGAGGGGAAATGTTCAGTGGCTGTTCTCCATAGGAACACCCAGGCAGGGGAGACTGAGCACTCAGGAGTCACCAAGGGAGGAAAAGAAGTGCCATTATCAGGTGACCAGGGGAGGGGAAGTGCTGAAGTTTAGAAGATGCCTCTCCCTCCCCACTTTATACTGAGGGCCCCTGGGAGCTCACTCACTATGGCTGGGGTCGGTGTGGCCCCAGCCAGACACCCAGCACTGCGACCCTCGTGGAAAGTGCTGTTCCTTGGCCGGCAAGCACACAGCGCCCACGGTGTCTGTGGAGAAGTACACAGTTCTGGTCCTGGCTCAGGCCAGGCTTCTCTCCTGCAGAGCCTGAGTGAAGATACTCCTCACCCGCTGCTCAACAGTCCTGGGACCTAACCTCTACCACCAAGCTTACTAGACAGAGAGATAGGCTGAACAATGTCGCACCTTGGGGAAGAGTATAGCACCCCCTAGAGGTGGGCAGTGGATTTGTTGCCCTGCTCCAACCTGGGAGCTGGAGGAAGATTGGAAATTCTTCTGGCTCTGAATACCAAATTTCTAACAAGGCCCATTTGTGTAGAATGGGTCTTCTCCTGCAGAAGGACTGATCTTTCTTGGGACTATACTTCCAGAAAGTGTGTGACATAGTCTATGAGTAGAACCGAATATGATTTCAAGTCGTACATTAACATTCCACAACAGAAACATGCTTCCCTGTATCTGCATCAAAGAGAAAGATTCCGTTTGGTGCTGGACCACACCCCTTGTGACACTGTCAATCTCCCATCTAACTAGAAGGCCCTGGCTTCACGACTTCTACAGAAGGCTCCCAATCTGGAATTTTAAGACCACCTTGTTTTCACATTACAGATCTGTGTGTGTGAATCTGTAAATGTGTGTGTTTGGGACTGTGAGTGCATATGCACGTGCATGTTTCTATCGACTTATATGTTTCTTGAGAAGGTATGTCAGAGCATGCAGGGAGGTGGTTGCATGGAGATTCTTGTTGGGCAGGTACTGTGACAGGAGGAGCCCTGGCCCCAGACTCAGGAGTCTATTTATCCTTCTCTAAACTTCAATATTCTTGTCTGTATATAATTTCTTCATCACAGTTGTTATGCAGTTTGAGGGAAAAGGAGATTTAAATAAATAAGAAATCTCTTTTCCTGTAATGTATCACAAAGTGGCCGGACTTGAATCCAGCGTGGGAACAAGAGTGGAGCCAGCTACTGGTAGAAAAGGCACAAGTGAAGTTCTGCTTGTGACCTCAAAGCAAACGCCACCTGCAGCCCCACTATGAAAAGGACCTGAATCTTTGTCCTCCAAAGAGCCTTGTAAGTGTGTTCCCAATTCAGTCTCAGGAGAATGCACACACCCTATCATCCCCATGGTGGGCTTAAGATCTGCAATGCTACAGGAAGCCTTAGGAATCAGCTCACCGTTCCCATCAGTCTCTGTTCCTTAAACACCACTGCACCCAGCCTGCTCATTCCCAGGCCAGAGCCTCACCTGAGAAGTTGATTGGTGTCCTGAGCTGCAGCAGAGCCACATCATAGTCATGGTTCTGGGCACTGTACAAAGGGTGAGGAATAATCTTCTCCACCATAGTGCCCTGGTGTTGTCGGACAGCACCGTGGTTGACCAAGCCGGCATGAACCCGCCAGCTGGACAAGCGGGATAGCCTGAAACTGCACATAGAAACCTACTGAGCCCAGGGAGGAAGGAGGAAGGGAAGGTGGATATAAGTAAGGTGGTGGGTGGAGGAAACTCCCTGGGGAAACCATTAGTGACCACTGTCACAAGCCTGGGAGCTCGTGGAACACAAAAATCATGTTTCTTAATATTATCCCTAGTGGCTGGCTGGCAAGACACTGGACATGCAGGAGTTGCTCAGGTACTAGACTGAAAGTTCAGTCAGCAAAGTGCTTTCTCCATGTAAACATGAGGAGCTGAATTCAGATCCCCAACACCCCATAAAAAGCCAGGCATGGTCGTACATGTCTATAATCTAACACTAGGGAGGCAGAGATAAGCAGGTCCCGAGAGCATGCTGGACTACCCACATACATAGGCAAAAATGTAGACACAGACACATAATTTAAAATAAAGTAACTCTTAAAAAGTATAAAGTGGGAAGCAATTGAAGAAGTCGCTTGACATTGAGTTCTAGCCTCCCAGTGTACATCCATACCCACAAAACACACAAACACACATACACACATGCAGATAGCTGCACAAACAAGGGGATATGGCGCCACACATAGAGGATGGGGAACATAAGAAACCAGTCTGTTATGGCTGCTATTGTTGCAGAGCTGAACTTCTCATTAAACAAGGACATTGCCCTCGCTTACTGGAGACAGACAGCTGGACAAAGACATTTTATTCAGGACATACCAAGAGACAAACAGAAAGATGACTATGACTCACCCGCCCCCATCCACCCCCAAGACTCACCTGTACATGCAGTGGGCGGCCGTCACTACCCAGTGGGGTGCCAGCACAGAGGCCCCACATGTGTGCCGGGAGCCAAGCATCACACTAGCTTGCCATGGCCAGCGCCCAGAAGCCACAGCTTGGCCGCCAACTATTCGAGAAGCCAGGGGTCTTGCCCCACACTCTGAAAACAGAAAAGGTTGGGATAGAAAAAGTGCTGAGTGCAGAGGGAGGGCTAGGGTAGACAGCTCGCCTCCATTATTTTTAATATAAGTGGGGGGATAGGAAGATAACTGTATCGGTTACTTCAGCCTGCGCACCTGCTGAGAGCAGGGACCATGTCTACGGGGTCTATGGAGCACTAATGCTCATTCCATTGTACAAGTCAAAGTGTCCGGGCACAAAGCGTTCGAAAAGAGATTGATAAATAGACAGGTGTGTGCAAAAGTGAGTGAGGGAACCCTGTGCAATGTTTTATCATTTGGCTCTAATGCACTCCCCACCCCTTAGTCTCTTGCAGCCACTGATAGAATCTTTGCAACCAGTCATAGTGCCACTTATTGGGTTCTTCAGAAGGAAGGGGCAGAGAGTGACAGTAGTGAAGTAGAGAGACCATCAGCCCAGCGCAGTGGCTGATGGGACACATGAGAGACATCAAAGGACTCTATTTAAGCAGGTTGTATCTGCAAGGAGCCCAGCAGAAAGATGAGCAGGTAGGCAAAGACACCCCAACCCAAATCACATGCACACATACAGGAACCTGAGCGAGCCCCTCCATGCTACTCTTCCACTGGAAGACTCCCTCCCATCACCGACCTCCTGATCACAGGATGTGACTCACCAGAACATTTGAGAGAAACAATTCGGCCAGAAGGACAGTTAGCGCTGCAAAATAGGGGTATTCCTAAGACACTGGGCAGTGCCACATAAAGGCCATGTATACCCAAGGGTATGGGGAGTGGTCAGGGGGTTCCTCACAGTTTTGCTCTGCTTTCTTAAGAATGATACACTTTCTTAAGTGTATCATGGAACCCAGGCTGGCCCCAAACTCACTCTATAGCCAAGGATGGCCTGGCCTTGCCACAGCTTTCCAAGTGCTAGGGTTACAGGCCTGTGCCACCACAATCAGTCTAGCTTCATGGTTTTTAAAGCTGTCCTTTAGTTCCAACGATAAGATGCCACCATTTTTACCATTTTTCTCCCACCCTTCACAAACAACTGGGCCCCTTCCAGGAGAGCAGCCTGCCCATTCTACCCCAGCATCCAAAGGGAAAACAGAAAGCCTTCATAGTCCTGGAAGATCTGCTTGGATAAGGTCCATATTTACCACAGAGATTTGACAAATGAGAAAGCCCAGCTGTTTCCATGTGCTCTGGGTAAATAGGTGCTTATGAATGGCCATGGTGTTGTGAATGAAAAGAGCCCTCCTCACAGGCTTCTTCCAGGCCCAGCCTCTTTGTCCCAGGCCCTTTATCCAGGGCCTGCATAGACATACTCTTGTTCTCATGTTCCTTCCTGTTCCCTAGCATAAAACTCAACTGCCTTTTCATCTGACATTCTTGTCTTGCCCTTCCCATCTCTTCCCTCCAGAAGCCCATTCCCTGGTCCACTTGGCTTCAGTTTTCCTAACCCTGTAGTCCTTCCACCCTCCTGGAGGACTTGGGAATCCCACAGAGGAAAAAGGACAGCTGAGGTCTGTCACTCGGCCTCCATAGCATTCCTAAGAATGGAGCTCGGGCTTCTGCTTGCCCCCATGCCCGAGGCTTCGGGCAATTTGAAGGAGCCTAATCTGGGCAAAGCCTCCCAGCTTGTGCTGCCTAGAGGATAGTGAGAGGCTTGATCCATTCTGAGTCCTTTCAGATGCTCTCACTTGCTTTTCTCCTGAGATAGCAGACTTATGCAAGCAAAGCATAGCCACATGGGTCCCCGGACTTGGTGTCATGAGCCTGGTCCCAAATTGACTGTTTTTGGTCACACTGCCTTGGATAAGACTGTTTGACCTCACTAAGCCTCAGTTTCTCTACCTGTAAAAGTGAATTATGGTTTGAATACAAAATGTCTCACCAAAAGTTCTCCAGCAGAGCACCTGGTCCTCAACCCGTGACATTGGTTTTAGAAGTTCTAGGGATTTTTAAGCAGTAGAGCCCACCTAGAGGAAGTGAGTCACTGGAGGTATGTCCTTGAGAGTTATCTATTATCCTAAACCCAGCCCCCTCCCTTTTATGTCCTCATAAGCAGCCTCCTCCTGTACCCATTCCTGTCACCATGATGCTCTGACCTAGCACATGGAGCCAAGCAATCACTGGCTGAGCCATCTATAATTGTGAAGCAAGGAGGCCTTTCTTCCCTTACCTTGCCTTTCATGACGTATATTTGATCATACCAGCATAAAGCCAACAGAGAGGGTGTAAGAGGACCATTTTAAATTCTGTTCCAGGAACTAACAATCTTGGGTGGGGATGGGGGAGATGGTTTTGGTTTTGGTTTTTGGCTGTTTGTGTTTGTTTGTTTGTTTGTTTGTTTGGAGACACGCCTCCTGTATCCTAGGCCGACCTCAAACTCTGTGTATAGTTGTGATGACCTTGCTGACCCTCCTGCCTCTACCTCCCACTTAGAATTTAAGCAACAACACCTCATAGTTTATTCATTTCTAGGGATTGAATCCAGGACTTTGTGTGCTAGGCACGCACTCTGCAAGGTCTGAGCTACACGGCTAGCCTTGCTTTTCTTGTGTGAGGTAAATACCATATAACAGGGCATGTGACCTGGGTTTGTTGCCTGTAACTGGGAAATGGTCTTCTCTGCCCATGTCCTCACCATCAGGTTTCCCTGCAGGAAGATCTTTCCAGACTGCCCACCACTCACCTAACCCACAGAAGTCCTACCTGGGCTGCCATGACTCCTCTGCAAGGCCTCCCGGTCTAGCCGAGAGCTGAGCAAACTCCTGGGATCTGTTGAGCTTGATGTCAGACAGATTCACTGCCTTGTGTTGAGTGAGCCTGGGCAGAGGAAGAGAAAACAGGAGGAAGTCAGCTTCAAACTGTAACATGAGCGAGGTCAGGGAGTCAGAAACACACTATGCATGAGACAGACGAGGCAGCATTGTGAATGGGTCAGAGCATGAAGACAACTTCTAAAGATATATTCCCAACTCCAGTCCCCTAAAGCCATCCAGCCCTGCAAGTTTGGCTGTTACCTGAAATGCCCAAGACTCTGACAGATGCGCATGCCCAGGGCAGGGTTCCAGCCCTCATGGCAGACCAGGAGCCAGTCTGGCCGAGCCCTTACTTGCACTTCAAGCAGAAGATCCTCGCCATTTATTCTGAAAGATACTAAAACCACCATGTGAAAACCCTCATGCTGCCCAGGCAAAAGGAGCTGGACACGTGGATCACCCCAGGTCAGCTTTCCTGCTCCTCTGGGTAGATATTTCAGTTCTGTGTTTCCACCATGTGCTTTAAAAGGTACTCTGAGGCAAGTGAGATGACTCAGCAGATAAAGGCACTTGTCATGAAGCTTGACCACCTGGACTGAACCCCCACAGCACACGTGACCCCCCACATTCATTCAGTGGCACATGTGCACATACATGAACACACACACACAGAGTAAATAAATAAGGGTGTTCTGCCACACTCTTAACCACAACAGCCCTACAAGAAGGCAGTTACCTCCTTCAACAGAGGGGATCTCGAGGCACAAAGGGGAACTTGTCTAAGACCATAGGATCAACAGGGAATGGATCCAGGACATAAGCCAAGTCTCCTAAATTCAAATATCATGACAATAATAGTTAATTTTGTAAACTGCCTTTTCTCCTGTGTTGCTACAGATTCTCTCTCCCTCCCTTTTTCTCTTTCTCTCCCTCCTTCCCTCCCTCCCTCTCTCTTCCCTCAGTGTAACTGTGTTTGGAGACAGAGCCTTAAAGAAGTTAATTAAGATTAAACTAAGGGCCTTGTTCTACAGGCTTCATTGACAGAATGCTTTCTTAGCAGGCTCATAGCCCTGGGTTTGATTCCCAGTGCTGGATGTGGTGGAGCATGCCTGTAATCCCTAAACTCTGGAGGTAGAGGCAGAACGATCCTGCATTCAAGCCCATCTTTGGCCTGAATACTGAGTTAGAGGCCAGCTTGGATACATTAGACACTTAGAGATGAAATGAGGTCATGGGGTGCTGGCCCAGGTGAGCCAGTGTCCTCACAGAAGACACCAGCTCATTCATTCTTTCCCTCCCGACCTCCCAACAAACAGAAGATACTGTAGGAGGAAGGGAGCCCTCACCAGGAACCAGCCCTCAGCAGGAACAAGCTTCTGGCTCTTTGTAACTGGACGTCTAGCATCCAGTCTGTGAGAAAATAAATACACACTCCCTTCCCCATCTGTAGAGCTTTGTTATGGCAAGCCAGATGACAGATACAAAGGCTCACAACTAAGCTTCTTTTATATATTTGCATGCCTTATTATTATAACTGCACGCAGTAAATACTTTTCATGCTCACTGCATAGAAAAAAATGGAAGCTCAAAGAAATAATGTACCCAAGGTTATGCATCTAGAAAAAAAAAAAAAAGTAAGAAAACCCCAGGCTTGATCTAACTTCTGTCAGTCTTTCTAACATCCAGCCTTTGGACAGCATTGTACTGTGTGAACCCCAACTCTTACTTGGAAGAACAGACAGTGGAGACAGCTAGGAGACAATATGGCGTGATGTCCCCAGATGTTCTGGTGGCCCCGTTCATACACTGCCACCCCGTACCACTAGATCCTCTTCCCTCACATTGCTAGCTCACACTACCCCAAATGACAAGCTGCCATCTCTCTACTGGCCTGGCCTCCTAACCACACCTCAACTAACGATCAGGACACTTCTCAGCGAAGCCTGCAAACCCTAAATCCAAGCTCAGTGCTGCCACGGGGACCTCATCACAACCTCCATCCCGGAAGAGGAAGAGACAGATGAGTGATCGCAAACTGCTGGTTCTTCATTTCGGTCCTGAAGCTATAAAGGGCCCTGAGCTGGGAGTAAAGCTGGTTCCTGTAGCTTTGAGGACGTGGCCCACCTGTTTTAGGAAGAGATGGAAGGAGCTCTTCCTCACTGCTCACCCCTGGACAGCTCAAAGCTATCTCCTCCTCCTGCAGTGTCCCAGAGATGGATGGAGATGCAGCCGGCCATAGATACAACACTTTAAGAAAGTGCAGAGAAAGTCACAGAGAGGCTGGGTGTGGGGAGGAAAGCCCAGAAAGGCTCAACGTGCCTAGCAAGTCAGTACTGCAGTAAGAGTAGGCCTGCCTCCTAAACAGTCTCTGTCAGGCACATTGCCTATAGACAGACCCCAGTCAATCAGTAAGAGGGGCACAGGACTGTCTGTCAGACTATCCTATGTTTCTATTTGTCTGTCTCTCACTAAGAACAATCTCTACATTGGGGAAGGGGGAAACCTGACTAAAACCATGGACCATCCACACAGCGACAGGATTGTAGGGTCAAGCTGTTCCCTCTATGACCCTGAAATTCCTCCATTCCATGGGTAACCCCTTCCCTGGCTGGCTGTTGATACAGCACATGATGGAGAGGCTTGTCCATCTACATATAGTGCCTGTTCAGCACCTGCTTCTGTCTCCGAGCTTCCCCCAGATCCTGTCCTCCTCCCCTCTTCAGACAAAAAGGGCCCAGCACTGACCTAAGAGCCATGAAGTAACACCTGCTCCAGCCAGCAGCCCCAGGCCTCCCAGTATTACACAGCCACGTTGCAGGCAGCACCAACGCTGGGACTGAGAGACTATGAAGGAAGCAGAGAGCTGTCTGGGTTGTCACTTCCTGCCAGCAAGCTTTATTCATCCTTGAGGTTCTAACAGGAGCCTGCCCCCAAGGGATAGAGCCCAGACCCCACTCGGTCCTGAGGTGGGAAACAGCAAGTGGGGGATAAAGAATGAGATGTCCCTCATCCTCACACTGACCCAAGAAGAGGATAAGGGATGGAGGAAGAGCATCCTTTGCTGATCCCATCCTGTCCCTCCCTAGTAGCCAGTCCAGAGTGACTTACTGGGTTGCCGCTGGTCTCCCAACACTGTTGTTCTGAAGATCCGAGGTCCAGCACCCTCTTCTGTGCACCGGATATCCATTAGGCTTTGGTCATCCAATGTTGGACTCTGGAGAAATAGCAGTTGGAGATTCAGCAGCCACACACCAGGGCTGCCAAGAAAAGACCAAGCTCTCACCAAACTCCAGTGTCTAATCTCAGCCCTGCCCCCCAAGGCTATCTGTAAGTCTCTATTCAGCGTGGAGATGCCTATCCTGGCCCTTCCTGCTCTCCTGGAGCCCCTAACCCCGTGTGCTTCACTCTCACATGGCTGAAATAGCAAGGAGGAAACTGGAATCCAGACTTGCTCCACTGCAGAGCCCATGTTCTTCATTAACCATGCTCTCCTCCTGCCTCTTGTGAGCATCCAAAAGGTCACCCCTGAGGCCTGCCAATGTCCCACTCTAGCATCCTTCCTATCTCAGAAACAGGGGATGGATACACACACATGCACACACACACACAGACACACACACATGCACACAAGCACACACATGCAAGCACACAAGCACACACATACACACACAAGCACACATGCACACAAGCACACACAAGCACACACATGCACACACATGCATGTGCACACACATACAAGCACATACACACACACACGCACACACAAGCACACATGCACACAACACACACGTGTACATACATGCATACACACACATGTGCACACACACACACAAACACGCACATACCAATCATTCCCCAAAAGTATTTGGCCAAGGTTCATAAACCATCATAGAAGACACAATAAGTAATTCAGGATAAACCATCAGGGACTAGAATTCCTCAAAGAATTCTTAGTTTTATCCCAAACACAAGTCATAGTATGTATCAAATGACCACAAACAGTTCAACTAAAAGCACCAAAGGTGTTCAAAAGATTAAGGGGTGATTTTTCTCCAACAACATCAAGGAAGGCTTCTAGACAGGGCAGTCTCTAAGGCAGGATCCTCTTGGGTGAGTGGGGCTTGAGCTGATGTATTTCTGTCAGGCATCGTGTGGTCCAGGCAAAAGATATTGATGAAACAAAGATGGGGTAGTAAGAAAGAAAAGTTCACATGTACACCTGAAGCTCCTGACCCATGATGAGCAGTGAAATAATATAATTATAAGCACTGAAAGGTTTATAACTAGGTCTTACATTCTATCCTGTGAACTTAAATAACTCAGACCACCGCTCCAAACTTTAATTCATTTATCATTCATAAAATAAGAGTGATAATTCCTATCTCCTTGTGATTAAACTCCCACCCTAGTGTCCTCTAGTTGCAGTTGGTAAAGGGCGGTCAGCTCAACCCTCAGGAAGGGATTAGGTCACTGGCCTGGCCAGTATCCCCCATGTTATAAAACCCAAGTAATCTTTCTAAGATTCGATTATAAAGATAGTGGTCTAGTCTTTAAAGTATCCAGTGAATCTTTGCAGCCTCAGCATCAAGCTGAGCCTCATGTCATAGCTCCTAGGCTTCGGGGATCTTGCCCTTCATCTCTCCATCCTGCACCAGCTCTCTCCACAGTACTGTGCCATTCCTCAGTACCTTTAGGCACTCTCACGCTACACAGGTTTGTGTCTGCTGCTCCTGCCCCACCATAGCTGTCTCTCACTGAGTGTAGAGGTCTTTTCTTCAGAGAATGTCCTTAACTAAAGAAAACTTACTATTGACTTATATGGGCCTCACACCTTTCTCTTTCTTTCCACACTGGTCTATGTATACCAAGGTCTGGCACAAAATGGCATAGGAAGGAGAAAAAAGAAAGGAAGGGAGGGAGAGGGGAGAGTAGGAAGGAGGTAGGGGGAGGAGGGATGAAAAAAAGGAGTAAGAAAAATAATGTAGTTCAGTGGGATTTATATATTATAAAACAGAAGCTACATGCTAAGTATAATAATACCCATAAGAAATACATGTAGGCTGTAAATCCTTCCTCAAGGAATTTGTAATCCGATAGAGTAAATATAATATCTCAAAACTAGACTCTAGCTAGGTATGATGGGATATGCCTAAAATCACAACACTCCAGAGGTGAAACAGAAGACCCACAAGGCCAGCCTCAGCAACAACAACAACAATGATGCTTGATTTAAAAAAAAAAAAAAAGACAGAGAGGCAGAGGCAGGTAGATCTCTGAGTTTGAGGCCATCCTGGTCTACAAGTGAAGTGAGTTTCCAGGATGGCCAGGGCTACACAGAGGAACCCTGTCTCAAAAAAAAAAAGAAAGAAAAACAAAAGGAAGGACTTAAAAATAAATTGGGGCTGAAAAGATGCTCCAGAGGTTAAGCACACTGACTGTTCATTCAGAGGTCCTGAGTTCAATTCCCAGCAACCATATGGTGGTTCACAACCATCTGCAATGGGATCTGATGCCCTCTTTTGTCATGCAGGCACACATGCAAATAGAGTACTCCTATAAATAAAAAAAAAAGAAAGAAAGAAAGAAAGAGAGAGAGAGAGAGAGAGAGAGAGAGAGAGAGAGAGAAAGAGAGAAAGAGGGAGAAAAAGAGAAAGAGGAGGGGGGCCTCTGGAAGGCAGCTCAGTCAGTAAAGGGCTCCCATGAAATCATGTGGGCTAAAATTCTATCCCTAGAACCTATGTAAACCTAGGGCCTGGTAGCACATGATTTTAATCCCAGAGACAGGTAAATCTCTGGGATTTGATGGCTAGCTGGCCTAGCCAAACCAATAAGAAACCAGTAAGAGATGCCATCACAAAAGAAAGAAGGAAGGAAGGAAAGAAAGAAAGAAAGAAAGAAAGAAAGAAAGAAAGAAAGAGGGAAAGAGGGAAGGAAGGAAGGAAGGAAGGAAGGAAGGAAGGAAGGAAGGAAGGAAGGAAGGAAGGAAGGAAGGAAGGAAATAAAAGAAAGGAGCCAAGGAACTAAGGAAGGAAAAGAGAAGAGAAGAATCAAGATAGGTAGCACTTGAGGAATGATACCTGGAGTCATCCTATGAAATACACTTGTGTGTGCTTGCACACACACACACACACACACACACACACACACACACACACCAAACTGTTTTGATTCCTATCTGTAGATCACCTTTCCCTCTTAACATAGGATTGTCCCAAATGGTGGCAAAGCCTAAACCACTGACCCAAAAGCAATGTTATCTTAGGTGTGATCTCCAGGTGTTCGATGGACCATCTCCAGGGTCCTGCCTCTGCAGCCTGCTAAACTGCCTTTCCTCACCGTTCATTTAAGGTAAAGAAAACCCGTCAGTCTCACCCAGCACAGCCCCCTAAACTGTCCAAACGTGGATTCACTAGCCTACCAATGAGTCCCTGTGCTAGTTTAGGTACCACAGGGGGCAGCAACCCAAGCCCTTCCTACAAAGTGAGACACTAGCCCACCTCCCCCATACCATTCCTAGCCAAGGTGGAACTGGGCCTCCCACCAGGGGCCAGCCATACTTCTGGAAAAACATAGCTCCTAGTGTGTGTCCTAACACACATATTCCATCTGTGCCCAGAGATGAGAAGCAAGGACAGCAGGCTTGGGAAAACCAGAGAAGTGACCATAAGCATATGTGTCGTCCCCCCTATGTAGTTCCTCTCAAGTGGATGTCCTGTCCAATCAGAGAGCCCATTATAGAAACAATTCCATGGCATACCCAGGCTTTCCTCTTGTCTTAATATTCAAGACACTAGACTTCAAGCCCAGCCTCTCAACTAATCACCTTGTCTTACACACTGCCCCACCTCAAAATACAACCTGCCCAAACTCACGATATAGCCTGAAAATATAGGCCTTCAATGGCAGGACACCCCTTTGCTGTACTAAGTAGCAGTCCATTTTAATGCTTTGCTCAGTACAGCCATGTGCAAACTGCTGTATCAGACTATAGTAGCAATGGCAAGAGAAAGGCAGTCTCTGGAGAGAACTCGAGCTCCACAGCCCAGGCTAGGATACAATTCCTGCCCCGGAGCTGGCTCTTCTAACAACCTTGCATCCCAGGGGTGGAGGGTAAGCAGGGATGGAGAAATGGCAGTGGCACAGCCTTACCATGTGAGTCAGTTGCCCTGATGTAAGGCAATAAGGTCTGCTGGGCAGGGCGCGGCTCCTGTCCTCATGTCAGGATTGATTCAACAACCCAGCCAGCGTGGTTGGAGGATGAAGTCTCTCTGGCTCACACATAGCCCCTCCCCCTGTCTCCCACCCCTACACACATAGACATGTACCAGAGAGACAATGAACTATGCTCAGGGCCCATGAATAGGCCCCTTGTAGAATCGGAGCAAAGGCTGGTCTGGGCCTGGCAGCCCCAGCCCCTGCTATCTGCTAACTGGAAGCTTGGAAACAGAAAATAGGGAGGTGGGGCAGGCTACTGTTGCTTAGCAACCAGGTCTCTTGTGCCAAAAAAAAAAAAAAATGTGCCTCATGTATACTAGCACAATTCCCCCTTCTTGCTCACAAGGCTGCACTAAAGAGTGATATTATCATGTGTGGAAATGTCTCTGAGCTCCTTTCCAGCAGTCTCAGGCTGTCACCATGTAAGGGCTGACAGATGACTATCAGGTATCTTTGTTACCCCTCTCTCAGCCGTGGTGTACCTTTCACCTGATTGCTAGGAAGTGAGGCCTCCTCACCCAGTTCACCCCTGGGATCCAGTAGCCATTGGCGCGCTATCTTGTTTCAAAGTTCAGGATATTGCAGCTGACCCCAGATTGGAGCTGGACACACCTGGATCCATGTTTCTTTAATGGAGAAGCAGGCATTAGAGTGGTCTCCTCTCCTCCAGTCTGCCATTCATGGATCCCTCAGATGCATCAGTTTGATGGCACAGGCTTTAGAGTCAAATCTCTTCCAAATACAATTCTCCAACTCAGCCTCCCTGTAAAAAGAGAGTCACAGGGTTGAGGTTCAAACCAAATGAGATGTTGAATATAAAACTCTTTTTCTAGTATCACTAGCTTAGACTAATGATATTATGGTTGTCAGAGAACTGAAGGGAAGAGATGGTTCTTGTGGTAGATGACCCAAGGTTAGTGTCACCTACCCTAGAGCACCTTCCCCAGTCAGCTAAAAGAAGACCAAAAAGGAACATTCAAGGAGCTAAGAAGTTGGAGCTGAGGGAAAAGACAGCACAGCACACCTTACAAGAAATGCTGAAACTGGTTGACAGACTGGGAAAAGAACAAATCACTGGTACTCCTGAGCCTTTGCTGATACTTTGATTAACATAACCATGAAGACAACATTCTCCCCAGGATAATCTGAGCCTGTCTTCCATTTCCTTGAGCCAGCCAAGGCAGTGAAAATTAGCTGTATTTATTACTCTTGCTTTTAACTCTACAGCAAGCTAAAGGCTATTTTGAGTGACTCAAAACTTAGGATTAATATTTGAGAAAGAAGCTAGCTAACTGTATTCTTTTCAAGGTTTATGCCCACATACGTGTCTGTGTGAGTAAATGCTATGTGTATGAAGGTGCCATTAATGGCCAGAAGAGGGCATCAGATCCTTTGGGGCTGGAGTTACCGGCGATTGTGAGCCCTGCAGTGAGTGTTGGAAATTGAACTGGGGTCCTCTGCAAGCACAGGAAGCATTCTGAACTGCTAAGCCATCTCTCCAGCCCTTTACCTGTATTCTTGCCTGTGGTTTCCTCTTAGGCTTTGCTAACTTGGGGCCATAAAGGCTCCACTAATCAATCGTATTGACCACCGTCAGTTTCCCCTCTAGTGTTGTGGCCAGCATAGGACCCCAGCTGCTCCTCTGCTTCTCTTTTTTCCTGGCTTTTCTGGTAGCTATAGTTTTAAATGACTTGCCACTCTTTATATAAACCAGGCCAGTCTTGAACTCAGAGAGCTCCACCTGCCTCTGCCTCCTCAGGGTTGGGTTCAAAGGTGTGCGTCACCACATCTGACCTAGCTCATTTTTAGCTGAGTAGAAACGAGCAGTTTGAGGATCACCCCCCTGAAATGTCACTGAAAGTCTAGGCCTAGAGTCTCCTAGAGTACTCTTAGAGTACTCTTTATCCTGGGAAGTCGACCACCTACTGTGTGCCATGAATGAGCCTGGGTATGGCAGTTAAATAAGTCACAGGCTTATTTATTCGACCCATAGGCTAGGCTAGGAACCAATAAAAATAACATTGAAATTACAATGACACAGAAGAGTAGGAGAGTAGGGGAAGAGTTGATTTGTCTGCCCAGAGAGCCCAGAGAGGGCTTCTCCAAGGAGGAGACATTTAGCCTGAGTTGAGAGAGAGACAGAGAAAGAGAGAGAACAGAAAAGGGTATTTCAAATAGTCCCAGGTGATGTCTGTGGAACTGAAAGAGAAAATTCTCTTCTTCACAAATGCAATGAGACAATCAGAAGAAAAAAAAAATAGTTAGAATCAAGTCTTGCAAAGTCCCGGAGACTTATAGCAATCTGGAAGGTGTTATTCAAAAGATCCTCTGCTCAGCGAGTGTTATGCATTTTAACTGGCTGGAATCCCATCTCTCACCTCAGCTCTGTGGTATCCTTAAGGACCAATATCCCACAGACACCATGTACAGCCACAAGAAGGGAGAATACAGGCTTGTAGCCCTAAACAACTTTCTCAGAGAGCTTATTTGACCTGCCCGATGGGTCTCTAGCAGAAAGCATTTGCCATGCTGTCTTCATCTGATCTAACTTGGAGCTTGATCAGTTCCAATCATTTTTGTTGTTGTTGTTGTTGTTGTTTACTTAAAGGCATGGAGGAGGGGCAGATGTTAGAGCTATGGCTGTCTGAGGTAGTGGACAACAGTTGATCACGATAAACTATATTAAACCTCTTAATGAAGAATCTGGGGATGAGATGCTTCTAGAATATTGAAGAGCTCTAATGTATTCCAGGACTCCAGAAAGCCATACAAGGTGCTGAAATCTGCCCACGTGTCCAGAAAAGGAGGGCATAAAAAAGCTTTTGAGCTCTTACTCTGGTGACCCTCAAAGACTCTGCACAAGCAAGAATGGCTAAGTGGAACTGTAACTTCCTGAGAATATTCCAGGCACCTCTGTGGAGACTAGGATACTTCCTGGTTCCAAAAACCAAGAAAGTCTCTGCCCAATCAATCATTAGCTGAACACTAAACAGAGATGTCAGTGGTTATGTGACAGAAAATACAGCCTTATAAAACTGGATCTGAAAAGTCACTCACCAAACAAGCAACAGCAAGAACAAACGCTAAAGAAAGAAGACTTCATAGTTCCTGTGTCATATCAAGTGAAATCCAGTTTTTGAGTTTGGTGTGGCAGTTTGAATGAAAATGGTCCTCTTATTCTCATAGGGAGCAGCACTATTTAAAAGGATTAGGACATGTGGCCTTGTTGGAGTAGGTGTGGCCTTGTTGGAGTGGGTGTGGCCTTGTTGGAGTGGGTGTGGCCTTGTTGGAGTGGGTGTGGCCTTGTTGGAGGAAGGTTTCACAAGCTCAAGTCAAGCTCAATGTTGCTCTCTCTTCCTGTTGCCTGACAATCCAGATGTAGAACTCACAGTTACTTCCCCAGCATAGGTCTGTCTGTGAGCCACCATGCTTCCTTCAGTGATGATAATGGACTAAACCTCTGAACTTATAAGCCAGCCCCAATTAAATATTTTTATAATACTTGCATGGTCATGGTGTCTCTTCACAGCAGTAAAACTCTAACTAAGACTGCCGAAGAGATGGCAAAACAGTTAGGAGCACATAATGACCTTCCAGAGGACCTGAGTTTAGCTTACCATACACATATCATATAACTCACAACCACCCATAATCCCAGCTTCAGTGGATTCAGCACCCTCTTCTGGCCTCTTCAGATCCACACACAGACACATACACAGAATTAAAAATCAATCAAATATTTTTTCAAAAAAAAAAAAATAAATAAGATAAAAAATTAAATCCAGTTTCCAACAACAAAGTATGAGCCACTTCAGGAAATTAGAAAATAAGACACATATGGGGGGGAGGCATCAATCACTAGAAACTGTCCCTGACAAACTCAGACACTCAAAACTCTGTGGATTCTACAAATGGATGTGCTCCCTTTCTGATGTGACCTGGATGGTCCCCAAGTAAGACATATAAAAAGCCTTCCTAGCAACAAAGAGATGGATATAAGATGATAGATAAAGGAAGCGCTAAAGGAACTTAGCCTGTTACACATGTGAACTCACACTGGCTGTAACTGTATGCACAAGACCTGCACAAGATCAAGCCAGCCAAAATCCCAGAACAAAGAGAGGCTCATGGCAGTTGCTGGCTACTGGAGAAAGAAGAGTAAATTTTCTTCATGAATTGAGCCCCTGAAAGTCTACTCTTGTTCCAGTAGATGGTCCTATACCGATACACATACAAGCACCACTAAATAGTGTAGAGAAATTTTAATCCAGCAACATAATTTCTCTGGAAGGGGATCACATCCAAAGATATGATCTGGCTAGAATGCAGACACACTCTGGATTACCGTATGAACTGGTGGGAATACAGACATGCCTTTAGTACACACCTAACAATAAAGGTGAGGTTAGTTTGTAGAAGGAAACAGCCATGTTTGAGAGTGACATCTAATTGAGGAGCAAACAAAATGATGAATCAGAGAAAGATTTGACAGAATGAATCAGAGATAGGATATGCCCAACTAACGTGAGAACAGCAGAAGAAGAAAGGCTACTTAAGAACAAGGAGAGAGGGGCTGGAGAGATGGCTCAGTGGTTAAGAGCACTGACTACTCTTCTGGAGGTTCTGAGTTCAATTCCCAGCAACCACATGGTGGCTCACAACCATCTGTAATGGGATCTGATGCCCTCTTCTGGTGTGTCTGAAGACAGCAACAGTGTACTCATACACATAAAATAAATAGATAAATATTTTCAAAAAAAGAACAGAGAGGCTGGGCAGTGGTGGCACATGCCTTTAATCCCAGCACTTGGGAGGCAGAGGCAGGCGGATTTCTGAGTTTGAGGTCAGCCTGGCCTACCAAGTGAGTTCCAGGACAGCCAGGGCTACACAAAGAAACCCTGTCTCGGGAAAAAAACAAAACAAAAAAAACAAAAACAAAAAAAAAACAAACAAACAACAACAAAAAAAAAAGAACAGAGAGAGAAAGAAATGGGAGGAGGGACAGGTAGTATGTGGTGTGTGCTATATTTTATGGCAGTTTTACCAGGACAGTTCTACAGAGACAGGTCTCAGAAAGAGGAAGACAGAATGAACCATAGAATAAGAAGGAGTCAGAAGATTAGAATATATTGCCAAAGTTAGCATGAGGCCAGGCACAGCAATTGAGGCAGAAGTTGGGAGAAGCTAGATTGAATCAGTCAACTTGGAAGATTAGATTGTACATAGGCTAAAAGCTGTCAGGCCTAAGCCTAGGATAGTTAGAACAGAGAAGGAAAAACTCCAGGCTTGGCCCAAGCTGTATGTTTATATAGCTTAGGTAAGGCTCTCATCTCTTCACTTCCTCTGGAGAAATAAAAGCAGCATTTACAACTCTCTTTTAAGAAAGAGAGATGAAGTTGAGAGGGGAAAGTAGAGGGTAGAAGGTGAATTGAATGAGAGGAAATGTGTGATATATTTAATTAAAACACATTATGTACACACATAAAATTCTCAACTAAAAAAACAAAAGAATGGCTGGATATGATGGTGCACACCTTTAATCCCAGTGCTCAGGAGGCAGAGACAGGTGAATCTTTATAAAGTCACGGCCAGCCTGATCTACATAGTGAGTTCTCAAGACAGCCAAGGATCTGTAGAGAGAGCCAGCTCACTCTGACTTCAAGTGACCAGGACTTCCAGCCATCTTTACCTTGCCATCATCTGTCATAGTGAGTTGGCTCAGGCTCCTGTCTACTCTATGGCTTCATCTTCAAGAAGGCTGTGGATGGATGGCTGTGTGTTTAGAAGAAAGAACTTTGTCATTTTTACATGAACCTTTAACAGCCAGCATCCTCTGCAAGTTAGCCTCAAGTTCTGTTCATGCCTACTGCCATCAGGCACTCTATAATATCATTTTTGATATTAATAAACACCTTGGATTTGTGTATGTGAGAGAAAATGGGAATGTTGAAACTGGGTCTCAGTTCTAGCCAAGTCTGGGCTCAAACTTGTGATCTTCCTGCATCTGCCTCCTAAGTGTTACGGCTACAGGGATGTACCATCCTGCCTAGAAAACCTTGGGTTCTAATAATAATATTTCACAGCAATTGCTATACATGGTCTAATTAGTAACCTCTGTAAGGAAAGTGAAGACTCCAAAGTCATGTTTAGAATAGAGCACAAAGCTGGAGAGATAGCTAAGTGGTTAAGAGTCCTGAATGTTTTTCCAGAGGACCTGGGTTTGGTTCCCAGCACCCACATGTCATCTCACAACTGTTCCAGGGGATTTGATGCTCTCTTCTAGCCTCTATGGGCACTGTACTCACGCGTTAAATATACACATAAAGCCGGGCAGTGGTGGCACACGCCTTTAATCCCAGCACTTGGGAGGCAGAGGCAGGCAGATTTCTGAGTTTGAGGCCAGCCTGGTCTACAGAGTGAGTTCCAGGACAGCCAGGGCTACACAGAGAAACCCTGTATCAAAAAAAAAAAGAAAAGAAAGAAAGAAAGAGAGGGGGGAGGGAGGGAGAGAGAAAGAGAGAGAGAGAGAAAGAGAGAGAGAGAGAGAAAGAAAAACAAAAAACTATACACACATACATACATTCAGGCAAAATATTCACATAAAATTAAAGAAACTCTTAATTCATCCAGAGATAGGTTAGAACATGACAGAAATAAGTACATTTCTGCCCTGTCAAGCAGGGCATTAAACAGGGGTCTGAGAGGTCACCTGAAAGAGAGAATGGGGAAACAGACAGATACAAAGAATGACGATTTGTCTATAGTCTGATCAAATTGTAGTTTTTACTTTTTCACACAGGGGTTACAAACAAAAAAATGCAGGATGTGGAGGAGATGATGCAGGAGTGTAGGTGTTCAGGGGGAGTACAGATATCTTCCAGAGCAGGGTATCTGCTGGGTGAAAGTTCAGGGGACAGGTCACTATGACTCTGCCTATAATTCACTTGTCCTTATCTAAGTTGGTACTATCCACCAAGGCTACCTATCTACAAGTTCTATGACTACTCAAGCTGGTAAATTTCCACCAAAGCTGCCTGTTTACAATATCTTATAGCTATCTGTTTCAGTGTTTTTCCACAGAGACCAAGACTTTGTGTTAGCAGGCTGACTTAGGCCTATTGCTGGTTTTAGGCCTTCAGTGTATAAGCAAGGCTGCCCCTGACACATTTCAACCCAGCTGAGAAGACAGTACACATACACACACACACACACACACACACACACACACACACACTAGTTGGAACAACCTGAGAGGTGACATAGGAAAGGTGGGGTTGGGGGTAGCAGCCCTGAGTTCAACAGTGTCATGCTGAGACATGATGTGAGGTGACTGCATTGACACCCTGACCCTAAGACCAGTCCATAGTAAAGGTTCCTATACTTGACTCTTAAAGGGTGGCACAACTAACCAGGTCTTGAAGGAACAGCTCAGAAGCTAGGCTCTGACAGAAGGACAGGCTTTGAGAAAGTTAGTATGTTTGGAATGCTACATCCATTGTGTTATAAGGGACATCTGGTTGCCGATAGGACAATGGGCGCACACAGAAAAGTAGGGTAAAGCAGACCTATTCTTAAACTTTCCAGAGCAAACTATATCTGCTTGAACCCTGTCATTACTCTAGCCTTGGCTCCCCCCCACACACACACACACACAGATCCCCAAAAAAAGATGAGGCTATCTGGTTTGGTCTTTTCTCACACAGTTATGATCAGCACAGGGTGCCTTCCTCTCATGCTGAGAGCTGGAATCAAATAAGGAGACTATTGTTAAAACACTGTCTCCAGTATGCATCTAAAGCCTTCAAAACATAGACCTTCAGGACAGGGGCCCTGTCTCTGTGCTTTCAGCCTGATGATTCTGAGCATATGTCATCTCAACTAACTTCTTAGTCATTTTAGCCCCATGAAACAGCAGCAGGAATAAAAGAAGAAAGAGTTGTGTCATTAACAAGTTATTACTTATCAAATCCCACAAATGTCCATCTGTGGTACAAGGCATGGGAAATCCGTCTCTCTCTGTCTCTGTGTCTCTCCTCTGCCTATCTCTCTCTCTTTATCTCTCCATATATATATGGCAGATGACAACTTTATGGAGTTGGTTCTCTTTTTCCACCTTTACATGGGTTAAACGTATCAAATTCAGGTCACCAAGCTTGCTTGGCAAGTGCCTTTACCCACTGAGTCATCTCATCAACAGGTCCAGTGGCTCACAGGTGGCTCTCAGATATCAGAGAGGCTGAGACAGGAGAATCACAACTTCAAAACCAGCCTAGGCTACAGAGTGAGTTCAATGCCAGCCTAAGCAATATAGAGAAACCCTATTCCAAAATAAAAAGTCAAAAAAGAGGACTATAGCTTAGTGTTCAGGCGCTTACTTAGCATGCATTAGACCTTGGGTCTATCAGCATGCATATGTGGACAATACACAAACACACACACACACACACACACACACACACACACACACACACACACTTCAAGCCAAAAGAAAAGACTCCATCTGGAAGATCATTGATCAGAATGATGAGAGAGTAAATTCTAGAGGATCTTGTGCTGTCAATACTTACTCAGACCACCCACTGTTCATTGCTCCAGAATTACATGGCTCCACCAACCATGAGGAAACCACAAAAAATGTAATCCTGCAGTCTGCACTAATAACTAAGAAGCACTAATAACTGCCATGGTAGATATTCAATAAATGTTTATTTAAAAAAAAAAACAGATGGATAGAAAGTCCCTTGCAAGACAAAGTCATTAAATTCACATTTACACTCCAATGACAATTTTGTCCCCCTGGGATGAGAAAGTAGTAAACAAAAACAAGAGCAAAGACTGACTTCTCTGTCACCCAGTTGGCACGTCAGTTAGGGATTCTCACTGGCTTTTGTCCCTCTCCAAGAGCCTGGTGTCTGGACAAAGGAAGTCCAGTGGCTTGAGTTCCCTGGAGTTATATTCCAGTTGGAGTCAGTGGTGTGGCTGTGCACTGGGACAGTGACAGGACATCAGGCCTGCCAAGGCCAGCTCTGATCTCTCACAGAGTAGATGCCACATCAAATGGACCTTGTCTCCCTCATCACCCTTCTTGGCCTAGCATTCAGAGCCAGTCTGGTTCACTCTGGCTGTTCCCACACTGGGAGAATGCTTATCTCTAGGTTGAAGTGACAATGAGCCTAGAATATAAAAGTGAAGGAGACACTACTCAGCAGTGGACAAGCATTTGAATCCCCAAAGAATGACAGCACTTTAAATGATGTGCTCCACCTGAAACCACCTAACACACAACCCTCTGAATGAAGGACCAGAAGCCTGTGCTTCTACCCTGGTGATGCTGACAGGGCCTTAACCGAGTCCTGGCCCTGCTCCCACTGACGACGGCTCAGGTCCTCCAGGCCTATTTCTATGCATGAACCTCTACCCATAGCTCTTAGAATGAGTGTTTCTTTTCCTCCTTTGGTCACGAGTGTCAAAAGCATCCAGGTCCCTTTTCAAGATGGTCCCTGGTATTCAAAAGATAACGTGAAGTCCTTCCCTTTCACCCATATAGAAGTATCAAGTTCTAATTCATATGGAATTCTTGGGTTTATAAAGAATAAAAATACTAAATCCAAGCTCTCTCCTTTCAGAAGTATAAATAAAGGCTACCAAAGATGGATGGCATATGAGCCCAGGCTTCCTGTCCAGAATCATTCCCCATGCCAACCCATGCAAATACTGCGCAAGTCATACATTCACCCACAACCAGGCTCAGAAGGAAGGAACCCCACCTGTAGACACTGGTCAGCACCCATGAACTCTCACAGTGTTTGCCACCTCTCCTTCCTTGACTGTGGATTCAAGGTTGACTGTCACCTTGTGTTCCCGACTGCCTGGTCTGTGGATTTCAGGCATGTTTAGACAGCTCCCTCAATCATATCAGCTCCTCATGGAATCAATACGTCTCTACCTCACTCTGCTCGTTCTCTCTGATGGAGAGAGGAAGGCTGGTTTTCCAGATGATGTTGGTGAGACAGCATGATCCTGAGGGATGCAGGCTTGAAGATGTATGTTTTCTTTCTTCATGATGAAGATTGTGACGGGTTAATCTCTGTCAGCAACACAGCCCTCAATCTTATACTGCCTCTACTTCACCAGGGCCCATGGCATCCATAGTATCCTCTGGTCTCCTCTTACAATTACCCCACCCCTTGTAAGCTCAGTGTGGGAATCCCACTGTGGTTCAGACAACCCACCACATCCTCTACCACTGCCACACAACCTGATGAAGCTCAAACACACATCTCTTTCCCTCCAGACGTCTGGAGAGAAGTTTTCTTAACAAAGAAAGGCATGATTCCTGGGTCTCATAAAATAAAAGCTTTAATTAGAAAAAAAAACTGGGGAAATGCTGGAACTAGTTAATTCATTCTGCAGCATTATTGTGTGCAAACAGGCGGTGGAGACCCCCTGAGTGACTGCTGCCACCTTCCCTGCTTTGACTATAAAGAACTGGATAAAAATGTACTTAGGAAGAAAACTCAGGTGGTACCGTGCGCTAATCAGCTGCTCTTGTGTTAGCATGCTGTATTCTGAACATTATATTCTGCTTTGTTTGTCCTATAGGAAAGGAGTGCTCAATTAAGTGGGGAGAGCAAGTAGTCTCCTCAGAAGGGATCTGAGAGGCCTGGATGTGACTCCCACTTAGCCTTTTCTCCCTCGAGGGCATCCTCTGCTTCCAAAAGTCCCATTGGGGTTGGGGGAGCAGACTTTGAGCTACCTCAGTTAGGCAGTATTTCAAATCTGCCCTCTTGTCCAGTCCCACAGCTATGCTAGCCACCCATGAGCATCTTCACTGGGATTACCATAACTACCGCCTACTGATCTTCTGCTTCTAGTTTTTATCAGCAGCCTGGACCATCTTTCCCTTAAAGAAAATCTATCTGTCGGGCCAAAGAGACGGCTCAGTGGGTAAAGACTCCTGCCACCAAATGTGATACCTGAGTTCAATCTCCAGCACAGACATATGTGGTAGAAGAAGAGGACAGACTCTGACATGAGTCGATTCTGACCTGTACAAATGCACACACATACACAGCACACACATGCATGCATGCACACGCACACACACACACACACAGACATGTGCACAAAATAATGTAATTTAAAAATTAAAAAGCAAATCCACCAATATGAAATAAATAAAGATGGATGCTTCTCTTTCATGCGTTGCTGCCAAACATTGCCAAGAGCAAGTTTAAATGTATTAACTTTCTGTGGATCCTCATGGCTGCCATAGCCTGGTGTGCATTCACCCATTCTTCAATCACTAAGCAGGTGTTGGCAAAGTCTGTCCTCAAGGATTCATAATCTAGCTTGGGTAAGCTTGCCATTCACATACATTCTCCAGTGTTTAAAAAAAAAGATGCCCTTGTCTGTCACAAGAGTTCATCTTTTGCCCCTACTTTTAACCTTGTCCCATAAACCAGTCATTTGTTTTTCCTTGAATAACCCCAGAAGTTGTTGCAGGACCATGCTTCTACTGTTCCCTATTCCCGAATGCCTTTCTCCCTTTGACTATTTGAATCTATCATATTTATCAATGAAATATAATGTGCCCACTAGGCATTAGTGTAAATACTGACTATACAGTGGTGAACAAAGCCAGACAAAGCCAGATCTCCGGCAGTAAAAGCTGTACCCACAACATGCAAGTCCTGACTGAAGGAGTGCTAAAAAGAGAGAGATGCAAGATGCTGATGAAAGCCTGGGCCACTGACATGACCAAATCTGAAGATGCAGGGAAGACTTCCTCAAGGAACCCAAGAGAGGGTCTGGGATGGTAGAGCATGCTCCAGGCAAAGGCCACAGTCAAATTCCTGTGGCGAAAGAGAGTGGAACCTCCAAAGAACTGAAAGAAGATAGAGTTAGGGAGAGAGGAGATGGTACATGCAGAGGCTGGAGGAGCACATGGGATAGACCAAGTAAAGCTCCAGAGCCATGCTAAATATCTGTCTTGGTCTTCCGAGGAAGGGTAAGCATTTCTAATCAGAGACATGATCAGCCTGCCACCATCCCTTAAGACCAAATTAAATGTTTCTCAGTGTCTCAGGACTATGGTGCACCGGCGGAGCACACGCCACCTCCCGGTATTTGGGGAAATTAATGTGTATTTGGATCCTGAGCCAACTATATATTTTCAAGAGCGGAGGCCTGCTCTTTTCACTAATCATCACCTCGGCACATAATCTTAGCCAGGTACTCAGTGGCAGTATGTCGTGTCAGTCAGTCAGCATACACAGTCAAGATAATCTGTTATGCTTCATCCCACCTCAATAAACTCAATCTAGAGGCTGGAGAGACGGCTTAGTGGTTAAGTATTTGCTCTTCCAGAAGACCTGGGTTCAATTCCCAGGACTCACATGGCAGCTCACAACTTGCCTGTAACTACCATTCCAGGAGTCTGACACCCTCACACAGACATATGTGCAGGCTACATATAAAATAAAAATAAATAAAATTTTAAAAATTAAAAATAAACTCAATCTAGAAGCTCCCTTAGAAACCTGCCCAGGGGCGTATCTCCTAGGTGATCCTGTCAAGCTGGGAATCAGTATTAACCATTATATCACATTACCTTGGGTCTCCTAAAGCATCTCCCTGAGGCCCTTCTCTCTTCTCAGCACCGTCCTCCAGGTAACACTGGAGTTTCTTCCTGAACCAAGTTCAGACCTGACCGCTCTGCTTCTCATCTGAACTTCCTCTGACTTCCCTTTGTTAGTAGCATAAACTTTAAATTCTTCAGGCTAACCATCCAAAGAATTTCATGATCCCATCCCAGACCAATCATTTTGAGTTTGTGTCTCACTACATTCTGTCTTCCCCATACCCTGTATCCTAATGACAAAACCCAGAATAGCCAGGTAGATGGCACATCCCATGCCTGACCTTCATTTAGTCTTGTGCTCTCAGACCACACAGTCCTTCCCTCATAGTTTTTTAAACTGATGCTTCAAGATACGATTCAACTCTCAAGACATCACACACTGCACTTCTAATGCCTTAAATCCGGAATTAGCAGGTTCTGTTTGTATATAGATATTCATCCGAGGCACTTTGCTCAGTAATGACACATCATCGTCTCCAATTGAGGGGAAAATTAGCCCCTTCCATCGTCCTGTGCCAGCCACCACAGTGGCAGTAAGCGAACAACTGTCAGAAGAACAGCTCTCTTCTCCCTACGCAGGACCAGGAGCAGCCAGAGCACAAGGCTGTCCTTATTGAAATACCCAGACAAAAAAAAAAGACAACA
The DNA here is from genome assembly GCA_030674055.1 of Rhabdomys pumilio. Taxonomy (NCBI): domain Eukaryota; kingdom Metazoa; phylum Chordata; class Mammalia; order Rodentia; family Muridae; genus Rhabdomys; species Rhabdomys pumilio. Next base: position 9,329,668 of record JANHMN010000024.1, on the reverse strand, counting down.
AAAAGACCCAAGCTGTATTCTAGGAAATGGTTTCTACGCCTACAAAGAACTATTCATTGTCCCTGGACTGTTTCTCAGGCTCCAAGATAAAATATGAAGTTTATAATTTGTGCACTACAAATTAAAATGCCCTTCTCATACCTCCTCATTCTGTAAAGCAGTTTGTTTAAAAGCCATTTGTAGAAGGAGAGGGAAGAGAGAAATGCTGTAGTTGTAGAAAGGCTAGGAAAGGAATGGGGGTGGGGGGAGCCATTTGCTTTGAGAATCATTCAGGTTTCCATGTGAAGACACACAAAATAAACTCAGCTGAAGATGAACTGTGGGAAAAGTTCCTTCCCCACAGAGGGAGTCGGTGGCGCCAGTATCAGACACATGGAGCATTTTCCTTCTACTTTAATTAAATCCCAAAGAAGCAACAAAAAATATTAATCACGTGGTTAATTAAAAGCAACTTCCTTAACATCTGCTCTGGGTCAGTAAATGCAGTCTACAGCTTTCCATCACTGCTCAGTGACTGACGTGAGTGTGAAACTCCTGTGACTTGGAAAAAATAAGTCACTGTGCTCAGGGGCCACCTTCTCTGATACCCCACATCTTTGCTTTACTCTGCCAATATAGTATAGTATAGTGTGTGTGTGTGTGTGTGTGTGTGTGTGTGTGTGTGTGTGCATGTGTGTGTGTGAGATGCAATACAGGTTAAGATCCTAGTCTCCTTTGTGTGTTCCATTAGCCTTTGTAGAGACAGGTCCTTTACATTTTAGTCGGTGTTCAAATCTGTCCTAAAGGATGGAGACAGAGCTCCATCTGTTGAGCTGAGTTCAATCCCTAGGATCCATATTTTAAAAAATAAAATAAATAAAAAAGATGGGAAATGCTTGGAATCTCAGAACCAAAGAAATGCAGACAAGTGGATCCCTGAAGCTCACTGCCCAGCCAAGCAAGCCTACTTGTCAAGTCTCAGGACAATGAGAGGCCCTGTCTCAAAAGAAAACCAAAAGGGGGAGAAGACCTGAGGAGGAACACCACATGGAATGCCATCTGGTCACTACAACCATGCTAACACACAAGTATTCACACCATACACACACACACACACACACACACACACACACACACACACACACACCAATAAGTCATCCTGAGAAGGAAGCAGAGCCAGACTTTTTATCTCTGCTGACTACACTGAGAGTACAGAGACTAAATGATTTGTCCAGGTTAACACCGAGCAGTAAAGGTCCAGTGTAAATGTGCAGCCTGGTGTCCTGAGTGCAAATCCAGAGAGTTCTGTCTGACAGCTTGGGGCTGACAGCCACAGCAGGAGAAAGATCCACAGCAGATATAAACGTAGGGTCAGTCAATGTTCCTGCGTGTAAAAGCTGAATCTAGGACAAGTGACCGCTTGGAAGTCATGCTCACTTGAACAGGTAGAGAGGAAAAACCCAACCAACAGAACATAGAGGCTTTGTGGTGCAGGAGTTTTAAAGACTTTCTACAATATAAGAGAGCTAAACTGATGTGTGGAAAGGAGACTGAAACTGCATGGCTTCCCTTGTAATCTAGGCCCTTTACTTTCAAAAATGCATACTCAGGACAGAGATTCCCAAATGCTCCTTTAGGCTCGCTCTCCTGCCAGAACAGAAGCAGAGTTCCCAGGGCCTGGGGCTGTTTCAGGGATGTCTGAAGTATGCCCTGCTAGCCTTGTCCCCTGTTGTCTGCCAGTCCATGTGTCAGTTACGGAGCAGCTGTCCCAGCAACTCAGCTAATTAAATTAGAGTCCACTGAACGCTTTATTGACCTGGAGCTCACTCCAGTGAGTAGGCCTGCTTTGAAGGTGACGGTAGTCACAGCTGTTCACTAACAGATTAGATAAAATGGACAGACGACAAGGGGCAGTAGAAAGAGAGAAACACACAAGCAGTGTCATGTAAAGCACAGCTGTGTGAGCCAGAGACCTGTGAGCACTGGGAGTGGAACTGTGCCCCCACCACATACAGTGTCACGCTCACCAAGTCCCTTGCCTACATTTGTCCTGGCACGCCAGAAGTCCTCACTCCCTCAAAATGGGACCTTAATTTGGAGATGAGGTCTTTGCAGAAGTAATCAAAGCTTTGACAAAGGACTCTAAGCCAATGAGACTTACAAGTACAGGCCATTTGGACAGCTGTGGTGACTATGGCACATGTTTTTAATCCAATACTTGGGAGACAGAGGCAGGCATCTTCATGCAAGTTCCAGGCCAGCCAAATCTACATAGTGAGAAAGAAGACCATGTAAAGATACAGGGACAAGGCCATCTATGAGCCTTTGGTAAGAGCCAAACTTGTGAATGTCTTAACTTTGAACTTGCAGGTTCTGGAACTCTGGGCATTCTAACTGGTCAAATAAAGGCTAGAGCCTGTGATGGGGCAGTGAAAACTGGGGATCATAGAGAGTGGAAGAAGGAAAGGGAAGATGGAGGAAGAGGAGGTGGAAGGAAGATGGAGCAGAACCACATGGCCTGGAAAAGCTGCAAGTAGCAAGGCATCTCATAGCTGGGGAGTAGCTGGGGAGTAGCTGGGGAGTAGCTGGGGAGTAGAGCAGTATAGTGATAGACCTGCCCAATCTGGGTGTACAGCTTTTAAATATAATAACCGGGTTGTGTGATTTTTACACGGGCTTATTGAGGTTGAAGACTTACCGCAACAGGGGGTGGAGGTAGTGGTGTGTGTGTGTGTGTGTGTGTGTGTGTGTGTGTGTGTGTGTGTGAGAGAGAGAGAGAGAGAGAGAGAGAGAGAGAGAGAGAGAGAGAGAGAGAGAGAGAAAGAGAGAGAGAGAGGGTCTATGTAGACTTGGCTGGCCTGGAACTTGCATGAAGATGCCTGCCTCATTCTCTCAAGTACTGAATTAAAAATCTGTGCGATAGTCACCCCAGCTTTCTTTTCCTTTTCTGTTTTTAAGTCATCCAGTCCATGGCATTTCATTACTATTTAATTATTAAGCTAATATATCTGGAGACATGAAAAGTGGAGAAACCTCTGTGTGAGGCAGACTTTTCCAGAACAAAAAAGGCATCGGTTATAGAAGCAAACACACCTGGGACAGGAGCTTGATATCACGTCCTTCCGTGAATCTTCCACCGAAACACTTCACCTCTCTGTGCTCTGGACTCTCGTCAGTAAGACAAAAATGGCAATAGCTGCCTCACAGAGACGAATACAGTCCTTGCTTCTGCAGATCTGATCTCCTACGGTCTTTCAGCATGCTGGTACAGGGTTCACTGCAAATTCTGATGCATTAGTCCCTTTTGTAAAATAACATTCAGATGCTCTGAAGCCGACACAGCCTCCCCCTGTATGGGATTTTGTTCACCACATGGATGCTTCTGCTCTGAGTCCTGTCTTCCATGCTGAACTTATCCCACCTTGGTACATGGCTCTGACCGAAGTGTTATGCTCAGAAATCACTCTTCTTCATTCGTCCTGCCAGATCAGGGCCAAGGAGGAGGATGCTCTCAGATGCAGGGCCTGCCTTCCATCACCCATCTGCTCACTCTGACACATGACCATACAGATGCTGCCAAAACCCTACTAATAGGTTTGCAAATTTTTTTTGCCTTATTTAAAATAAAATGATTATTTCTTAAAATAACAAAAAATAAATAAATAACTGTCCCCCACTAACTGCAAAACCCAAGTCATCTGACACATCCCTATTTACAGAGAAACATGACAAATCACTTGTTTTAATTACCTGTCTACTCCATCTAAGCTACCCTGATAAAACTGAACATGGTAAGCATATGCCTATACCCCATCACTTGGGAGCCTGAGGCAGGAGCATAGTCACAAGACTGAGGTCAGCCTGGGCTACATAGCAAGGCCCTGTTTTAAAAAGACCAGAGAAAAGGACACACCCGACCTTACAAAACATAAAACAATATAAATAGTGTCGCTGAGGATGTGAGCCGACAGTGAGTTCTACAAAAGGCCATTAGTGCAAAACTCCTAAGAGTGGCTCGATAGTAAGAACAGTGTCGGGAAGATAAAAGTCTAGTTATGCTCAAGCTTATTTCTAAAAAAAAAAAAAAAAAAAAAAAAAACCTATTTCTATTAAGGGTGTGTGTGTTAAAAATCAGTGAAAGAAGAAGAAATAGGGTCAGGCTATGCTTAGCATTTATGTGATACTTTAAACATAACAGACATCAGCGATTCAGCTATTTTGCTTCCAGACTCCCTATCAAAGAGAATTATCTTCAACTTAGAAATGACAGAACAAACGCGGTTAAAAGGAATACAAAGTCTACGATCGTTGAAAAGATAGGAAAAGAAAACCTGAGTTTTAAATGAGTTCATGATTCTAGACCCAAATGAATTCTTATCTCCTGGGACTTACAAGTAACCGAAGCTGCAGATGTAACCCAAAACCATTACGTAGTCCTTGAGATGACTGAGTGCCCTAATTTTCAAAGAGTCTGATAAAAGATATACTGTGATTTCAGTCCAAGGCAACTGAAGTCGATTTTACAAAAGAGCAGATTACAAAGTAGTTGGTACCAGGTGTGGTGGCATATGAAGGCAGAGGCCGGTGGAACTGTCTTTGGCATCCTGGAACTGACTCTGTAGACTAGGCTAGCCACAAACTCAGAGATCTGCCTGCCTTTGCTTCTGGGGTGCTGGGATTAAAGGCATGCACCACCACTGCCGGACTCTTATCTTTTAAACAATATACATACAGATATAATAGTCTAAAGAGACTATACTTACTATTAGAATGGTAATGAAATGTAATTTGTAACAAAGTTAGTGACATATTTGGTGTTATCCATATTTTTTCAAGATTGATTTATTTATTTATTTATTTATTTATTTATTTATTTTATATATATGAGTATACCACCATTGCTCTCTTCAGACACACCAGAAGAGGGCACCAGACCCCATTACAGATGGTTGTGAGCCACCATGTGGTTGCTGGGAATTGAACTCAGGACCTCTGGAAGAACAGTCGGTGCTCTTAACCTCTGAGCCATCTCTCCAGCCTATTATCCATATTTTTAACATACAGCATTGTAATCAAATGTAAATGCAGGTTTCCCTGCTAATGAGAAACGCTAGTGGGTGATCAAAGAAACTTTCATAAAGCGGAGGACGGAAGAGGAGACTGGAACTAGGTAGGGGCACTCCTTTGCCAATATGCCATCCAGATGGCTTTTGGAAAGCCATTGCTTTGTCTTAAATTGAATCCCAGATTCCAAAAAGCACTATCCTAGCTGGGCAGCCATATTTTCTGGGTATCCCAGTGAGGTCTGTGTTTCAAACACAAGTTCTCTCCTATAATTAGTAAGTCTTTTTTTTTTTTTTCTTTTAAAGTGTTTGAACCCTCTGAAACCACAGGATCAGGTTAGCTGAAGTAAACACTAAGGAAACCAGGGTGTGAGTCGGCTATCAGTTGCTTTCAGGTTGAAGTGCAGCAGACAGAGGGAGAACTAGAACTGAGGAAAAGAGGGATGCAGGCAGGTCTCAGGGACTGTGGTGAGCAAAACGAGAAAGCTTCCTGAGAAACAAAACTTGCAGATGGAATGAGTCTCAAATTTAAAATTTACTATGTACATTTTCTTCCAGTGTTTGCAAGGGCAGAGGAAGGAAGGAACATTACAGATGGCAGAAGGCTAGGCATGAGATAGCTGTTGAAGGCAGGTGACTGACAAAGGTTCATCGTGCTATTTTTAGTGGATTTCTTCAAGTTTCTTGGAAGCCATTAGACAGGAGTCTGGCTTGAGTAAAAAGAAGACCACTCAGAGGCCTACAATGGCCAGTGGGCCCTATACCTTCTTGTCTGTCTTCTGCTACCTCTGTTCACCCTACTATTCCCTCTGGGATGCACTGGGCTCACTTCTTAAGCCAGGGCAGAATCTCCATCCAGTATAGAAGTGAGACTCATGGTACTACATGCATTGGCATTTTCATCTCTTGCAGCACCATCTTTAATCATCCTGGTTTACTTCTTCTAGCTTTTCCACTAGAATTTGAATTACCAGAGGGCAGGACACTTTTGTTCTGGAGTTTTATACAGCACTTATAACAATGTCTGCTCTCTAATAAATATAAAAAGTTGGGTCCACAGTGAGAGTACATCCCACTAGCTTTGGTACCAATCTCTTCTTCAATATTGGGTGTAGCAAAGACCCTACTACCCACTCTTGAACTAAACAAACTAGGATGCCTGATTTCTGAAGGAGTTAAATGCTCAGAGATAGCTCATCAGTTATTGCCCCCTTCTTAACTGCTAGGTAGACTTCATAATGTGATTAGAGATAGCCAATGTTATTTCTGATTATCATAACTTGTGATCTCACAAAATTCATAATAATAAAAGAATTAATCCAAATCATAATTCTAAATTTCTTCAAAACTAGGACTTTATTGTTCTTTAAAAAAAAAAAATTGGAGCAAACGATAACAAATGTTCACAACCAGATTGGTGATTGGGAAGCGTGAGCATCGGAAGCCAAGGCAGAAACCAAGTATCGCTGTACCAATGTACGGTAGACTTCCTCCCCGTGTTTCCAGCTACCTGTCATCCCATGCACACTTTCATTTCTCCATGGCACAAACCCGACCATACATACAGCTTGGACAAACTACATATTTCAGATTATTTTTTATAACCACAAAAGTATTTTGTCTGTGTGTGTCTCAATACTTCCAAAGGCAGGGGCAAAACTTGGGAACTCCAACACCGAATACCCTTCCACCAAAAATTCCTCAATTAATAAGTATTGCAAGCATGGGAAGGGAACTATAGATCTCATCTTCAATAATATCGGTAATCAAATTCTTTTTGATTTACTCACAAGTGAGCTAATAGTTTATAGTGTAAGTGCTGTTCAGAGTCTAGATGACCTTTCTAGAGCTGACCAAGGCCAAAATGCTAATTCAGGAGAAAGCAGACAGGTTCTCCAGCTTCTGGTTCCCCATTTCACCAGCTGGGAGCCTTGAGATGCTCAGGCCTGAGGAAACAGCGCCATCTGGAGGGTCTCCATTTCAGAGAAATCCTTTCTTTCCAAGGACCGTGGATTCAGCTAGAAATCCATGATCCACATAGCAACAGGAACCAGCTCACTGATTTTGACCATTTCCACTTACCTTTTGAACAATTTCCTGTCTGTGATGATTTGGGGAAATCTCTCAAGGAGTTCATTTCTCAAGGTCATCTGCATACTTCCTGCTTGTTCTTAAGAAACAGGGTCCTCTCAATGAGTGCTTCCCAGCACCCTCACTGCCCCAGTGGACATGCTTTCTAAGAGTTTCTCCACCCAGGCCCAAGGATGCTCCCAGTCACAAGTATCTTCAGAGACTGAGTATGAGCCCCTAGCCCACAGTTCCCACGTGTCCAATCAGATGATCCATCTCTAAGCAAAATACAACGCCTACTGGACAGCTATCAATGACACTGGCCAGGAAGGCAGGTGTGCTTGCCCTGGCCTAGCTTACGGACTGCTCACTAGGGGGAAACCATCCTCCAAGCAAGACTTATGCAACCCAGAAACTACAGATGAGGTTTTATATTTAAACTGAGAAAGGAGTGAGGAGACTGGCTTTCAGTGCTGAGATCCCTCCCACCTCCAAACTGCTGTCTCTGTCAAGCAGCAGGAAGAACCTCTATGAACAAAAGAAAATCTGTTTTGTAATAGTCCCACAATGTATTGATTTCAGTTTTCTCCCTTAGCTCACTCTCTCAATTACTGAGAACGGCACCTCAAATTGTGAATTCTCAGCAACAGTACTTTGTCCACCTGTCCAAGTAGCCCCTTCCGTCTTCTCTCTTAAAATAAGCTCGCTTCTTTGTTCTCAAACACAGCTAATGACCAACCACCATAGTCACCTCAGACCATTTTCTGTCTGCTCTCATAGGAGAACATGCAGAGTACAGATTGTCATTAGCTCAAATAAATGCTGAAGAAAATACTCCTTTTTTTAAAAAAATCTTTAGCTCTATGATCAGAAAGAATAAGCAAACAGAATGATTTGAGTAAAATGATTGAATCAGAACTAAGAAGGAAAAAGTAAAGACAGAGAACACAAAAGACAGGAGGAAAACCAGGTCTCCTGTAGTCCAGGGATCCAGGGATTGGGACACTGCAGACTGAAGCTGCAGGCCAGCCTACTGTAGCCCCTCAGAGAGCCCTTGCCTGGAAGCACATGAAGCTAATCCTGCCCGGCCGCCATTTTAAAAGGGGACAGGACACACACTAGAGCATTCCCTGGGATAATATATCATAGCATGCACCTCCAACAATCACAAAGATCCCAACACACAAAGCTAAGCTGAAAACTTTGTGTTGGGACTGGAGAGATGGCTCAACGGGTAAGCACTTGTATGCAAGTGTGGGGATCCGTCCCACCCACATAAATGCCAGGCCACTGAGGTGACTCACCTGTAATCCCAGCACTGAGAAGACAAGACAGGGAATCTTCAGAATAAGCTGACTAGCTAGACTAGCCAAACAGGCAAGCTCTGCCTCAAAACACAGGGTAGAGGGCAATGGAGGAAGACGCCTAACAGCAACATCTGACCTCCACACGTTCGTGTGAACACACACAAACCACACACATATACAGGCAAATAAAAAAATCACCTATGTGTACCAACTGAAGGACTACAGACTACAGCCTAGTGCTAGATTTCACCCACATAACATTCCAAAGGAATTCTGGCAATGTAGAACATTTGACATTTGATGGAAATAATGGTAACTTCAGAATGGGGACAGGGAGAGAGGGATTGTTCCAAGAAAATAGAATTTAGTCACAATAGCAAAACATGCCAGAAACATCTCAGTGATACGAGGCAGTCTTCTGAATAAAGGCAATGAGCAGTCATGGTGGGACATGCTTGTACTTGAAAAGCCAAGGGAGGATGGAGAACAAAGTCAGCCTGAACTTCAAGAGCCAGACTCTAGCTCAAAGGCCACACCAGTGAGACCTCAGGGACACAGACTTCAGTAAAAAAAAAAAAGCATGGAAGAAACTGGGTTTGGAGGACTGGAGAGATGGCTCAGCAGTTAAGAGCACTGATTGCTCTTCCAGAAGTCCTGAGTTCAATTCCCAGCAACCACATGATGGCTCACAACCATCTGTAATAGGATCCAATGCCCTCTTCTGGTGTGTCTGAAGACAGTAACAATGTACTCATATACATAAAATAAATCTTTAAAAAGAAACCTGTGTTTTGATCTCTTTTGCCATAGCCCATGTTATTAATGACACTCACTCTCAACTCTGAAAGGCATTATTTACTGGAAAGAAATATTATAAGAGGTTTCAATTCTTGTAAGACCAAGTAATATGCCCCTAATACCCACCCCCCTCAAAAAGAAAAGTATTTTACAAATTCTGGACCATAGCTTTGGAATGTCCAAAGCCAGGGTCTAAAATTATAAAGTATACAACTCTCAAGAAGACCTGGGAGCAAATCACAATGCAGAGCAGATTCATACTTGACAAGGGACAGCAGCAACATTCAATGAACCCAGTGCTTTCCTTAACTTGATCATCTTAATGTCCAGTTCAGAAAACCTTCGCCCAGGCCAGGAGTCCTTATATGAAGTCACACTTCCATGATATATTGGTTCACCAAAACCAATGAGTAATTCCGAGACGTTCTGAAGGAAATAATTACACCAAGGGAGGAACCCAGAGTCAAAAGAGGCTTTCTCCAAGGAGGAGCTATTTAATCTTAGCAAGGGCAGCCGCTCTTCTTTCTGTGTTCTGGAACAAGGCACGAATTAAAGCTTTTACTTCGCTGGAAGGGAATGCAGTTGCCAGAGGCCCTTTTCCATCTGCCCACCTGCAAAACAAGACAGGTTCTATTTCCTATTATGTCTAGTAGAAGCCAGACCTTAAATTGTCTTACTTGATCCAAACACTTATGCAGAATTAAATAAATCCTGTGAGGCCCATTCTTCTTTAGCTATTGCTGCTCATGGCTGTATCCGGCACCAGCATAGCCAGAGAGGAAAGAGCACTGAGCAAGCACTTGCTGCTTGTGCAGAGGACCAGGGTTCAATTCCCAGAACCTACATGGCAGTTCACAACTATCTGTAATTCCAGTCCAAGGGATCAGACGTACTCTTTCTGGTTTCTATGGGCACCAGGCACACATGTAGTGTACATACATGCACACAAAATTACCATACACATAAAAAAAGTAAATCTCAGAAAAGAAAAGAACAAAAGCCAGAGCCATATATGCTGACTCATACCTGCAAGTCAAGCACTTGGAAGGCAGAAACAGGACTGTTTGAAAGTCAAGGCCAGCCTGGTGTCCACAACAATTCCTAGACTGGAGTATATAATAAGACCTTATGTAGAAAACCACAAAAGGTCCTTCAGAGGGGCATGGTGCTTGGGCTCCTACACCAGGGGTTCTCAACATTCCTAATGCTACGACCCTTTTAGAGTCCCTCATGTTGTGTTGATCCCCAACCACAAAACTGTTAGTTGCTACTTTCATTCCAGTAATCTTACATTATGATTCATTAATGTAAATATCTGATACGGGACCCCTGTGAAAGGGTTGGTCAAGCCCCAAGGGAGTTTTGACCTGCATGTTGAGAACCATCATCCTAACTATTGCACTCCCCGCAGAAAAAGAGCTGGCCATTCAAAAAATGGCTTCATGCTAAATTCTTCAGATTTAACATTCACTCACTCTTTTTTTCTTTTTCTATTTTTCTTTTTTCTTTTCTCCCCTTCCCTTCTCCCTTTCACTCCAGCCCATAGGTTTGTTTGTTAGTTTATTATATGTAAGTACACTGTAGCTGTCTTCAGACAACCCATAAGAGGGCATCAGATCTCATTACGGATGGTTGTGAGCCACCATGTGGTTGCTGGGATTTGAACTCATGACGTCTGGAAGAGCAATCAGTGCTCTTAACCGCTGAGCCACCTCACCAGCCCTCTTTTTCCTTTTCCATTAATTTATTAACTTATCTATTCACTTTATGTCCTGACCCCAGACCCCTTCCCTCCTCTCCTCCTAGTCCTACCCTCACAACCCTCTTCCCCCATTTCCCTCTCCTTCCCAGAGAAGGGGATGTCCCCTTTTTAATTCAACTGCAGTGCTGAGGGGATCTCATTAGTCTTAAAATGCATCATCCAGGTGTAAGGAGGACGAACTTATAATTAAAAATCACCAGGGCATCTATACTGCATGCCAAAACCACATTTTCTATCAAACAGTATGAATGAAAATCCTTTTGTCATCAAATATGAGAACGTGGTCATGAGATGTGTCCTAGGAAAGACTACTAAAGGGCCTCAACCTCTGCAATGGAACATGAAATTCCTGCCTGAATTATCTTAAGAAACAAAAGGGCCAGAGATGTGACTCAGTAGTAGGGTGCTTGCCTGGCATGCACATGACTGTGGGTTCAATAACCTACAAGACAGACAGACAGACAGACAGACACACACACACACACACACACACACACACACACACACACACACACACACACACACACGAGCGTTGGAAGGAAGGAGGCAACTGCCACTGGTCTCAACGCTCTTTCGTGACCATGTGTACAAAATGGGCCTCTATAGAAAACACATACGCACCGATCTCCAATTTCTTGCAAGCTAGCTTGTAGCATTATCATGAGTTCTTTGAAAGGCATCCACTTGGACACATAGACTGGAACCTCTTCTTGGTATTTCTTGTTTTTGTTTTCATCAGACAGAGGTACAAACACTTGAGGCCCTTCATCCATCACTGTTTTGCACAGGGAATACAATCTATCACCATCTTCAGTCGAGATGTCCTAGGTTAGCACAAAGGGAACATTAGCAGAATAGAACCGACCCAAAGGGCAGGGCAGAACAGAGGTTTTCCCAGTAATGTATGTAGCACATCTTACTAGTCACTAGATCCAATTCAAACCCTCCTGAAGTTAGAATGACATAAGCTGTGTGTCAGCCAGTGGCAGCATAGGCTCTGCACAGGAGCCTGTGTCCTCAGCACAATGTGCTACACACAGCCGCTACGAAGAACAGTGCTACCACAATAAGAGTTTGGTTGGCCTTCGCTTTGAAGGATCAGCTAGCCACATCCAGGCGATTTTCCTCATAGTATCACCTACAGTCCACTCAACTGCACGGCGTATTGGTACCTGCTCAGACTGTGCTCACGTTGCTAAATTAAATTACTTAGTTCATCTGCAGAACAAATGACTTCATACTAAGTAATATGTCTTGGGACCACTGCCCAGTTTCCAATGTCCCCATTCCTAATTTAGATGCTAGACTAAGAAGTCCCACAACCCTACTTTCTTATCTAGGTGTAGAAGAAATGAACAAGTTCCCAGCAAAACAGAATTTAAATAAGCCTGGAACCAACCAACCAAACCAAGTGCATGAGGAAGGCACAAAACGGCCAATCTCTTGCACCATTTGTGCCATTAAGACAAGCCTGCAACATCACCTTCTTCATAAAGTCTCGGGTGGGACAGGACTTGCATTTCAAGTGTGTATCAGCTCTCACCTCTAGAGCAGTGATCCTGCCCATCATCTCAGCAATCGCTGTGTTTAGCAAGGTCCCCATAGCCTTGCAATAGATGTTCACTGGCAGGACATCCTGCCACACGGTCCCAAGTCTCTTTAGCTGGTGCAGCACCTGGAGAAGGAGACGGCTACGATTCACACTCGTCATTTTATGTGAGAAGTGGGAGGAAGAAGTGATCTAGAAGTGAGGTAACGGGGATGCCGTGGCTCTTGAATGTTTAACCTCTGTGCTGTCCTTGAGAGAAGAAAAGCAGACTTGCCCTGAGGAGGGAGCACCGCAGTGAGGAGGTGAATCAGCAGGGGGGGAGAGAAACTAAGCATGGTGTGTACACAGTGGAACACTGCTCAGCCACAAAGACTGAAGCCATGTCATTTGCAAGCAAACACATACACAGCTGGAAAAGATCACTGTAAGCAAATGGCGTCAGTCTCGGTGGACACAGGTCACAGCTCTGCTCATTTGTGGTTCTGAGATTTTACACAGACCCATAATATAATGTATGTACACATGGCATGAAAGGGAGCAAAAGGGGACAAAGGGTCTTAGCACTTGACATGAAAGGCAAGAAAGAGGAAAGGCGCAGAGGTTAAATGCTCTATTAATATTTATATGCAAATGTCTTTATAAAACCCAGTCCATATACAATGAATACACACCAGTGAGGTGGGGGAGGGGACTCACTTAAGACAGGAGTAGAGAAGAAAACCTACATTTAAATTTTTTCACATACAATGAGTTAATATTGAGTCAATGGAAAGATGGCTTCCACTTGTCTTGAACAGAAAAAGACTTTACACACAGTTGTCACAAGCACTGAGACTTTCCAACAGGGAGTATAGGATCCAACTGACGGACTTACTAGTAGGGTGAGGGACCTCTAAGCACCTCGGTGGCTGCAACAGCTTCCTACCTGCCTCACTGCCTTGCTCGCTGCAGAATAATTCTCTTCGTCGTCCATGTTTGCAAAGCTCCTAGCACTTGATAATCTTTCCAGAAGTTCTCCTTTCTGTGCCCGCATCTGGGCCAAAAAACACTCTGTCCCTACAGAGGGAAAACAAAGAAGTGTAAACCTGTAGAATCAGACATTGCAAAACCAGGATGGGAGAGAAGAGCATAAGACTGTCAGCTGCTTGGCCTGTATGAGAACAACCAAATTTTAACAAGTCACCAAATGTGTTTGTTGTATATAATAATTCTGAATCCACTTCACCAGTCCCCCTGATCCTATCACAGTACAATAGATAAATCTTTCTCAGCTAAGAAAAATCACTTCTATAGAAAAAGCAGCTCACTGCTCCAATGTGTACACCACTGATGGAGAAATCTACAGCTGGAAAGCTAGGAGAACACAGAGATTCTCAACTTTTCTCAGGGTAGTCCCATAATAAATATCGATTTACCATACAAATGCAGCTCTCTCCTGTCACAAGTGACTTGGCGGTGTCAATACACACCGGTATTGAAGTCTGGCATGCCAACATACCACAAAATCATGTTATGAGAAAATAATGTTTATACAAAGATGACATCCATTTTATAGAACTGGAAACTAATAAATCAGAAGGCCTCCCTCACTCTAACACACCTAATACATCACTAAGTCAGCTATTAAACTACAAAAAGATTAGGCTACAAACATCACATTTCCCCAAGTGTGAAGCATCAGTTACCAAGTCTTCTGAAGCCAGGTACAAGGTCCACAAAGGTGGTCGTGCCATCACAAAGAATGGGGGCAAGACGCAGTCTGAACTGATGACCGAGGGTCAGCAAGTGATGAGCAATATACATGCAGTTGTTATGGTGAATGGCAGCCAACTGAGGCAGCTTCTGAAGGTTCTCCCTAAGCCAAGAGGAAGGGCAAAAAAGGAAACCACCTGTTACTCAAGTCGAGCTTTCTGGAAAGTCATCTGTGCTCTAAGGTAGGAGCCTTGGCTTTCCCCGTTGTCTACCTCATAAGTGCTGATCAAAACAAAACATGCTCCTCTCTCGCTCTCATGCACCGAGCCCTGCCAGCCTGGCCTCAGCCAACGAACTGTCCCATTGGAGGGCTAGAGAGGTCTCAGCAACCACAAATGCTTGCTGTTCTTGCACAGGGCCTGAGTTTGCTCTAGTCTTCAAATCAGGTAGCTCAGAACTACCTGTAATTCCAGCTCCAGGGAAATACGACTTCCGGCCTCTGTGGGCATTTGCACAAGGCAACACACACACACACACACACACACACACACACACACACACACACACAAGTAAGGAAAAAAAAAAACCCAATGACTAAACAAAAAGAAAAGCCAAGAAAATAAACTGTGGATGTGTTACTTCTGGCTCAGGAAACACAGTAAATTGTACATTCTGCCCTTAAATTTTAGCCAGGAGAAATACAGGTTCACTTTCCCCTTTCTGAACTCCCATTTTATTTATATAATCAAACACTGAAATCAGAGTAGAATTTGATTTAAGAATATATAGATGTTCAGACTTTATCCCATACAAGTCCTTTGACTACAAATCAGAATCACATGGAAAATTTTAAAATGTAAAGATATTTAGAATTTTTCCCAAACAGATTAATCACAACCTTTGAGAACGAAACCAGGCACTTTTACTTTTTGAAATCTCCACAGATGATTTTTTTAACCTAGAATTAAGATTCACTGCTTCAATTTTTCTACACAAATTAGTCTCTACCCAGTTGAGGGCGAAACCCTATGAGAAGGTGTGGACAGGTATGGCCCCCACAGATGCATGGGTTTGAATGCTTGGCCATAGGGAGTGGCACTATTAGGAGATGTGGCCTTGGAGGAAGTGTGCCACTGTGAGGGCAGGCTTTGAGGTCTCCTGTGCTCAAGCTAGGCTCCGTGTGGCACACAGCCTCCTTCTGCTTCCTGTCAATCAAGAAGTAAAACTCTCAACTTCTTCTCCGGCACCATGTCTGCCGGGAATGCCATCACGCTTCTCTCCATGACAATAATGGATTAAACATCCGAAACTATTGCCATGGTCATGGTGTCTCTTCACAGCAGTAGAATCACTGACGAGGACTTTTCTAGTTCCTAACCAAGAAAGGTACAGTGCCTCTGAAAATGCCTGGACATTTAAAATCTGGATACAGTTCTTTTGAGCTTCTAAGTGTTTACTACCTTCCTACACGCAAAGTCACTGTACATGCACAGTAATGTCTACAGCCTTTTAAAAGGTCTGAATTAGGTATACTTTTACTGTAAATGTCAACCACTGTTTTTGGTGAAAATATCAAGTTACTGGTTTTAACCTGGCAACATTTTTGAGGTCCAATTATACAGAAATGAGATACTCACTTGTGGTATGTTGGCACCACATCGTGGAACAAATGGAAGATGTTTCTCACTGAGTAGAAGAGCTGGACAGCACTGGAAGGAAAACAAACACTAAGAGAAACCATACAGAATGAAGCAGGCATTCTGGTAGTGAAGGTCGTGTGATTAAAAACCACCACTGCAGGAAACACACGCCTTGGTCACTGCAGGAAACCCCCGTGGACCTCAGTGGAGACACACTCAACAAGTATCTCTAAAGTGAACGTCTCTTCTAAACCCTGGACACATTAACAACCTTCAGAACACGAGCCTTCAGTCCAAAGCCTCTTCTCCACTTATCCATTTGTGCTCTGCCAGCACCCAAAGTATCTTTCCAGTGACAG
This sequence comes from Rhabdomys pumilio, assembly GCA_030674055.1. Taxonomy (NCBI): domain Eukaryota; kingdom Metazoa; phylum Chordata; class Mammalia; order Rodentia; family Muridae; genus Rhabdomys; species Rhabdomys pumilio. Next base: position 9,313,449 of record JANHMN010000024.1, on the reverse strand, counting down.
ACAGAGCTAAGCCTCAAGCAAATGTCACCCATTTCCTGATGCACTCTGCAAAGGGCATCAACAAAGGCACTCACCGGGTTCTTTCAGAGTCAGGCTGACTTTCAGCTTTCACCTTTCCCCCTTCTTCCTCAATGCAAAGAGAGAATAGAATCTAACCCTCAAGATCCTTTGCCCTTTAAATCTGATCTTTAACTACCTAAAGATCACTATTTATTAAGATGCATTTAAAAGGCTGTGTGTGTGTGTGTGTGTGTGTGTGTGTGTGTGTGTGTGTGTGTGT